>VZQC01007142.1:5907644-6442766 GCA_009823505.1 Rhizomys pruinosus | reverse complement strand
AGATACTGTGCAGCAGTGGCAGCCATATGTCTGTATATCCCAACTTTATTTGATTATTAGCTCTCTCCTTGGAGGAATAACTCGTGGATGTCGCCACAAGCTTATACCTTCTAGTGATTAGGAGATTTATATGCCACAGTAAGGCCTTGTCATCTCTCTCAGGGGAAAAAAAGTAATCCAGGTATTACATTTTTTTTAAACAAGCCATAAAGTCTATTACATAACTGAAGGAGGAAAGAGAGGAGAAGGAAGAGAGGAGGAAGAAGAGGAGCAGCAGCAGATGAATAATGAGAAGGCAATTAAGACTATCAATAACTTCTGCTTATACAGGCCCTGGTGATGGTGAATTGATTTGCAGTATGAACTTTTCTATCTTCCCAAATTTCTTTAGAATTTAAAATATAAGAGGGCACAGTGCCTCTGTTCGTTCCCCTACCCCACATACAGACATTTAATTTGGTAATGGAGTGCATGCTCTCCTCTACCACTGTTATCATTGCAAGAGCAGAATTTGATTCTCAGTTAATCTTGGTTTTAAACAAGTGAGAAGGTGAAATATTCAAATCAGGCTCAGCCCACACAACAGAGGGAAGGCATCAGCTCTGCAGGCAAATGAGAGAACAGCAACGTGGAAAGACTAGCCCCTTCCTGCATCCCTGAGAATCCTAAATTGCTCATCAACTGATTGATGGACATGACAAACCCTCATATGAACAAAAATGATGTCTGATGATAAAGCCATGTCTACCTTGAACATGCTGTAGATTAAACTAGATTTCATTAATGCCTTTTATCTGATTCTTCTTGTGAGAGGAATCTCAAGCAGATCATTAGGAATGTGTATTCTTTTTTTAAAAAATTAATTAATTTTTATGTGTATGAATGTACTGTCTGCATGTTGGTTTGTGAACCCGTGCCATGCAATGCTGCAGAGGTAAGAGAGAGCCTCAGATTCCCCTGGAACTGGAGTTAAAGACAATTCTTAGCTGCTATTTTAGTGCTAGGAATCGAACCTGGGTCCTCTGCAAGATCAGTCAGTACTCTTAACCACTGAGCCATCTCTCCAGCCCCAGAATGTGTAATCTTATCTCTAGTATCAAAATACTGAAATAATCTGGAATATTCCAACACTGATTTCCAATGTGACTTGGCTTGCCTTTAACATGTAGTTTGCACCATTGGGAATATTTTGCTATGAACAGCTGAAGACAAATGACCACATTATTTCTGATGCTATAAATCAACTTAACTGGAACAGGTGACAATCATAATGTCTTTCACAGACATTTATAATAGAATCATGTAAATCACTGGAGTGTTCTCAAACAGTCGTCTTTTGCAAAATGTAAGTTTTTTACAGTCACGTGTATACTCTGGTTTGACAAGAATTTCCACATTTGGGGAAATAATTTTTCAAATAAATTTGAGGAAATCATAAAGATGTTTTCTTTTCTAAAAGTTCTCATTTTTCAATATAAAATAACATTTGGTTTATATTATGAATAATTTACAGCAAAACATCATTGGCTGTTTTGTGTTAAAATCTTTTTTTTTAATTTTTTTAATTTTATTTATTTCTGTATGTGTATGAATGCACTGTCTGCATGCAAGTCTGTGCACCCGTGTCGTGCAATGCCACGGAGGTCAGAAGAGGGTGTCGGATTCCCCTGGAACTGGAGTTCTCCTAGAATTGGAGTTTCAGACCGTTCTCGTTCTCCATGTGGGTGCTGGGGATCGAACCCGGGTCCTCTGCAAGAGCGGTCAGCGCTCTCAACCACTAGGCCATCTCTCCAGCCCCTGTGCTAAAATCTTTAGATTTAATTAAAGCATAATTTTAAAAAAATCCTAAAAGCTCAGTCATTTTCAGTCTCAAAGTACAGTAGTAATATGTGATATGTCAGATATTACACACTTGATCTTAGCCAAAAGGCCAAAAGGGATTTCATATTACGTAGGTTAAGTCTTTTGTTTAGACTAGTAACTAAAATCCTAAAGTTGGGAACTTTCTAATGTTTGTCTGTCTAAATGCTACCTGTTTGTCTCTCAGTGGTAATGTGGGATTATTAAGACCTTAATTATCAATTATCATATAAGCTTTTACATTTAGTAGTCATAATGTGCAATGTGTAAATATTATTGATTTACTGAATAATAAAGCGTTAATAACAGCCAGGCATGGTGGTGCACACCTTTAATCCCAGCACTTGATAGGCAAAGGCAGGTGGATCTTTGAGTTCAAGAACAGCATGCTCTCTCTTAGTTCCATGCCAGCACCAGTATATAGTAAGTTGTTGCTTCTAAAACCAAACAAATAAAAACAATACTAACCATTATATCATAATACCTTTGCATGATGTGGTACCTATTTGACAACAGAGTATTAATTAATTTGATACTAATTAGGCTGTATTAGTGTATAGAGATGCCATGTAATTGGCCTAAAGAAAAGAAAATGAGGGGCTGGAGAGATGGCCTAGCGGTTAAGAGCACTGACTGCTCTTGCAGAGGACCCGGGTTCAATCCCCAGCACCCACATGGCAGTAGAGAACCGTCTTTGACTCCAGTTCCAGGGGGATCCGATACCCTCTTCTGATGTCCACGGCCTTGCACAACATGGGTGCACAAACCTACATGCAGACAGTACATTCATACACATACAAGAGTAAATAAAAACATTAAAAAAAAAAGAAAAGAAAATGAAAGATGAGGAACTTGCCACAAAAGGTAGCCAATCCTTTTTATTTTTCTGAAAATTTTACTCAATGAGAGGATAAGGTATGGAATAGTGACTTTGGAGAATTATGCGTTAAAGATCTGTGTGTGCAAGAACATGATGTGTGTTTGCCTGTGTGTGTGTTTGGTGTGTGAACATTTGCATATATGTGATATGTTTAGCGCATATATCTGGGACATGGTGTGTCTTCATGTGTGTGCATGTATGTTTGAAGATCTTGGCACATGAGCAGATAAAATCATGAAAATTTATTTTAATGAAATGCCACAAATGATACTTTGTTAATTGGCAAGTGGTAATCCATCTAAGATCTCTCTGAATTGAACAATAGCTTGTGTTTTATTTTTGTACTGACTTTTTCATGCCTCTCAGTGCTGTCTGTGCTATTTTTGCTCCACTTGGGAGAAACAGGGAAGAAAGCTTCAGCTCAGCCCAACTCTTCTGTGGTGGTGAAGGGCAAATGGGCTTGCCACAGCACCATGAACTGGGTTTCCTGCAATGTGGAGATACTGGCTTTTAGGGGCAAGTACTGGCTTAATGTGGCTTCTTCACTGTGTGAAATGACATCACTTCCTTCTACAAAGGGGTTCCCCTGCTGCCTTTTTATGACAGAATCACAAAAGACCACATAAAATATCCAAGAAGGGAGGAGAAAAGGTGAGTTCAGTCAGACCCAGCATAGGCACCTAGCTTGTCTATTTGATCTCTAAAGCTCTGTTTAATTTGAATATAGAATAAGATCTTGGTACAACCCTACTGGGCAGCTGTGAAATTGTCACACAATGGACTAAGTGTACTAAGCTTGTGAGTGGCTCAAAGTAAAGATGTTGGGAAACTACCAGCATTGCCTCCAGCTAGTCTTATGAATTACGATCACATGAGAAAATTCTTCATACAGAAATGAAGTCCAGGTAACTGGTATAAAAGTTCTGGTAATAGGGGCTGGAGAGATGGCCTAGCGGTTAAGAGCGCCGACCGCTCTTACAGAGGACCCGGGTTCGATCCCCAGCACCCACATGGCGGCTGAGAACCGTCTGAAGCTCCAATTCCAGGAGAACTCCAGTTCCAGGGGAATCCGAGACCCTCTTCTGACCTCCGCGGCGTTGCACGACACGGGTGCACAGACTTGCATGCAGACAGTACATTCATACACATACAGAAATAAATAAAAAAAATTAATAAAAAAAAAAGTTCTGGTAATAACAAAATTAAATTAAAGCTATTATAACCCATGGAAGGACAGAAGTTAAGTTCATAGGAGACTATATTATGTAGCAGGTTGTAGCACCCTACAATGAATTTTGGTGAATCATTATGGGGTTCTTAAATAACTGCAAATATATTTGTTTATTTCATTTTAATCATTTGAAAATCTGGATGCATATGCCCTTTTGTGTTTAAAATCAAAATTTGAGGGGGCTGGAGAGATGGCCTAGTGGTTAAGAGCGCCGACCGCTCTTTCAGAGGACCCGGGTTCGATCCCCAGCACCCACATGGCGGCCGAGAACCGTCTGAAACTCCAATTCCAGGAGAACTCCAGTTCCAGGGGAATCCGACACCCTCTTCTGACCTCCGCGGCACTGCATGTCACGGGTGCACAAACTTGCATGCAGACAACACATTCATACACATACGGAAATAAATAAAAAAAAAATCAAAATTTGAGACAAAGAAAGGTGCATGATGATGTATTTGATCTCTCTGCCCTAGAAGGAGGGGGGTATATTTGTTTGCTATCATATTATTGATTAAAGGATGGCCATTTTGGAGCAAAGAGCAATTTTATTAGGTCCCAGAATCCAATCATCTCTTCATATGCCCAAGGGTGTACTTACTAGGCTATTAGCCCACACATCAGTACCCAGATTGAAATTCTTGGTATGAAAAATGGACATTTCCCAGACTAACACAGAATGAAGTAAGATCATAGGCAGTAATGCTCTTTAAACATAAACGGCAGTGTAAGCCACAATATCTGTGGCCTTCACACTTCTAGGGAAAGAATGCATTGTTGGCTTATGTGAAGACTTGCAACTTGACTTGAGGAAAGGTCTTTAGGTTTTTAACTCACTTTTTGGGATAATCTTGACATACCTTCTTACAGCAGGTATAGGCTAATGACAGTGAACCAGGATCTGGGAAGTAACAAATAGCACCTTCTGTGTGTTTATAATATTAATTAAGGGTGGTGTGACTTTATCCACTATGAATACAAGGAAGCCTGTGAATATTCACAAAGCTGAGAAGTTCTTTCAAACTGAAACATCAAGGGCACAGATTCCATGCAAAGCCAGGACTCTTGATTCAGCTTTCAGACAATTATCCGCAGAGTATTTGTTTACAATTCTTGCTTACTCATGGCCGGAGACTCCTGAATGTGAAGGTAATCTTTCTGCTCATGAATCCTGATCATGTGGCAGAGCATTTCTGAATCTTATTTCTGCAAATGAAACAAATTATAAAATTGAGAGACTGTATGGATTGAAAACTACTACTTTAACAAAGAGGGAAGAAAGCAAAAATTTATGATAATTAAAATAAAACAAAAATGTAATCCCTAATGGGACTTTTCGGAATGTTCTACACACAACTAGCTCCTTAGCACTAATGTCTTTGGTTATCTGTCTTTATGTTTCATTATCTAAAATAAAATCCAATATTTCAGTGAAAAATATTTATTTATTATTTTATTTATATTTTATTTATATTAAAATTGTTTAGAAGATTATTTTTTAGGATACAATTTTTTTAATTTGGTGTGTGTGTGTGTGTGTGTGTGTGTGTGTGTGTGTTTTCTTGAGACTCGGTCTTAGTTGTCCAAGATCATCTCCAATTCACTCTGTAGGTAAGGATGATCTTGAATTTCAGATTTTACAGTCTCTATCTCTAGAATGCTGAAATTATAAGCGTGTGCCACCACACCCAATTTATACAGTGTTACGGATTGAATTTATGGCTCTGGGCCAAAACTGAACTTAGTAGTAATAAAGTAATAGTATATTCATCCAAAAATATGCACATCTATTATGTATCATTTCTCATACATCTATTTATCATCTATCTGTCATCTATCTATCTATCTATCATCTATCTACTATCTATCATCTATTTCTTATCAGATAATGTCCTCAATCCCAATGTTTCAGACCATTTCATGTAGTTAGTTCAAAGTTGGAGGTGAGCACTAAGCCTTCGTGTCATTATCCTAAATTTTATATATTTTCTAGGAAATACCTCCGGATCATTTTGTAGTTCTGTAAATTCTAAATATTACTCCTTCTTTACTGAGCACCATTATTTCTCACCAACAGTGTTATAAATATGACCATTAAAACTAATTGGATTTTATGACTAGGAAAGAATAAATTATCATAACCAGTAGACTCTAGTTATTTGAAGTAATGTTTCCATGTTAAATATGGTGATTTTTGTTAATAACAGAAAACATGATTCTTTTACAAGAGCATCCAATAAAAGAATTATGTCTTTGACTTTAAGCCTACAGTAAAAAAAAGTTTTAAGTATATTACATTTATAATGTCTTCAATTTCTGAAACTATATGAAACCATTTTATCGGGTCAGGAAATTGATTTGGTCCTTTGCTTTGCCTGAGCCTCAATCATGAAAAGTAAGAATTCTGATATATTCAATTTCCATCCCTAGTAAAAT
Organism: Rhizomys pruinosus; assembly: GCA_009823505.1. NCBI lineage: Eukaryota > Metazoa > Chordata > Mammalia > Rodentia > Spalacidae > Rhizomys > Rhizomys pruinosus. The sequence continues at coordinate 6,436,362 of VZQC01007142.1, read as the reverse complement.
TATTCTGTTTGACTGTGGCAAAAAGATCTCATTCTTGCAGGATCCTGTAGGGTATGCTGATAGGTTGCAATACGTTAGGACATTCAGAGTGGCAAGTAACACTGTGTTGCAATTGGATTTAACTCACTCTGCTTAATTCTGACAAAATGTCAAAAGCCAGTGGATGTCATTATTATGGAGCTGTCAGCTCTGCCCTGGAACGGACAGAAGCAATTCATCCTTTAGGTAGAAATAATACCTTTTGTAATTTTATATACTTAATGGCTTAAAATATGGTGCTATCCCATTGAATATGATGAAAAATAAATACATTTGAGATTCGGATGTTTGATAATATCAGGCATCCTCCATACAAGTTTGGATATAAGCATGTGTTGTTTTGTAATGGAATCTCATACTTGACAAAATAATTTGGCTGAGGCTGGAGATTTGGTTCAGCAGTTAAGAGCCTTGGCTGCTCTTGCAAAAGACCTGGGTTTGATTCCCAGCCACATGATGACTAACAACCATCCTTGACTCCAGTTCCAGGAGATCTGATGTTTTCTTCTGACCTCTGCAGGGATTGCACAACGTGGATGCACTTAGATACATGCAGACATTACACTCATACACATAAAAGTAAAAACAAAATAAAATAAAAATTTGGGGTTAGACTCTCTGTTTGAGATATCTGTACCAGAGTATGTTTAGAATCCCTACCATGTTTCTTATTGTAATGGAGGTAATAGCCCTTTTAACCTTAAAGAGTGTGAGACTCAACTGGGATCCCATGTATTTACACTAATGCAAGTTATCAGTCAGTCCTATAATAAAGAATTACAGGAGAGTGGAGTGGAATTTTGATCACTTCAGATTTCTGTAGATGCGTGACTGAGACATCTTTCAAATTGCAGTGAAATCTTTAACTCAATCCTTTATTTTCAACATGTTGAATTTCTGTAAGGGAATCCTCCTGTTTTCGAAAGCAAATTGAATTCTCCCTTTGCAGAGAAAGAAGAAATAGAAAGTCTGACATTTTTCTGAAATTACTGCCATTAACGTGGGAGGAGAGAAGGCACTAGCTGGAGGACTCCCTCTCCTACTTGGTGGAATAAAGCGGCAAAGCCTTCTCATCCCAAGATATTTTCATCTGTAACCAGTTGACGTGATTCTGCATATGTTCTATACCTCTGCAGAACAAGTTTTGCATTCAAGAATAGCACACCCTGAAAAGAAATTTGTTACAGAGTATATTATAAATTCATCCACTCTTCAAAAGTCCTAATGTACTGGGTTTTACTTTCCCATACAAGCCAAAGAGAGTTCTCACCACCATGATCTACTTCAGGGATATGATGTATTATGGGTACCTCTACCTCCAACATCTATTTGATTGGACATGTGCCTCACAAACCACCAAAACTGCTACACCTGCATCACATCCTATTCAGGCCTCAAGATGTTAGAGGACACAGGGGTGTGCATCCTCACCTCACTTGAAGCATATTTTCTGAACATTCCCTATAGAATTCTATTGGCCAATGTATTACTATAATACCTATCTTTGACAGGGGCTGCCAAATACACTTTTTACTTTGGAAATTTGCTGTAAATTTGTAAAACTGAAGTTTACAAACATAGCATCAAGAATCAGACCTTGGGTAGTGACTTGCAATTTCTGCCACAGCAAATATTGTTTATTACATAAAACCTGTCAGAGCCTTCATTTAGTGTAATAACACTACTTTTCAATATTTGGACATATTATTTTGGCTGATTTGTATAGAACATTAGTCTTGAAAAGATGGTTGTGTATGTTTTCTGTGTGTTCTGACCACACTACTCTATAGATGAGGGAAATAAACCAAACTGTGAGCTGTATCTGTTGATACATCTTAGGATAGCTCAGGTTAATAGATGCAAAGACAAAATGAAGTTTACCAGTGTGAAAATAAGCAAAGGGCCAACTCAATCTTATGTGCTAAATAAAATAAAAAATTTGAATTTAATGCCCTAATGCTTTTCATTTTCAGTAATAACTATGATAAATAAAACTCAGGTCAATTTTAGTTTTCTTAAAACTTATAAAAATTGAGTTGGGGAAATGGATTTTTTTGTATGCTTTGTAAGCTAGGTTGCATATCAAGTAGAAGTCTGCCAAGAATTAATTCAGGTTTTTGTTTAGTTTTGAACTTATCTAATATTCTCAGCATTACCTAGCCCTTGGTAAGTTATGAGTAAACATGGACTGTGGGTGCTTTTCCTCATTTTAGAATCACTCTTGTCTGGATTTTATGAACAGAAATAGTAGCATGTGTCTAATGCATTTGTACCCATATGTAACAAACAGTGTTTTAGAAAAAGAAAATCACAGGATGGCTTCCCCAGAATGCCTAGTGGAAATACCATCTCTGTGTCTTCAATTTCATTATCCTGTTAGAAACACTTTTGCCCCAAGTGCTTCTCCTGGTCCTGACTCTTAATTGTTGTTATTTTGCAGTGTAAAATATTGATGACATTGGTCAAAAAGATTGACAGATGCATGAGTTGTTATTAACCAGACCATTGGCTGCAGCTCACATTTCAATACTCAGTGAGATGAGCCCCTCACCCTCAGGACATCTTTTTTCACTTCACAGAGCAGCAGATATTAACCCTCTCACAACTTCCTTTGCAATTTTTACTTTTTCCTTTGAGCAATGAAAATGTCATTTATTGATTGCCACTGTAAAGCAGACTAATCATTCATCAAGGTACAAATTGGAATTTATCCAGGGAGTCCACGGTAACAAAGGAGTCAACAGACAGTTTTTGTTTAAAAAAATGCAAGTGTAGGAATATAACATAATAAGGTCAACCTAAGAAACACACACACTTAGAATAAAAAATTAATAAAGCCAATAATGTTTTTAGTAAACAGTAATCAGCTTGTTCCTTCAAGTAGTAGATGGGATCTGACTACTAATGATCTTGTCATCTATCACTAATAAAGTTTATTCACATGGCCAATGCTGTTATGACTTACCTTCCCATTTGTGTGACTATTCTTAGCAGTGTCATTTATAATCAACACTAAGGACTGAAGAGCAATGCTTGAGTTAAAGATAGGAAAGGCACTGTCTGGGAGTTAACAGAAATAACAACAGCATCAAATGCCACTACTATTTTCTCCTATGAACCAATCTTGGTTCAGAAAAGAGAACGGATAGAATTATTTTCATGTGTATCATGCAAAACAACCACTGCCAGTTTTAAATAACATGCTCCTTTTTTTCTGATAGTGAAATCTGTCCACTTTCTTAGACAGTTGGAAAGGTTTGATCTAACTTGAATGGTGTGTTGAGAATAACTAACATTGTTATCAGAATTAACTGTGGAATGAATTAACAGAAAAATATTAGAAATCCAGAACAGAATTTCACACCTATTGAGGAGGAAACGAGGAGATGGAAACAGATAGTCAATCTCTCTCTCTCTCTCTCTCTCTCTCTCTCTCTCTCTCTCTCTCTCTTTCCTTTCTCAGCAGCCCTCTTACTGAAGGTTCTTCAGACCTATCACAAAGCCAGGGTGTTTATGCAAGATGATCATAGCAACTGTAACTCCATAATCCCTGCACAGTTTTTTCCCATTAGGCCTCTCCTCCCAAGAACATGGCAAGATGTTTGTGCTCAAAAGAGGAAACCATCTTCCAAAACCTTCCCATAACTAATGGAAAACTACCAAACTACCCCAGCCCACAAATCAATAGAGGCTTACTTCTTCCTTCATCCAAGAAGCAGCAGTTTGACATTTTCAATCACTGCTGCCTCCTTGTGTTAGTTACATATTTACTGCTGTGATAAAATATCCAACGAAGTGGGGCTGGAGAGATGGCTCAGTGGTTAAGAGCAGCGAATGCTCTTGCAGAGGACCAGGATTCTATTTCCAGCATCCACATGGTGGCTAAGAACCGTCTTTAACTCCAGTTCCAGGGAAATCTGACACCCTCTTCTGACCTCTGCAGCATTGCACGACACGGATGCACCAACCTACATGCAGACACTACACTCATACACATAAAATAATAAATAAAAAAATAAAAAATAATATCCTGGGCTGGGGGGATAGCACAGCCTTTAAAGGCTGAGGATAAGAACCCCACAAAAAAAAATAATATCCAATGAAGCAATTTAGGGAAAGAAGGGTTTATTGTGGCTCACTGAGGGTACAGGCCATCAGGTTGGGAAGCTTCATGTCTATGGGAACATGCTCCAGGTTACCTCTCCAGACTTCTCTCAGAACAAGAGAGAGAGAGGGAGAGAGAGAGAGAGAGAGAGAGAGAGAGAGAGAGAGAGAGAGAGAGAGAGATTAACATACATGGATTAATTATGTTTGTGTGTATGCTTCTTTTTTCTTGAGACAGGGTCTCCCTGTAGCTCCAGTTGGCCTAGAACTCATTGTATAGAACAGTCTTGCTTCCATCTCATTGAGCTCTGCCTGCCTCTGCTTCCTGGGTGCTGGGATTAAAGAGGTACATCATCATACTCAACTATTTAAGTTTTTTAACAGAATCTTATTGAAATCTGGTTGTTGTTATCTCATATGTATGAGTGTTTTGCCTGCATGAATGAAAGCAGACCTGAGCACGCAAACCGCAGAGGGCAGAGGTGAACCAGGTGGGATCCCTGGAACTGTAGTTTCTTTGCTGACTGTTCTCGCTGTCATGTAGGTGCTGAGAGCTGAACCCGAGTTTTCTGCAAGAGCAGCCAGTGCTCTTATCCACTGATCGTTTACTCTAGCCCCTGTGGTTTAGATTTTAAGTTAGAATCTGGTGTGTTGCTCTTTTATTTGCATGAATCATATTTAGTTGGATATATTATATCTGATATATTAAGTATGTACTCACTTAAGTTTTTTTTTTTTTTTTTTTTTTTGCTTTTTGACACAGGGTCTTCCTGTAGCTCCAGCTGTCCTGGAACTCACTCTGTAGACCAGGCTGCCCTTGAACTCACAAAGATCTGCCTGACTCTGCCTCCCAAGTGCTAGGATTAAAGGCATGCGCCACCACGCCCGGCTTACTCACTTAAGTTTTTATTGAATTTTATAAGTTACAGCCTACATTTTTTGACTATTCCTCTGTATTCAACTATACTCCAATCTGTTTCTCTAATGTTTATCTAGGGTATATACTGCAGGCAAAACCACCTGCCGGATAAGTGGTGTGGTGTATAATAGGCTTAGCCCTCGTACATGAATTAACAATTGTGACAATCCCTCCCAAATATGCCCCCAGACCAACATGACAAAGGTAACCCTCACATGATTCTAGGCTGTCTCAAACTGACAATAAAATCTAACCCGGACACCTTGACTAACTGGAGGGTGCCCCCTTCCATTTAAAGAAAAATCTTGACATCACATGCTGTCAGTCAGAATTCTGTGGGGCAGCTTTTATTTCCCCCATAGATTTCTAAAGGATAAATGTGAAGAAAGCAGATGGAGGGAGGTGTGATTATTTCTGAACAAGAATTATGAACATAGCTTTTTTTAGATGTGGAAATCAAGTAACTTTTCTCACTGCTCTTTTTGAGAACTGTATATTCCCCATGCCTGGTCCCCCAGCTGTACCATGGAACTCTTGTTCAGAAGTCACCTGGCTACACTCATTGCTCGTGTCACACTTACTGAGCAAAGGGAATCCCTTTGAAGTAAAGCTCATGCTGTCTTCTGTGTTCTGAGTTAATAGCACCCTTGTTTCTTAACCTAGGGGCTCTTTTCATTCTATCATCCATTGGAAATCTGTGACAGCCAGAGAAGCTGTGGTTGCAGAGAGATCTTCTCTCAAAAGACTAAAAAAATCATTCTAAGGAAGTCTGAGGATAAGGGTAAAGAAGACAGACACTAGGGTGCTGTGAACTTGACTGCAAGACGTTTTGGGTGATTTTTTACTTATCTGAGAACCTTGTAACCTTTGATCCTTTTACCTAATCTGTCCTCTATGCTATGCCTAAACCACTTTCACAGTCTATAGCAGAAAACATTGTAATTGGTGCCCAGTTTGCTCCATACAGATCAGAGCAGGTGTCTAGTTTAAGATACCTGCATTTAGTGAAGTGTCCTTTAATCATGCAATCAGGATCATTTAGTTTCATAGTTACAGTAAAACAATGAAGCATTTGCTAAAGACAAAGCTTTCCACAGTGTGAGAGTTCATGGTCACCATCTCTTTCAGTAGGGGTCATATGCCATATTCTCTTATATACACAGACCAGAGGTAAATGTAAAGGGGATAATTGTGTGTCAGAAAGAATTGCCAAGCCATTTATTTAAACAATGCTTACAATTGTGCTTTCTCCATTTCTGTGTCTCTAGCAATTTAACCTACAGCATTTCACACATGACGTTTAATCAATACATGCAAATCACCTCAGGGAGCTATTATATCCTGAATTCATTAATCTACTTGGGCAAGAGACAAGCATGTATGAAGATTTTCTTGGTTGAGGTCAAAAAGGAGGATGCATGGTATCAGATTCTACAATCATGATTTCTTTGCACATCATTATACTCTGTGAAAGTGATGCTTTAGATTCTCAATCTAAAGTCCCCTTTAGGCACATTTTATATGAACTTGAATATTAACAGTTTCCTGTACTATAGGATCTATCTGGGAAAAAATGTGGAGTAAGCACAATCATCTTGGATAGAAGATGAGTGTCTCTCGACATGGACTATATGAGTGAAAGAAGAGCAGTAAAATATTCCTGACATCTACCATCAACAGGGATGTTATGTAAGGCAGCAGGGTAAGGGGATACCGAATGCTGTGACTTCAAATAAACACACCATAATCCTTGGACTTTACTTACAGTCAATTACCATGAGTTATGAGAAACACAAAATAAGTAGGATGAGATACAGACCAATCAGATGGCTACTGCTTTCCACTGACAGGCTGAATACTGGTGTTTTAAAATATGAATTTCTCAGGCTGGAGAGATGGCCTAGCGGTTAGGAGCACCGACTGCTCTTGCAGAGGACCTGGGTTCAATCCCCAGCACCCACATGGCAGCTGAGAACAATCTGTAGCTCCAATTCCAGGAGAACTCCAGTTCCAGGGTAATCAGACACCCTCTTCTGACCTCCGCAGCATTGCATGACACAGGTGCACAAACCTACATGCAGACAGTACATTCATACGCATAAATAAATAAATAAAATAAAATAAAAATTAAAAAAATATGCATTTCTCTTTTATAGTGTGTGTGTGTGTGTGTGTGTGTGTGTGTGTGTGTGTGTGTGTGTAGAGAGAACTGTCAGGATTCAGGTATCTCCTTTGGTCATGTGAGTTCTGAGAGTTCTGAGCTCTGAGTACTAAACTCGGTATATCAGGCTTAGCAGCCAGTGCCTTTACCTCCTGAGGCACCTCCCAGGCCCAGCTTGATTCTTTGTAAATGAAATACCCTTTGTTTTTCATAAATCCTAGGGACATTTTTTGAGTAGGGAAGAACAATGAATAGCTTTATGATTTTCTCTTATTTGAATCTCTGTTATTTGAATCTTTGTGGAATCATCTATTACTTTTAAATTGCAAAAGGCTTTGACATGATTACTTTCATGAATGTGAAATTCAGGTTGTCTAAATAAGACGCATATTCCTAATATGGTTCAGGGTGACCAACATGTCCATACCTTTCACATTAGATAGGAAGCTTTGTTTTTGTTTTCCCTGTGTCAGCTGCTTCACTCTCATCATGCCTCTAATCAAACAGCATTGATTATACAGTATATGTAAGTGATAAGATTCTGCTAACCCAGGTTAGCAGACACTCCAGTGAGTGTCTGGTAAAAGTTTACTTGTGAGTAAATGAGAAGCAAGGGTCTTCTATATGACTGAAATAATGAAGATAATTTTGACTTACTATAAGGAGAAATGCCAACCATATATATGATTTACAAAATCAGGATATGGCTTTATTCCCAGTATTTAGGAAGCAGAAGCAGGACAATTGCCTGTTAGCCTGGTACAAAAATAGTGAATTCCAGGCTAGCCAAGGTTGCATCGCAAGATCTCATCTCAAAAAGGACTGTAAGTGACAGAAAAGTAAAAACAAACACAGAATAATGAATGCTGTATTCTGATATTCAACATTCGCAAATTGTATATATACAGAAAGCATAGACACAAATGAATTGGCATTTGTATTTCTTTGGTTTAAACAAAGAATTCTGGAGAATATGGAGACATATTTAGTAAGTTTAATATATTAATAACTCAAAAATAGATAAGATGGAAAGGGAAAGAGGAATTTATAAGTTCATCCCTCTTGTCCTTTGGTTGTTTCAGCAACATAAATATACACTACCTTTTCAGAAACAACATTTCTGTCCTGGATGACTCTGACTGCCTATTGCCTCCCGGGGGCCAGGGTTCTTGGCAGCTGTGCGTTAGTTACCACTCGCTCAGAGCTACAGTTTATTTCACAATGCTTCTCTTGCTCTGACATAGACTTCTTCCCTAATAATGTCTGAAAGGATATTTACATGTCTTCTGAGGGCCACCCCTCAATCCATAACCAGCTGATAAATATGTACAAAGTGCTCTCTGCCTTAGAGCAAGGCGACTCAAGGATGCTGCGCCCCCCCCCCACACTGCCCCATGACTCTCTGTGGAAAGAGATGGAGTCTAGACTACTGTCTAAATCACATGACAAATGCTGTCTTGCCTCTCTCCTTTCTGTACCCATATACATTTCCCCTAAGTTTTTGTGCTCAATATACGATATAGACAGTGGTCTCTACCTCCAACTCTGCTTCTTAGGACTCTATGCTTTATGATTAAAAACTGAGGAAACCATGCCCAAAGACATAACCGAAAATTAAAGGACCTCCAGTGGCTTAAATTATGTCATAAATCTAAATGGATGATGTCATTTTTATTGGAACTTCTAGCTTGTGAATTCCCATATTTTAGCAATAACCTACAGGAATATAAGTAAGATATACATTTGTGTTTGTGTGTGTGTGTGTGTGTGTGTGTGTTGAAAAATATCATTTGTTCTTTCTTACTGGAAAATGCATAAAATTATCACAGAGATAGTTTCAGGGCTCATTTGCTTAGGTGAGTCAGGTCTGGATAGGTGCATCTGTGTTTGCTGAGGCACATGTGCAGTGCATTCTTGGGTGTGTGGAGGGTCAGTGGACAGCTTCTGGTCTCTTCTAGTTTTTTTGAGACTGGTGTTTCAGTGGCCTGGAGCTTCAGCAACCAGCTGTTCTTGCAGGGCAGGAGGCTTCCAGGATCCTGTGTCCCCACCTCCACATCACTCACACTGCAGACACGCACTGCCACACCTGGACTTTTATATGGCTCTAGGGATAGAACTCAGGTCCTCAGACTGGAAGGCAAGCGCTTTACTAACTGATCCACCTTTCAGCCACCCTCCTTTGCTTTGATATACAAACTATATAGAAATCAACTTTGTATATCACTTACTCTTTAATTCAATGACCATTTATAAATAATGAGAGCCTTATTAAAAATAATGCTGTAGATAGGGCTGGAAACATGGCTCAGTGGTTAAGAGCACTGGCTGCTCATTCAGAGGACCAGGGTTCAATTCCCAGCACCCACATGTTGGATAACAACCACCCTGTAACTCCAGTTCCACCGGATCCGAACCCCCTCTTCTGATCTCTGCAGGCATTGCATGCCTGACGTGGGTACAATTATATATACACAGGCCATATGTTCATACACAACAAAAAAATAAGCGAAATATAAAAACTATAGTGATGCTGTAGTATTCCTTCAAGGCAAGGAACTAACTAGGCAAATGAAATAGTATTAGCTCAATTTAAAAAACATGCAAGAGGGCTGGAGAGATGGCCTAGCGGTTAAGAGCACCGACCGCTCTTACAGAGGACCCGGGTTTGATCCCCAGCACCCACATGGCGGCCGAGAACCGTCTGAGACTCCAATTCCAGGAGAACTCCAGTTCCAGGGGAATCCGAGACCCTCTTCTGACCTCCGCGGCATTGCACGACACGGGTGCACAGACCTGCATGCAGACAGTACATTCATACACATACAGAAATAAATAAAATTAATAAAAAAAACATGCAAGAAAATACAAGAAGAGTTGATTTAAAAATGTGTCAGGGAGAGAAAACCATTATATTCTGTACAGCAGGAACCCAATGAGAAAATGGCTGCCTTCAGGACTGTGGTGTGGCTGTTCTCACCAGGTTGGTCATGACCATCATTGTCTTGAAGCAGAAGAATTATGAGGATGAGTTTGTCCTACTAACATGCTTTTCTGGGAGTATGAGGCAGAACATGAGACAAGTTACTCTAGGCTGAGATTAGACTTTCAAGATCCTCAGGAGGATCCTCCACTCCTGGAAAACTGACTGTTCCTATGTAAGCAGTAAACAGTGGACTCAGGTGGTAATATTAAGGCTAACGGGTTCACCAAACTAGATTTGGTAGAAGGTAGGGAATACAAGTCTCTTTACATCTTCCCCAAAGCCGTTAGGCAGGAAAGACCAAAAAAGCAGGAGTTATTCCTCTATTAATACAGAAATCATAATTTAGTCCTTAGAAAGTTCTGGAAACATATGGGCCAGGTGCTAGGCCAGAGTTGATACTGGAGAGCCGTGCCTACAGGGTTCAGGTTCAGGCTCTTGAGTTTTGATTGGAAGGCATGGAATTGTCTGCACTTGTACTGAAGACACTGAGCTGCTCTTTTAGAAATGTACTTAACGTTTCCCTTCTGCTTCGGAAAGCCTTAGCAAATTAAATTAAGCTCTGCACTACCTGACTCCCATGTAAAATCTTTACTGATTAATTTTCTTTTAGTGCAGATGGCTATACTTTTTATTATTCTGAAAATACTGTTTAACGCACTGAATGCTCTGAACTGGTCATCCATACACTTATCACAGATGGGTAGACAGTGCTTCCAAATAAGATGTATTGCTTTAAGACCAGTGGTGGGAAAGACCTGTATGGAAAGTATGTCTGTGGTAGGTGCTACTTTTGTAGCTTTAATTCCCTAAATTAAGGGACAACTTTTCTACAGTGCCTGACTTACAACCTATATATAGGAAAGATCCAATTACCTTAAAGGTTTGCTAGTAGAATGTATATATTATTAATATTTATTATATTGATTTATATTATAATATTAATATATAATTATACATAATAATATATAAATATATAAATAATATATAACTATATAATTAATATACTATTTATTATAATAATATATTATATATATAAAGAATTAACTCTTACAAAGAGATATCCGGTTATGACAAACTTGTCTTGATAAGCCATAACATATATGAAAAAATGCATCAAGTCTAGTGATGAGGACACAGTGGGGCACAAATAAGAAATAAGGGCTAAATATAATCAAGATGTATTATATGGCATCCACAAAAATTCAATGAAAATATGTCTAAGAACTAAAAATGTAAAATTGAGTGGAAAAATAATAAAATCTGAAGTGACATAAAAAGAATCTCAAATCAGCACAAAATATAGTAAAATAAACAATGAGTGAGACAAGGTTGAAATGCTTTGTGAGATGGCATAGATATTCTACTGAGCTTTTGTGCATTTCAGATAACACATCTTAATCAAATTTAGACCCCCCCTTCCCATTCCCATGTTCTCATGAGATTCCCGGTATTCTGTTAACTATGTTAAGAACTCTCTGGTAAAGCTCTTGTTTCCAGACCTCCCTCAGTGCAAGTTCATTCCCTGGAGTCTAGTGAGACTGTCTAGAGACATTATCTTAAAGAAAATCTACTCTCATGTTTGGATATGTTAGAGTAGATTTTCTTTAAGATATGGATTAACATATCCAAACATGTGTCTATGCTAAAGTAACCTACCATAACTATTAGTGCTGCTTAAATACCTATATATCTAATTGCTTGTTCTTCATTAGTAGGATCGAAAGGTTATTCCTGGACAAACTGTCAGCCCATGAAAGGAAACAGCCAGAATTGACCAGAGTCCAAGTCAACAGCTCCAGAGAGAGTGGACTGTTTTACCTCTCATCCACCTGTGCCCCTTTTCTAAGCCTAGGGAACAACCTGCGGAAGAGGGGGCGTGGTAGAATGTAAGGGCTGCGATTGGGGTGAATGGTGAAACTACAGCAATGTAGTCTGGACACTCATTTGATCAACTTGATTGAACAAACAACCTGTCACCCCCCACTGGATGGTGGGGCTGTAGGTGTTTGGGCACAACAGCCTGCAGATAGGTTTTGCATGAAGGATGCTTGTACTCATGGATTATCACTTATAGCTAAAAATGAAAAAAAAAACTGAGAGAAAGATGCAGGACAGTTATGGCAGAATGCATGATCTGGGATGGGGTGGGGTGGGGGAGAAGGGAAAGGGAAATATGCCTGCTCTGAATTGGAAAATGATGTATGAAATGCACAAAAGCATCAATAAATATAACTAATTTAAAAAAAATCTACTCTCCTCATTTTCTGCTTTTATTAATTTTTCTCTCAAGGTGTCTGGGGGTAGTTTCTTCCCTCCTCTGTCCTGTCTAGTCTATAAAGAGGAAAGTCTGCTCATGCTTCAGAAAAGGAAGACTGGTCTAGCAAGACCTGATTTTGTCCTCAAGTGGATGGAACTGGTAAATGATAAGCTGAAAGGAACAAAGTGCTCCCACCCTCCTCCCCCCTGCCCCCCCCAAAAAACCTTTGAGACCACTGAGGACCAGATCCTTAACTGACCTTGATAAAACAAAAACCTTGGTTAATCTGGGCTAACTGTGTGGCCTTAAGCATCCAAAAGGAAAGCACAAACAGATATAAATTATTGTTGTTTGGCCTGTCTTCAATTCAAATTATTGTTGTTTGGCAAGTAGATCAACTCTGTGGCTGCCACTGCTTTTGGCATCCTTCAAAGACATGAAGACACACAGCTTTGTAACCTTCAATATGGACTGAGGACTCATGTCTCTCCAAGAATCCTCCAAACCTTTCAATGCCAGAGGGGACTAGCTGAGATACCCAGCTTGTGGACTAAAGCAGCAAAGGGGATGTCACACTCTCAGAATATAGAACTGCCATTGGAGGTTAACCTGGGCTGTATCATGGAGGCCAGTGCAGGGGGATTGAGATCAGGACAGGATGTGTGCTTACTGGACTTCATTTGGGGGACCATGGAAGGGAAATACCCCATGTGGAGCAAAAGGCAGATTGATGGTTGTTTGGGATTGCAAGGAGGAATTTTTGAGCACTTCCTTAAGGGAAACATGACATCTTTTAGGAAAAAATCTACAATTTAAGTGTGTGTGTATAAATATATATAATATATATATATAATCTAGTATATTATAAAACTATGTATATATATGTATATATATATATATATATACTGTAGCAATACAAGTTGGAGGGAAAAACAACAAAAGAACTGAATAAACAAACTCTGGAAAGACTGAGAGAAAAATACAGGACACACATGGCAGAGTGCAGGGACTCGTGTGGGGTGGGGGGGCATGGAAAGGGAAGCGATTCTAGATTCAACCGATAAATGATGTATGACCTATGGAAAAAGTTTAATAATAAAAAATATTAAAAAAATATAAAAGTCACAGAGAAAGGACAACATCAAGTGTGTCTCCTAGTGTCAAACATTTTCTAAAAATGTTTGGAGATCACTGTAGATCATTATAAGATGGGAAAGGATTGGACATATCTGTACTGTTATTTCATCCTATAAAATGGTAGAAAACTTAAACTAATAAAATAAAACAAAATAAATATGACTTGGTCATGAAAAAAAAAATCTACTCTGTCTCACTCTACAGTAATGGTAACAATTTTCCAATAGTTCTTTGGCTAGGGTTAGGATGTGTGTTGCCCATGTCCCCAGTTCAATACTGGGTTTTGTCTAATTGAGTCAGAGTCGGCATGGGTCTTATGCACACTGTCACCTGTGCTTCAAGTTCATGAACAAGTTCCCAGAGGCAAGAAAACCTCTGTTTTCTTATATTTATGCAGCAACTCTGACTCTTATAATCTTTTCACCCCCTCTTCCACAATGGAATCTTATCCAGGAAAAAAACACTCTAGTCTCCATAACAGCCATTTGTGACCTTCTGTGTGTGTTGAACTCTGACATATGTGGAAGATTTGCTGTTTAGAGTTGAGGGATGTGTTAATATTAATATTATCTCTATCTCTGTTCTTCTGTGTTCCACAAGCCTCAGGTATAGAGATTCTACAGTGGATGTTTCATGAACTCTGTAACAGCATCTGTCTGGTGCAAAAAGAAACTTCTTTGTTGAGTGGTTAGCAGTATACTTGTCTGTGAATATTAGGACCCATATTTAGCATACAGTAAGAAATTTCATTTGTCTATAGATATGAAAGAGCCCCCCCCCCCGGGATTTATGACCTCTCCAGCGATATGTATTTGGCTATATTTACAATGTCACAAATGAACTCTCTCCCATTTAGAGGGCTTTAAGTCCAATTAGATATCTGCTCACTACAATATAGATAAAAGTCTTACTCCTTCACCAATAGAGATAGTTTGCTCTGCCAGTCATTGTGAGTTTTAGGTATAGTTATTTTTTTTAAAAAATATGACATATTAAGGCTAGGGAGTATAGTTCAGTGGTAGACTTGCATGCCTATCTTGTGAATGATCATTTATTCAACAACATCCCCTATACCACTACCCTCCAAAGTGAGAATTTTACAAAACAGTTGTTGATGGCAAAATGGTGTACTTTACAGATCTTAAACTTTGTGTGAATAAAAGTAACTTTTTTAGTCATGAAATGCAATAACTAATACCATGAGTTGAATAAAGTAAAAGAGCAAATATCTTAGATTTTCCCACGTCATCCAGAGAGTCTCAGCTATAATTGCCGTCTTTCAGAGTTGCTATATATTTTTGTCTAAGGTCTCTGACTTAACAATTGGAAAAGAAAGCAAAATTCTATGTGTGGCCATTGAAAAGGGCTTTATCTGTTGGGCTTGCTGTTTACTCCATTTTTAGAACTTGGGCCCTTCTTGGTGATGCAGGAAATCATGGGGTATTTGTGCTTCACAGAGCCTTTCTAAGCTCTAAGTAAACTGAGCTTCCATGGCTAGGGTTCTGGAAAATTTAGTGATGTCCTGAGAGAGACTTTTGGGTTCTTGCCTCATTAATTCCAAAACAAAATTCACAGATCATGGAGGGTGAGTTCAGGAATTAAGTTTATTTCCCATGCTTACATCAGGTCTTTGACAGCAGGGTCTTATTGCCTCTCTTCTTGCAGGTATCCCAGTTTACAGACAAGAAGCCTTTACCTTTTGGGGGGAGGGGCTTTGATCCCTTGGCCAACATCTCCTTGGTAGAATAATCCATTATTGATATCAGAGCTCTCCTGTATTAATATATTTTGCTTAAGTGCATAGCTTAAGGAAACTTTAGTATTATATTTGGATCTGAATAGAGAATAATCCTTTTCACAGTTCCTATGTCTATTAGTCAATTAAAGAAGGCAGTTTTACCAGTTTCATAAGAGATTACCTCTATAGCAGTTGTTTCCAATTTACAGTTAGAGAATGACCTCATCATCATCATATTTCTCCTTGTTCTACGGGGGGAGGTAAGAAAGTCTCTCATATTAAAACCTTGTGGCACCTAGAAGGTAAGTTTTGTTAGGACTCATTATAAATAGTTGTTACAAGTAGGATTCACAGAGGGGTTTGATGTTTGTAGCAATCTGAGGCTTTTCTTCCTTTCAATGTTCAGACGGGCCAACCTTTCTGTTGGCACTTCCTGTTTCATCCTACATAATGCAAAGCTGTATCTTTTCTTTCTCAGCCATTAAGTTGGTGACATTTTGACCTGTTGGAACATACAAATCTTTTCCTGTAGTTAGTTTTAAGATTTGAATTGCAAGGTTTTTGACAAAAGGGTTTCATATCTATGTGTATCTGCCTTTTTTATTTTAGGTTTTGATTTTTTGACCCATGAGTCTCAAAAAGGCAGTTGTATTACATATACCTATAGGCTGGAATCAAGGCACAGATGTCATCAAATTCACCCATGCTGTTTTGGGTGACGGTATGTGGTTAACTTGGGAAGCAAACTTAATTTTTTAAGTTAAATCATCCTACAGGTAAAAGAGAATGCTACAAAGTGATACTGTACAACAGAAAAATTATAGAGAACATTTGTATGTGCCAATCACAAAGTTATTGTTATACAGATTTTAAGTAAAACAGATGTGGACAACAACAATTTATATTTCCAATTAACTCAGGTGCATTACCGTTTTTATCAGAACCTTTAAACCAATGTTGTTTAATATACACATATTTACTTTTATTAAGTCCTAAAACACCATGTAACCTGTAGACTGAGTCTGGGCAAAATTGGGCACTTGTTGGACTTACGTCAATTAAATATGTATTCATTGAGTATACATGCATGTCCCTCTCCGACCCCTCCCGCCCTTCCCGATTCACCGTTTCAGTCAGTTTTCTGATGCAGTCTTTTTGTTGTTGTTCTTTTAATACGTATCCCTCTCCACAAGAAATATTTATAACTGGGTTATTGGCGCTAGTATCCACGTATGAGGGATACTATTCGCCGTTTGCTTTTCTGGGACTGTGTTACTTCACTTAATATAATGTCTTCTAGCTCCATCCATTTACCTGAAAAGTTAGTTATGTTTTCTTTCTTTACTGCTGCATAGAACTCCATTGTGTACATGTGCCACATTTTCTCTATCCACTCATCAGTTGAGGGACATTTGGGTTGGTTCCAGCTTTTTGCTATTGTGAACGGAGCTGCAATAAATATAGCTGTGCATGTATTTCTGCAGTAAGATGAGTCATGTGGGTATATGCCCAGGAGTGTATGACTGGGTCAAATGGCAAGCTCATTTTGAGTCTTTTAAGGGTTCTCCATACTGCTTTCCATAGTGGCTGTACAAGTTTACATTCCCATCAGCAATGGATGAGTGTTCCCCTTTCCCCACAACCTCTCCAGCACTTGGCATCATTTGTTTTCTTGATCCTGGCCAGTCTTATAGCAGTGAGATGATATCTTAGAGTGGTCTTAATTTGCATTCCCCTAATTATTAGTGATGTTGAACAGTTTTTAAGATGTTTCTCAGCCATCTCTAATTCCTCCTCTGTGAAGTCTCTATTCAGTTCTTTGCTCCATCTTTTGAGTGATTCATTTTTTTTCTTTCTTCTTTGTTTTTTGAGTAGCTTGTATACTCTGGAAATTAATGCTTTGTCAGATGTATCTGCAGTGAAGGTTTCCTCCCACTCCATGGGTTTTCTCTTCACTTCCTTTATTGTTTCTTTTGATGTATAGAAGCTTTTGAGTTTAATGAGGTCCTATTTGTCAATTGTCAATCTTATTTCTTGTGAAGCTGCTGTCTGATTTAGGAAGTCTTTTCCTATGCCTATGTCTTGTAATCTGCTGCCAAGTTTCTCTTCTATCACCTCCAGCGTTTTGGGTTTCACGTGGAGGTCTTTGATCCATGTCTGCTAGTATCACAAGAATGCAGACACTTCTGGAGAAAACTGACCTGGTTTCCATTCTTTATAGTATTTTTATAGTCACGAATGTCAACAAGGCACTGAAATAGATACAGCACTTCAGCATCTAAGAGACAATGGTTCCATGAAAAGCAAGGTACTTTATTATCATAATTTGGACTTGGTCCATGAAAAAAAAAAAGGTCAGTTTTAAATGAGACAGCATTTTCGGTATGATAATTGGTTTACTAACTTCTCCTGAAAGAAAATATATTTGATTAAATTTGTTTATCGGACCAATCCAGCCTGGGATTAGAGTAGAAATCTATATATGTTTGTATTTATTTATTTATTTATTTATTTATTTATTTATTTATTCATTGACTTTTTAAGACAGGGTATCCCTGAATCCCCAGCTGTCCTGGAACTCACTTTATAAACCAGACTGGCCTTGAACTCACAGAGATCTGTCTGCCTCTGTCTCTCAAGTGTTGGGATTAAAGTTGCTGGCCACCATGCCCTGCTATATGTTTTTTTAAAGATACGTCAGATTGAGTCTAGTTGTTTTATTATGTAAAGATACATTCACACTTTGATACTTGAGCACACAGAATTACAAATAAAATGTTGAGTACAATTGTTTCCTTTAAACATTGCTGTTCCTTCAATTAGCCATCCTGAGATGCTAAGAGCCCAGTTTCTTAAATATCCTGTGTCTCCAACAATTCTGACATCAAATAGAATTACCAGTTTTCTCCAAAACACCCTCAAGCTTGTGAGGAAAACTGTCAGAACTTCATTGGAAGCTGTTATAATAAGGACTAATTCACTGCAGAGAAGCAATGCAAGTTTGAACCAACCAAAGGAAGACTAGGGTAGGGAAAAGATTAGGAAGTTTCCTATCATTATCTGGAAAAACTTTTGTTGTCTTCAAAACTCTGTTGGGTTACCCTACAACTTTGGTGTCCATGTGAGTCACACTACACAGGATATTGGCAGCCCAGGATGCCCAACCAGCTGCAGTGTGTGGCTTTGTTGGACCTTCATTTTATACTTGTGATTCCTTTGTTATTCTCAGTGTGAAAGTCAACCATTAATACAGCATAGGACAAAATCTCAACTCTGAATCATAGGGTTGGTAGCACCTAGGGAGTACCTAGCCTGAGACACAGTGCAGCTTGAACCATCAGGTATGGTAACAAGGAAAACTTATGGATATGTGCCAGATCCAGGTACAATGGTGGGATTGCCTTCGCAGGAAATCAAACACTTTGCTACACTATTAACATTTAAAAGTATGAATTTAAAAGTATGAAATCTTTAATTGTGGAGGGAATTTAAGAAAAAATTATGTTAAACAATGCTATTCTATTATTATATATTAGATTATTATTTTATTATTATTATTGTGGTGGGGGGGTATTGGGGCACATGAGTATCACAGGCCATTCATGGATTTCAGAGGAAAACTTTCAGGAATTGTTTCTCGTTTCCAATGTGAGCTCATCATTAAATTTTTCTTTCTCATTCAATTCATCAGGCTTGTTACAGGTAGGTTTACCCACTGTTATCCTGCTGGCACTAAATAATTTTCTTAAAATATGCATGAATCATGAGTAGTCCTTAATATGATGAAATTCTGTAAACCATACATTTAAGCATTTTCTATTACTCTGCCAATCCCCCTTTGACTATTCTGAATGTGAATGTATTCATCATACATTTAACTATGGTAATGGAAGAAGAAAAGAACATACCATGGAAAAGTCAGGAGTGCCAGGTACAAACAAGATATAAAATGATGATGAATTAGACATTAATGTTTGTCATACATGCAGTATTCTGGGCCCAGTTCAAGTCCCAACGGGACCTCCGGACAAAATAGGAGAAGTAGAGGTAATTTAACTTAAATGAAAGTGGCTAATGTTCTTCTTTTAATTAATTAAACTATTTTTATCTTGGGCTGGAGAGATGGCCTAGCAGTTAAGAGCGCCGACTGCTCTTACTGAGGACCCGGGTTCGATCCCCAGCACCCACATGGCGGCTGAGAACATCTGAAAACTCCAATTACGGGAGAACTCCAGGTCCGGGGGAATCGACACCCTCTTCTGACCTCCGTGGCATTGCACGACACAGGTACACAAACCTGCATGCAGACAGTACATTCATACACATACAGAAATAAATAAAATTAAAAAAGAATATTAATTAATGAAACTATTTTTATCTTATGTGAGTGTTTTGTCTGAATAAAAGTAACCATGCTTATGCAATGCCTAAGAAAGCCAGAAGAGGGCAACCGATCCCCTGGAACCGGAATTAAGGACCTCTATTAGGCCTCATGTCCTCATCTTGGTCCATGCATTCAAATCATCTTGGATTTTCTTCCCTAAATGTAATTTAGGAAACATGCTAAAATTAATAGTAGAACTTAATTTTTTAAATTTTTTTTTGTGTTTATTTTCTGTGTATCCATGTTTATTTTCTGTGTATGCCTGTGTGTAATTGCACCCATGTCATGCAGTGCCTGCAGAGATCAGAAGAGGGCGTCAGAGGCCCTGGAACTGGAGTTTTACTGATGGTTGTTAGCTGCCGTGTGAATGCTGGGAATTCAACCTGGGTTGTCTGGAATAGCAGCCAGTCCTCTTAACTACTGAACCATTACCAGCCAGCCCGAGGATTTGGTTTTTTTTGTTTTGTTTTGTTTTTTTCAGGACAGGGTCTCCCTGTAGCCCCAGCTGTCCTGGAACTCGCACTGAAGACCAGGCTGGCCTTGAACTCACAAAGATCCGCCTGCCTTTGCCTCCTAAGTGCTAGGATTAAAGGTGTGTGCCACCACGCCCGGCGAGGATTTGTTTTTTTAATACATGTCCTCACATATGTTAGGCTGGTCTCAACCTTCTACTTCTGATGTTTCTGCCTCCACCTCTGGAATGCTATGATAGCCGGTGTGCATCACCCTGCACTGTCTCTACTGTGTTCAGGATTTAACCTAAGACCATATGGACGGCAAACATATACTTTGATAGCTGAGCTGGATCTCCAGCCCATGTAGGCATAAATATTTTATAAATATTAGTTTTATGGGGCTGGAGAGATGGTCTAGCGGTTAAGAGCACTAACTGCTCTTGCAGAGGACCCAGGTTTGATTCCCAGCACCCACATGGCAGTTAAGAACTGTCTTTGACTCCAGTTCAAGGGGAATCCGACGCCCTCTTCTGACCCCTGCAGCATTGCATGACACGAGTGCACCAACTTCCATGCAGACAGTACACTCATACACATAAAAGTAATAATAAATAAAAAATTACAAAAAATATTAATTTTATAAACTTTTTATAAATTGAATGACTTTTAATGTTTAATATATATAATATATATTTAATTTCCCAATGTCTAGAATTACTTTTAGGCAATCTCTATTAGAATTTTGAATGCTAGATTTGATAGACCAGTTTAAAATTATAGAAAATAAAATTTTTGGGGCTGGAGAGATGGCCTAGTGGTTAAGAGCCCCGACCGCTCTTACAGAGGACCCGGGTTCAATCCCCAGCACCCACATGGCGGCCGAGAACCATCTAAAACTCCAATTCCAGGAGAACTCCAGTTCCAGGGGAATCCGACACCCTATTCCGACCTCCGCGGCATTGCATGACATGGGTGCACAGGCTTGCATGCAGACAGTACATTCATACACATACAGAAATAAATAAATGCAAAAAAAGATTTAAAAAAAGAAAATAAAATTTATTTCCCAAAGTATTGCCTATATTTATGATTTTATTTTTTTATTTTTTTTAATTTAATTTTTATTGATGGTTTGTGCATTTCGTACATCATTTTCCAATTCAGATCTGGCATATTTCCCTTTCCCTTCCCCTCCTCCACCCCATCCCAGATCATGTATTCTGCCATAACTGTCCTGCATCTTTCAGGTTTTTTTTTTTCATTTTTTAGCTATAAGTGATAATCCATGAGTATAAGCATCCTTCGTGCAAAACCAATCTACAGACTGTTGTGCCCAAACCGCCACAGTCCCACCACTCAGTGGGGGGTGACAGGTTGTTTGTTCAATCAAGTTGATCAAATGAGTGTCCAGACTACATCGCTGTAGTTTCACCGTTCACCCCAATCGCAGCCTTTACATTCTACCACCTCTACGCCCCCTCTTCTGCAGATTGTTCCCTAGGCTTAGAAAAGGGGCACAGGTGGATGAGAAGTAAAACTGTCCTCTCTCTCTGGAGCTGTTGACTTGGATTCTGGTCAATTCTGGCTGTTTCCTTTCATGGGCTGACAGTTTGTTCAGGAGTAACCTTTCGATCCTACTAATGAAGCACAAGCAATTAGATATATAGATATTTAAGCAGAACTAATAGTTATGGTAGGTTACTTTGGCATAGACACATATGTTTGGATGATATGTTAATCCATGAATTACCTTTTTACCCCCTGATAAATATGACAGGGTCTTACTTTGGCTTATAACATCTCCTAACCTGTAGAGGATGTAGGCTTGTGGCATCAGCCATGGGTTATTCCTCCAAGAAGAGAGCCAATAGCCAATTAGATTTGGGATTTACAGGCACATGGCTGCCTCTGCTGCACAGTATTTCCAGGCAGGTGAGGTGTAGCTGGTGCTGACGGTGGAGTCTTGCTTGACTCAGGGAGACCTGTATTTGCTTTATTGGTTTAGTGGCCAAATGCCATCTGTCATAATTCAGATATTTTGCATTTTCTTCCAAAAGCCTATTCTGCAAAACTGAAGGATTTGATTGTATCACAGTTCTTACAGATTTTGTTGTTATTCATTTTATCAGTTCATCCACTGACAGAGGGTGTCAGAAGCCTACACTTGTACAATATCTTACAGATTGTAGGAAAAGGTGCTCCTGTTTCATTATCTTTAATGCTCTACAACTTATGATTAGTTTCATTTGGGATGAGAATCAATCATTGACATGTTTCATCAATATGCTACTGTTATGTATAGCCATAGCTTCAAAGACTCACTTCATCATAAGTAAAACGGTAAGTTTCTGAATTTATCTCAGAACAATTAGAACTTACTAAGAATGATGTAAGTATTAAAAATCTGGAGTATCACATTTTTTTTTCTTGCTTAGTCTTTCACAATAGCTGTTACAGACTTGTGATATTCAAAACCTGTATCTGGCTCTGAGAAGCAGAAAGAAGACAAAGCATATCTAAGATTTATTAGAAATTTTTACAAACAACGATATCATCGTTGATAGCACTGTATCAACTGACACAGAGGCTTCTTAATTTACCTGAAGGTTTTTCGTTCCTAACAGTATGTGACAGGCAAAAGAAGAAAGGAGAAGGACAAGGCAGTGGCCCACCCAGAGAGAAATGCCCTTCCCAAATTCTAGTGAATTCTGCTTTCTATTGCCTTACTTTACATAACGTTAGTTGGTCACAGATAACTCTGAAATAATTTAAGGAATTTGCTGAGAAGAAAATCCAGATCTTATAGGCAGGATACTAGAAGAGTAGTATATTCAGTAAGAAGGTGGGGTGACAGCACTGAGTGGACTGCTCTATGCTAGAATTCAGCAGCTATATACTATGTAAAATTATTTCTTCTTCTTTTTCCCTTAGTTTTGCTTTTTGGAGCTAGGATAATCTATATTCAGAAAATAAAATAATCATTTGACTGCTTTATTATTGACTATATATGCAAACATCCTTTGCTACACTAAATTGCGTCAGTCCAGGGGCAAAAATTAGTACATAAATTTGTTCAACTTGACAACATTCTATGTAAATAGAATATGCCTGGTGTTTTTATATGTTCAGACTGAAAGTATTCTTTTATTCTTTTTCTTTTCATGTTCTTTTATTTCCTCTTTTTTAGTAGAGATGGCAGCTTTCTCTGCAGTGTGGCTTGGGCTGGCCCGAAAGTGACTACATAGCCCAGGTTAGCCTCAAAGTTATGGCACAGTTGCTGTATCAGCTACCCAGCACTGAGATTACAGGTGTGAGACAGCACATCCAGGAATTCACTTCTATCGAATGATATGAAAACCTGAATTTATAAACACAAAGAAACGTGTATCTTCCAACTGTATTTAAACTATGATGTATTGAAAATCTACAAGTTAATGATGAGAATTACCAGGGACTCACTTGAAATTCACACCATATAAGAATTGGCTAAATTAAATGTAACAGCAGACCTGCCTGGCTTTCTTCCAGAGCTTCTTCAGATTGTTTGTCTCTGTACGAGTAGAGATATGAAAATGAAAAGTGGGTATTGTCCTAGCCTGGTGGCTGTATACTAAATGGAATCTTTTACAAAATTCATCAGACTAATAAAGAAAACCCATGGCTGATGCCACAAGCTTACATCCTCTACAGGTTAGGAGATGTTATAAGCCACAGTAAGACCCTGTCATATTTAACAGGGGGGAAAATTGTAATTCATGGATTAACATATCCAAACATGTGTCTATGCTAAAGTAACCTACCATAACTATTAGTGCTGCTTAAATACCTATATATCTAATTGCTTGTTCTTCATTAGTAGGATCGAAAGGTTATTCCTGGACAAACTGTCAGCCCATGAAAGGAAACAGCCAGAATTGACCAGAGTCCAAGTCAACAGCTCCAGAGAGAGTGGACTGTTTTACCTCTCATCCACCTGTGCCCCTTTTCTAAGCCTAGGGAACAACCTGCGGAAGAGGGGGCGTGGTAGAATGTAAGGGCTGCGATTGGGGTGAATGGTGAAACTACAGCAATGTAGTCTGGACACTCATTTGATCAACTTGATTGAACAAACAACCTGTCACCCCCCACTGGATGGTGGGGCTGTAGGTGTTTGGGCACAACAGCCTGCAGATAGGTTTTGCATCAAGGATGCTTGTACTCATGGATTATCACTTATAGCTAAAAATGAAAAAAAAAAAACTGAGTGAGAGAAAGATGCAGGACAGTTATGGCAGAATGCATGATCTGGGATGGGGTGGGGGTGGGGGGGAGGGAAAGGGAAATAAGCCTGAACTGAATTGGAAAAAATGTATGAAATGCACAAAGCATCAATAAAAACTAATTAAAAAAAAAAAAAGAAAACAAGCATCCGCAGGAAGAGAGTGATCAAAAGACTGTCGGTAAAACTTGGTTTGAGATGTTTCTAAACCATGATAAAGAGAATCTGGAGACTTCCACTCACCTCCCTTGACCTTTGCTCACAGATGCCTGTGCATTATCAGTCAACCTAGCCCTCCGTAATGAAATTTGCCAAAATAAAATTTTATATATTTCTCCTTGAATAACACAATTTTTGTTCCAGTAAAATTTTGGAAGAAAACTTTCTTGTTTGAAAACTAGATATAAAGGGAAGAAAATCTTTTTGCCTTAGACCAGGCATAAAAATCCCACTAACGTTGTGTTGGTCACGGGGAAACGTTTGTTTCTGTACAACACAAAATCACATTCAGGCTACAAGTTTAATATGTTTGTTGAACAGTGTTTTCAAGCTCATTAGACAGTTTTGGGGTATTAAATATTAAAATTATTAATCATATCTCAATAGGAAAATGTATTCCATCATATATCTCCAAGTTAATATTCATCTTACTCTCTATTAATTTTACAAATGAAAAGAGTCAAGATGTACCCGAAAACAGTTTTGTGTGTGGTTGCTGTTCGTTGAACTGAATATCTACATGGGAATTTCAAAGAAATGCTTACGAATTGCTTAGAAATTCAAAACGTTAATATTTATTAATTATCATGTTCTAAATAGAAATTACAAAATGTCTGAGTAGAACATGAAAATGTTATTTTTTTTGCTTTCTTGTATGCCGTAAGCACAAGCTCTAGAAGTGTGATGTGTTCTTGTTTTTCCTGTTTGTGATTAGAGATTCACGAAGTTTAAAGGATATTCATCATCTGCCTTTTCTAGCATTTATGCTCCAATCTATAACAGTATAATCTCCTTGAGAGTTTGAGCTCATAATTTTCCCTTAGAAGTTTTAGGGAAATGGGCCTGCTTTATCATGGAGCTGAATTTGCAATAGTTTTTCTTTCACATCCTAACCATGGGTTATTAACTTATATGTTCCCTTTGTGGTTCTTCCAATGAGGCCTCATCGGTCTGATTTGTAATTATATCATGAGATTGTTAATGCTTTTATTTGAGAAAGACAATGAAATAAAATAGCTCAAGCTTCACATTTTGAGTATAAGAAAAAATGTAAAAGGAAATGTGTTCTTTTTCAGATGGACTTTTATCTTCAAACAAATTTATAGAGTTCCTGTATGCTCAAAGAATACTGTTTTAGCGACAAGGAAACTGACAGGCTTTGATAAGGCACTTGCCAAGTCACCATTTTAATTAAGGAGTTTTCCTTCACCAAATTAAACTTTCCTACTCCTTTGTTTGTGAATAATAACAAATAATTCATATTTTGCATAAAGCTTAAATATTAATAATTGTATATTTGTGTAGGATATATAGAGGTCACTCAATAAAGACACTATGCTCATATGTAAAAATCTTGTTAAGATGAATAATGCTCCTCTTCATACACATGTAACTACAAGTACTTTTGCTAACATACTAGATGTAAAGAGCCTTGGTCCAGAATAGATTCAAATTTCCCTCATTGTTCTAAATGAAATGCACTTCTTACTCCGGTGCACATTTTTAGCTGTTTCTAACACAACTTATTATTATGTTAGAATAATATTTCAAATGTTCTCTCTTAAAAATGAACATGTAAGATTCCACTTCAGCAAAGAAGAGGCAGCAGACACTGAACTAAGCTGTCTTCCCAGAAATATACTAACTAAATACAAACACACTAAAGCAGTAGAATTCAAATGATTGGGCAGCAGACAAAGACCAATGGGATATAATGAGTTGAGTGCTGTAGTTGTTTGAATTTAATGCATAGACAGAGTTTCCTAAGGGTAGGAGAGATGTGGTGTGGTAGGGGCAGGAGAACATATTACCAGGAATCCACAGCTAATGTTGGACACTTTCTCCTGAAGTCTGAAATGGATTGGCCCACAGGAGGAATCAAAGCCACAATATCCAGGCATCACACCAGCCTGGGATTAGTTTCTCTTTCTATCAGAAAAACAGCAAAGCTCATTATTTCAGGAAGCATTGAATACAGTAGTCATAAAGGTTTTGCCTCAGTAGAGAAGAAAATTAGCCCTAGAATAAATACCGCTCTCATCCTGTATAGCAAAGCTTAAAAGCAAAGGTTGGTAGGGGCAAGCAATTTCAAAACCATGTAACCACATCCCAGAACAAAGCTTTTAATATTTGCTAGAATACAAAAAAATATCTACCATCAAAAATGTAAAGTTCAAAAAGTCTGGTGAGCAAAAATAGCACTTAAGATACATAAAATACCAGATGATGCAAATACACAATGCAAAAATAAACCAGTCACGGAAAACTAATTCAGAAAATACAGAGAGGAGAAAAATCTATAAATAAAGGTATTCTGATACTTTATAAATGTATTTTATATGTTCAATAACCTAGGGAGGATATTGATTATATTGGATATGGAAGATATAAAATTACCTGTATCAAACCACTACAAGTGTAAACTACATTTCTGAAATAAGGAATGTACTCGGTATATCAACTTTATAGAAAAACAGAAAAAAAAAGACTAAAGGACTTGCAGGTACAGTGCCCTAATCTCTTTGGGTTCCCATAAAAACCTTCTCATAGAATATTTAGTTTATAAAGAAGAAAAAAAATATTTTTTCCATTTCTGAGAGCTTGGAAATAAACAGATTCGGTGCATATACACTCTGGTTAAAATATCTTTTTAGTAAGTTCTCTCACATGGCTAGTTGAAGTAGCAAATTTATTCCAGGTATGTGAGTGAGCATTTGTGTGTGTGAGACGGGAGCTCCACACTGGGTATCTTCTTCAATTGCTTTACAGCTATTTTTTTTTTTTTGATACTAGATGTGCCACTGAACCCAAGCTCACAAATTAGTCTGGACTAAGTGGCCAAGAAGCTGTTATCTCCTCAGCAAAGAGATCCCAAGTGCATGCAATGACTCCGTGCTTTTTAGATTGGTGGTGGGAATGAACCTCTTGCTTGCATGGTAAGCACTTGGCTGACTGAGCCCTTCCCAGCTTATGGTCTACTTATGGTGACAAATGTACCTTGCTAACATAGGCTGTTCTGACTTGGGGAAGGTGAGCATACAATGTAAGAAAACTAGGCACTAGCTTTACATTTTACTTCAAATTTACAGTATTTTAAATTTAAGCATTCATTTAAAAATATTTTGTGATAAAAAACAAACTGAAAAATAAAACAAAGATTGAAATACTCTTTTCTTTCCATACCAGAAACTTAGAGTATCAAAATACACATATCGTGTTTTGATTCAGTTGTAAAACATTTCTTATGTCATAATTTATACCATCTGCTTTGCTTCAAAAGTGCTTATTTTAAAATGCAAAATAGTTCTTACTATATCTACACATTGTAATTGCCTCAAAGTTTGGAAATATAACACCCCAGTGAATTACTTGCTTCTTAATTGGTTGATTAGCATTGATTTTGACACTTTATCTCACATGTGACAAATAATAACTCAGTCTACACAGAAACAGTCCTATATGCTGTTTGCCAGTATATCCTAGTCAGAAAAGCATTATAATTGGAAGCTGTGAGCTTGCGTTGTGAATCTGTCACAATTATGTTATACTTGGATAGATCTCTTAAAACATATGTTTAGTTTCTTCTTTCGTGTATTGTAAATATTAATATTTACACTGATGGAGTTGGCATATATTTAAAGTCATTATAACAAATTCATATTATAAGGTTAAGGATACTAATTATACTGGGGAATGTGGGTCTCTTCTGTGATTTCATACTCAGCCATTGGGGATAATTTAGATGAGTTATGACATTAACCATGATAAGAGGGTGTGCTGGATAGCTTTAGTGTCAACTTGACACAACTAGGTTGAGGGAGCCTCAGTTGGGGAATTGGCTCCATTGGATTGGCCTGTGGCCACATCTGTGGAGTATTGTCTTGATGGTCGAGCAGTGTGGGAGGGCCCAGCCCACAAGAGTGGTGCCACCCTGGGCAGGTTGTTGTGTACTGTATAAGAAGATGGGCTGGGCATGAGCCAGGGGAGCAAGCCAGTGAACAGCATTCCTCTGTGGTCTGTGCTTCAGCTCCTGCCTCCAGGTTCCTGCCCTGAGTTTCCTGCCTTGGGCTCCCTGAGTGATGAACTGTGACCCAGGAGATGTAAGCTAAATAAACCCTTTCCTCCCTAAAGTTGGTGTTGGTCAGAGTGTTTTGTCACAGCAGTGGAAGACAAACTAGAACAGAAATTGGTAGCAGGAGTGGGGTATGGCTGTGACAGACCTGACCTTGGTATTTTGGGAAAGGATTGTGGAGGCATTTGGAACTTTGGGCTGGGAAGATCATTGAATGCCTAAAGATCGTTGCTGTGGAGCTTGGAGCAGTTTTGCTGAAGGAGTTGTAGAAGATGGAGGCCTGGCTTGTGAAGTTTCTAGTTTCAAAGGGGAGCAGAGATCATCAGGACTGTGTAATCTATGGGTTCTGGTCAGCTGGGGCTGAAGAATCAGCTGTAAGTAACAAGAGCCCTGAAGTGAAAGCTTTGTTGTACTGGGACAGTTGATGCAGGTTAGCTGGGGCTGAAAAATCAGCTGTAAATAACAAGAGACCAGCATCACTGTGGTGAAGTCTTCTGGGAAGAATTTCTTCAGGGTCAGCACACAGAAGCTGTGGTCCAGAAGGGGCCTGAGCCTCCATGTCAAGCCAGAAGCAGGACTTGGTAGTGTGTAAGTCTCCTATATGGTTCTGGTGTTGAAATTTGAGGGGGTCACAGAAAGCAGCTGAGGCTTGGCACTGTGAGATGTCAGGAAAGACCATTGGTGGAAATGCACCTCGGTTGCTGTGAAGACCCCAGGATTTCAGGGGTCATTGAGAGAAGCTGAGGCTTTGCACCAGGAGAGGTCAGAAGAGACCATTGGTAAAGGTGCTGCCTCAGTTTCAGTGGCGACCCCAGCTTTTTGGAGATACCAGGACCATGGGACTACCACCAAGAGCAGTGGCAGGTGTGGAATGGAGTCGGCATGGGCCTTCAAGATGAGCTGTGTGTGCCACGGATGGCAGAGTCAGAGAAGGGGAGCTGCCAAAACCCTTTGGAGCCCAGAAGATTGTGAGTGAATCCCAGGTGTCCAGCCTTGAACTACTGTGCTGGACTAAGTTTTGTTTGAGAGTGCCTGATTCTTCCCTTTGAAATAAGACAGTATTTGTTTTGGATTTTACAGCAGCCCGCAGTTAAGAGACTTTTAATAGACTGAACTTTTAAGCATTTGGACATTTTAAGGCCTGTGGGGCTTTTAAGAATTTACTGGCTTAGGTTGTGATTAATGTTAGCATCATACTTTGGGGGATAAGAACTGGAAAGGTGGTGGTTTAATAGTGATGTGTTTTGTGTGTCAAGTTGACAAGGGGTCAATTGTGCTGGATAGCTTTAGTGTCAACTTGACACACCTGGGTTGAGGGAGCCTCAATTGGGGAATTGGCTCCATTGGATTGGCCTGTGGCCACATCTGTGGAGTATTGTCTTGATGGTCAAGCAATGTGGGTGGGCCCAGCCCACAAGAGTGGTGCCAACCTGGGCAGGTTGTTGTGTACTATATAGAAGGCGGGCTGGGCATGAGCCAGGGGAGCAAGCCAGTGAACAGCATTCCTCTGTGGCCTGTGCTTCAGCTCCTGCCTCCAGGTTCCTGCCCTGAGTTCCTGCCTTGGGCTCCCTGAGTGATGAACTGTGACCCAGGAGATGTAAGCTAAATAAACCCTTTCCTCCCCAAGTTGGTGTTGGTCAGAGTCTTTTGTCACAGCAATGGAAGACAAACTAGAACAGAGGGTAAAGGAAGAATTTGGGGAAATACTCAGAACATTAGTTGGGGCTGGAGGGATGGCCTAGCAGTTAAAAGCACCAACTGCTCTTGCAAAGGACCAGGGTTCAATCCCCAGCACCCACATGGCAGCTGAGAACCATTTTTAACTCCAGTTCCAGGGGAATCCGATGCCCTCTTCTGACCTCCGCGGCATTGCACAACATGGGTGCACAGACCTACATGCAGACAGTACATTCATACACATACAAAAATAAATAAAATTTTAAAAAAGAACATTAGGTCAATTACAATTGAAAGAAGAGAGGTTGATCATTGGAGAAGAGCACAGCATGAAAAGTAGAAAGGGAATAGAAGGTAAAAGTAGATAGAAAGGGAACATGAACTAAGAGAGCTTTCAGGGATGCATAATAATAAGACCAGCACAGTGGTACACACATTTAATCCCAGCACTCTGGAGGCAGAAGCAGGCACATCTCTGTGAGGTCCAGGCCAGCCTGGTCAGCAAATGTTCCAGGGCAGATGGCTACAAGGAGATGCTATCTTCAAAACTAAACAAAACAAAACAACACAAAACAGAGGACTGTCAGGGAAAGACTTCATAGGTATTTGATTACTTCCACATAAGAAGCACATTTAGCAGCATATACTAGAAGTAGCTGTGCCACTCCTACTTTCTTTCCTTTAATTTTGTTTCTATTGAGAAAAAGAGGAAAAAAATCATCAGAATTTGATCCAATTCTTACTTAAAGTTAACTATAAGAAATGTCCGTAAGAAAGGGCCCCCTGTGTGTGATGTACAGTAGCTCTTTCAGGGTTAGGGATCTGCGTTCATTGCTTTCCTCGTCACTGTGATTAAACACCTGGCAAGAAACAACTTAAACAAGGAGAGCTTTGTTCTCTCTGGGTTTAGAGGACACAGTCCATCATGGAGGGAAGGCATGGCAGCCGGAGCAGCTGCTGCCTCTTTACTACCCGGAGCTTGTATACATTCTGTTCTTGTCAGTGCAAACCAGATGGTGTAGAGAGAGGAATCAAGTTGGAACAGGGCTAGGATATAAACTTCAAAGCTTGTCTCCAGTGCCCTTCCCCTTCCAGATAGACCTTACCTTGCAGTTTCCTTTAACTCTCCAAGTAGCACCAATATCTGGGGACCATTTTCGACCATTCGTTCTATAAAGCACCAGAACTGATATAATACATATAGTATGTATGTATGTATGTATGTATGTATGTATGTATGTATGTAAAGATTTTCTTTCCTAATATGTTCCAGATAGTCTACCAATGGCTTTTGACCCTGGAGAGGCTCAGATGTTACAGGTGCTCATTCCCTAACACTGGGTATCTCAATAGCCGCAGTTTGGGGTGAAGGTCTGGAGGAGTCCTGGAAACTGGTTTTAATAACCAAGAAGGAATACGACAAGGGCAAGATAGATGCACGTAACAGGCGTGAAGGCAAGCAGGCAAAAAGCAAATCTTCTTTCTTTCGTGAGCCTTGATCTGGGCTGCCACCCGAAGGTGCTTCCCACAAATGAATCATCCCATTTCAAACAGAAATCCCTCGCAGGAGTACCCGGCATCTTGGGTTTTAGACGATTTCAGATCCAGGCAAGCTGACAACCCAGGTTAACTCTCAGAGACCGAAAGTTCAAACACATGAGCCCAAGGGGACAATTACCTTCCACCCGACTGTCACAGTGTCCACACTGGGGACCCTCATTCACCTATTCTGGATGGTTGACATTCCTTATGCTTAGATTGGGAGCCTGAGCCTTAAAGGCTGGGCAAACTCTCCAGCTCTAGGTGGTTAGCTTTCTAGATAGAATTACAAGCCATGAATTGCAGGACTATTTGCCCAATTATGACTTATCTCATGCTCTGTGCACAGGGTTAGAAGTTTTAATGGTTGCCTCATTTCATTTAGTGCATGTATGGAAAGTGGGAGTTGGCCTTCTTGACAGGCACCTCGATTGTGAGAGGTCTACGGTCTGAAGGAAGGGGTATTTCCCACGGAAGTAAGTCCTTATTACTTATTTACAGCCCTGACAACTGTGCAAATGAGAATTTCTTAGTGGAGGGCTGGCCACTGCTGAGTCAGCCAGCATCATTGCTACATGCAAAACAGGCACTGACCAATTTGCTGGTTTCATTTAACATATGTCAGAAGTCATGTGGTTTAATTTGTTTTTCACAGACAAACCATGAGCTTGGGTGGCCATTTTCAGAGCTGGAGAAATAAAACACAAAACAAAGTACTTCTCTTCTTTCTCCTCTGGCAGTTTGAAATCAGCAAAGGAAATAGTCTACCCAGTAGGATTGTGGGAGATTGCTGTGTTCCTATCCTTCTAAGGAAGTCTATGCGCATCCATGACCCTTAGGATACTCACATAGTATGGCTC
Organism: Rhizomys pruinosus; assembly: GCA_009823505.1. Classification (NCBI taxonomy): domain Eukaryota; kingdom Metazoa; phylum Chordata; class Mammalia; order Rodentia; family Spalacidae; genus Rhizomys; species Rhizomys pruinosus. Next base: position 6,403,560 of record VZQC01007142.1, on the reverse strand, counting down.
CAACCATTTTATTTTATTTTATATTTTAAGGCAGAGTCTCATATAACACAGTCTGAACTCAAATTCATTAAGTAGCCAAGAATGACCTTGAACTTCTGAACCTGTGTCTACTATCAAAGTATTCCTGGATTTGTTCTGCTAAGCACAGAAGCTAGAGGTTGTTTTATGTGAGCCAACCTCTCTACGCACTCAACTATATACTCAGCTTGGCATTAAGCTTGCTACTGAGCCTAAGTTCATGCATGATGAAGGCTCAGTTATGAAATTTTATTTCCCTCTCTGAGTAATTTCCAACAGAGTCACAGTGACTTTGTACTCCTTTTTTCTGGCATTTTCTCTGTAGCTCTTTCATAAATATATATTTTATCTTTATTTTATTATTATTGGCATTGCAATAACAGTTTGCTTAGAATATAAATACAATGAAAGACATCCCAGATATGTCCTCCATTTCTCACAGATGGCAATGACTTTCAAACCACAAATGGCAGATAAATAATCCTATTTATTAACTAAGTAAAAGACAATAGCCAGGACTAGCTAGTTCATGGCTCTTGAACAAACACACTGCACAGATTAAACTAATTCAGAGTACTAGTGCGTCTATCAAAGTCACTGAAGCAATGATGGAGAGAGGGTTTGTCTTAAGGGACCTCCCTAAGTGACCGCTAAACAAGTATACACTGAATTATAGTATGATTGTCCTCCAGGTTTGACCAAGCCAGTACATAAATTCATATAGAACAGTGTTAGTTTTCTGTTTAAAGTTCACTCAATGCGACTAAGGTAGGAAAACAAAGAGCTTTGACATTTGCTCCACATTTGACAACAGAACAACATAGCCCCAAACTATTTTGTTATTTACTCTCTAGTGGAAAGGAAGAAGGTTGGATAGATGCTTCTGGGGTCTTCAGTGTTGCAGCTGAGTTTGGAGTCTGCACGTCTACTGGTTCTTTGCTCTGGGCTATCAACAGAGTTAAAATACATTTTTGATATGTGAAACCTGTCAGAGTTTTAATGCTGCACAGCAATACTGGGTTGTACAGGTTGTGATCTGTTGGGTGCTATAAAGAGCTTGTTGTAGGTTATTATTTCAAGTGTGAAGTTAGAAAACAAAAAGTACAAAACGGATACTCTAAAAAGTTTAGAAATGATGGTCTTGCTTACCTGTGGTTGAAGTAGGTGAACTGGGAGCCAGGGAACAAAAATTCAAGCCCAGCATTGTTACCGTGGTGAATCTGACACTAGCATGTGTGTTTCCCAGCTAGTATTTCTTCTTCAAAGCTCCTGTTTCCATGGATGATTCTAGTCTATTAACTTCTCACAGTGAGATTTCTTACTATGGGTCTTTGAACATGACTTAAAACTATATTCTTAGAAATCCAGGGAAAATAATATCTGATGGTCTATATCTGAAAAGTTCTTTATGATTAAGTAGAGGGGACAACTGGAATGCAATTTCATGAATTTTGTGCTTGGAAGGAGTGACTGAAGCAATATTTGAAAATGACAATAATTCTCAGCTTGCAAATCAGAGATTATGCCCCTCCCAAATGATGCCATAGATAACGGCCTTTCAGGAAAAATATTATTCTTTCAGAAATGTTTTATGATGAAGAAAGTAAGGCTCACATTTAAATGAAACTCTAAGGTTTTTTTTACTTTCATTCTTAGTATTCTTGTTTGATAAATTTCACAGTACTCAACATCTATAACAACATTCAACAAATTAGAATTGAGAATTTTGTTCAAAGGCTCCAAAAAATACCACTTGTAAATAATTCTTGTTTGTTGTTCATGTACTAGAAACCAAAAAAAAAATTTGTATTAGGTAAAAACAAACCCAAAATCTATCAGGATCTGAGATAGATATCTTCATCTACTACGGAGGAAATATTAATATTGTGATAATGACTATGCTTCAATCATTAATATTAATACACTGAAGGAGAGAGAAGATAGATCAAAGAAGAAAGTTGGCTCCATGAGCTGAAAAGATGGTTTAACAGGTAAAGGCAGGGCCACCAAAGTTGACTGATCCGAGTTAATCTTCAGGAGCCACATGGAAAACCAACATTGTGGAAGTAAAGACCTAAGTTCTGTGAGCAGTCCTCTGACCTGCACATCTTCACCATGGGCCACAGGTCCCCTTCCCCTTCACACACACACACACACACACACACACACACACACACGAACACACAAACACACACACACACACGAACACACAAACACACACACACACACCACACAAATAAATGTTAAAAAATAATGGTCATTTTGGATCAAATGCATAACCCATTACATAAAAATAGATATAGATGGATAGATGATAGATAGATAGATAAATGATAGATATTTGATGATATATAGATGACAGATAAATAAGTAGATAGATGATAGATTGATCATAGATAAATACATAGATGATAGATAGATGATAGATAAATACATAGATGATAGATAGATGATAGATAAATACATAGATGATATATAGATAGATGATAGATAAATACATAGATGATAGATAGATAGATGATAGATAGATGATAGATTGATTGATTGATAGATGATAGATTGATTGATAGATAATAGATAGATAGACAGACAGACAGACAGAGTACAGACCAGGAAAGCAGTTCTGTACATATAGTTTATGGATTAAAGTCTTACTATTACTGGACTTCTTGGAGCTTTAGTCGTTTATTCTACTTTCAAAAAATATAATGGTGTTTCACTGTGTTACAAATGTGACTGTGAAGTCCTGATTTAAAAAAAAAAACTTAAAAGTTTTGTTGGAGGGATTGCTCAGTGATCAAAATCACCAGCTGCTCCAGGAACCTACGTGGTGGTTAACTGTCATCTAAAAGTCTGGTTTCAGGAGGACCAATGCCCATTTCTGACCTCCATGGGGACTGCATGCAGATGGTGCAGTTACATGCATGCAGGAAAAACACACATAAAATAACTGAAATCCACGGTTGCCGAACATCCCGAGAACAAGGTACAGAGTGTATATCCATGAATGGACACTGAGCTTAAAGCTCTGCCTCCCAACACTAAGGGATTGAGAAGAGGGGGCCTAAGAGTGTTAGAGCCAAAGACGATGGATGACCACAAGGATTTCCACTTCCAGACCACTGGTCAGATAGTCATATGAAGTCACAGCAATGGTGATAGGCTTCTCAAACCTATGCAACTAAATCATATGCTACTCAAACCAGACAAAAATAACAGCATGGAAATGGGGGAGTTGTAAGAACTCCCAGACCAGTCTAGAGAACTTTTGGCAGCTGATGGCTTCTAGGAGGATGAGAGACAGTGTCTTACAGGGATAGGACTCTTCATGAACCCCGTGGATGCAGCCATAGCGAAGGACATTTGGAGACACAAATCAGATCATATAGCTGTATTGCATATACAAGAAAGTACATTCAGTTGGCCGGGTGCAGACAGGGGAGGGAATCTAAATAGCATCAGACTATATTGTCTGAAAATTGTAAAAATTCAATATAAAGAATTTGGAAGAAGTGATCAAAAGTCAATAAATAAATAACAGTGACTTGGAGGGTAAGCCTCCCTTAAAGCTGTTGGTCAGGTAGTTCAAGACACTGCCAAAATAACACAGACTGTTGCCTTAGCCCTTGATTGAATCCCAGAACTTGAAGGTAAGACACTATTGCTGGAGACAAGACATACATGAGACACAGGATTTAGAGAAATGGAGTGAGAACTGACCTAGAAGCTTCATCAGAAAATGTTTAAGAAGCCCTAACCTTCACCCAGCAACTACTGGGTGCTGACCGCTGCTGGGTGAGGGAGACTTGATCTTTAAGGGAGTTAGGTTAGATGGACTAAATAAGCTCCAGGAATGAGCTCATGCTGATAGGAATCTGGATATCCAAGCTTGATTCCATAGGCCTCAACATATATGACAGATGCATGAAATCCTGTGTGTGGGCTATGGGGGGAGGACAGATGGGGAGGAGCTCTAAGCGTGGTTAATGAAATGCACAAAAATTCAATAAAAGTATGCATTGAACAAAAGATTTAAAGAACTTAAAGAAAAATAATTTGCTCACAGGAGTTTATTCACCACTTTCATAGTGCCAGAGTTTTAACATGTGTAAAATGTCAGTGCATGGTAGGGCATGCCCATATTCCCAGCACATGGGAGATGAAGGCAGGAGTTCAAGGTGGTTCTTGGAAAAATACTGAGTGTGAAGCCAGTCTGGGAGAGATGTGATTCTAGTACATAGATATAGAAGAATATGTAAAAGTAGTGGAATACAATAAAGATAAGAGAAAAACACACCAGGAAAGCAAATGGGTAACATACCAGAGTAAATCCAGGATTTATCTTGTGTTGTGTGTGGAAGCAGACACCTGATTGTTATATGGAAAATTAAAACTGATATTTATTTAGAGAATATGAGAATACTAGACACAAAGGGCATTAATAATTTACAAATTGCTTAGGTCATAATAAATGATGCTGTATTCACAGGTTCTATTTCATTGATAAAGAACAAAGGCTCCAATATTTTAAATGAATGCTAGTAAAATAAGCAATAGAGGTTAAAATATCAAAGGGAATAAAAGTGTCAGAAAATGAATATATTTACATATCATGTCTGGGGCTGGATAGGTCACAGTCATCAGGAAAAACACTTGCAGAATATATGGTGAGTCCGTGAACAGTGAAAATGTCAAGTGCACACCTGTTTGCATCACAATGCAATTTATTTCCATATAATTTCTCAAAGTAGTAATATAAGCTTGCAATTCCACAATAATATGTACAATGATTGTACAATGTACATACGCTAATGTTAATCTGAGCTCAATATGGTTTTCTCACATTACACAGAGAGAGAAGCAATGTCTCAGTCAAGGATTCTGTCCATGTGACAAGACCAGCAACGCAGGGTGGAGTCTGAATATTATCAGCCTGTTTCCACTGGTTTTGTGCTTATTCCCCATATTGTCCTGTTTTTCTATGTCATCTCTGAGGTGACAAGCCAATTCACTGTATAGTTGGAATCTTAAGTTGATGACATATCACCAAGTGATTATGGAGAGGTTCTCATCTTCTGATATAAGGACAATTTCTGCAGAAGCTAAGTAAGTAGTGAAGAGAGACCAGATAACTCAACACAAACTACTTATGAAGAAAAGTAAATCAGAAGCATACATGAGAATTAAAATTTGTGCCATAAGCAATAACCATAGAACATCAATGTTACATGAATTTGATATAACTATTTTATTAATTTTTATTTATTTCTGTATGTGTATGAATGTACTGTCTGCAAGCAAGTTTGTGCACCCGTGTCGTGCAATGCCATGGAGGTCAGAAGAGGGTGTCGGATTCCCCTGGATCTGGAGTTCTACTGGAATTGGAGTTTCGGACGGTTCTCGGCCGCCATGTGGGTGCTGGGGATCGAACCCAGGTCCTCTGTAAGAGAGGTTGGCGCTCTTAACCACTAGGCCATCTCTCCAGCCCTTTCTTTTTTTTTTATTAAAAATTTGATATAATTTTTTGTTAAGGTAACTAATGTTACTTCGAAGATATTAATAGTAAACATTTAACAAGTTTCCATTAATTACATTGCCAACCCTGTAAGTGTGGAATTACTGGGTATTGAAACCAAACTACTAATCAAAAATGCAAATTTAAAATATTTTTATTGATTTTCAATAAAGAATATTTGATAGAAACTATAGTAAAAAAGTTCAAGGAAAAGAGAATCAAATTGGAATCGTATGGAAAATCCACTTCTAGTTTTCTAGAGAATTCCATGGGTAAGGTAATATTTCTACATGGGCTTAATAAATCTGTATCACTAAAGTCACTTATTTGTTTATACTATGAGAAAGGGAGACCGATAGTATTTGTATTTTTAGTAACAAATTGTACTAGTTCTGTACCAACACTGTAACTTATAATTAACTGATACTCTCCATTTATTTATCCAGAGACAAAGTTTATATAAATGATATTAGGGGAAATAAAGGATGTCAGATAAATATTTAATAAAAGTATTCCTCAACTTACAATGTGGTTATAGCTCCAGAAACACAACATAAGTTGAAAATATTTTAAGCTAAAATGCATTCTGTATACCATATGCCTAACTTACTTGACATTATATGTTGGCATCCACTAATCAGGCTCTGAACGCTTATCTAACAGGTGAGAAAAATCATTAAATAAAAATCCAATTTCATAAGAGTGTTGAATATATTCTTTCATTTATATCAGTATCTGAACAAGGGTGCCAACACAGCACCCTGGTGAGTTATTAGCTGTATATAGTCTTGACTTTGTGTCTATTCAGGAGTTGCAGTGCACTGACATGGCTGAGCCCCAAAGAGTGTATCGCCTTGCATATTTACATCTGGCAAAGAGATTTAAAATCAAAACTTGGGACTTACTAAATGCTTATAAACCTTGCATTAAGGTAAATTTGGAAAAAAAATCTTAATTCACATCGTGGAAAGTGAGGGCTCTTTTTGTATGACAATACATGAATACAAAAATCTGAGGCTGGAGAGATCTTGACTCATCAGTTAAGAGCAATGACTGATCTTGCTGAAGACCTGGATTTGGTTCCCAGCACCCATGTCAGGTAACTAACAACAGTCCTTATCTCCAGTTCCAGGAGATCTGATGCCCTCTTCTGGCCTCTTTGGGCATTGCACAACATGGGTACACTCACATGTGTGCAGAACACTCACACATAAAATAAGAATAATAAATAAACTACTAACAAAGTATATAATCAGGTACACAGAGAAAAGGTAGCATGTGGCTGTATGTGCAATTAGTGTAAAATATATTCTTAAAATTATTAATTTTAACATGAGAAAGGAAAAGCCAAGACAGAGAAGTTTTATGACCTTAAAACATGATAACCAACACTCTCTTCCTAAGATTCAAAGTAAACCCAAGTCATGAGATGGCTCTGTGGTTAAAGATATTTGCCACAATGCCTCCTCAGTTAAATCCCTAAGACTCATATAGTAGAAGGAAAGAATGGAATCCCACAAAATGTCCTCTGACACCCACTTTTGTTTCAGTGCACTGCGCATGTGCTTACACGTAATGAATAAGTAAAATGTATGAAAAACCCATCTAATTTCTAAGGAGAAAACTCTTGATTCCCATTCACTTCAGATGAGTGTGAATTATTTTTATTAAATATGGTATTTATTAGTTTTTATGTATATGAGTATATTGCCTGCATGTGTTTAAGTGCACCCATGTCGTGCAATGCTGAGGAGGTCAGATGAGGGTATCAGATTCCCTGGAATTGGAACTGGAGTTGCATATGGGTTGTTAGATGCCTCGAGGGTGCTGGCAATTGAATCCGGGTCTTCTGCAAGTGCTATCTTTGCTCTTAACTGCTGAGCCATCTCTCCTGCCCTGAGCTTGAATTCTTTTCTTGACACTGTGTGAAACCAAGTCTCAAGCCAGTAATTCCTCAATTGTCTCACGAATGCCAATTTTTGCCATCATTACATTCTTTTTTTTTTTTTTTTGTCTTTTTGAAACAAGGTCTCCCTGTAGCTTCAGCTTTCCCAGAACTTACTATGTAGACCAGGCTGGCCTTAAACTCAGATCAATCCTCCTGCCTCTGCCTCTGCCTCTGCTGGTATTAAAGGTGTGTGCCACCACACCAGGCACCATCATTACATTAATATAATGTATTAATTCTTCAGGTAAAAAATTTCGTACCGAGTGATTTGTAGTCTCCCCTCCTAAAAGCCTCATAAAGTATTCCATTTGTTGCACTTGTGCCTTGGTTTCTCATTATCTTCCCACCTGGGCCACCTTGTCCTAAGCATATGGCCTTTGTCACCAATGTACACATCTCTGTCACTAAAGACAATTATTTAGAGTCAGAGCCTAGAAGGATGCTTAATCATCCTTCATGGGATCCATGGTTACAATAGATTTTTTAGGAGATGTCCCATGCTGCTCATGTACGCAAGACAAATCAAATATCTTGAAGCTGCATGCAAACAGTATAATGCTATACGCAAAAAGATCAACAGGCGGTAGCTTCTGACATATTTAAAGGAGGTGAGCAGTCGACCTCCCCTTTGTTGTCTGTCTCCTCTCCTCCTCCCTCATCTTCTTCCCCTTGTGCTCATTGCTCGCATCTCCTTCCCCTTATTTCCATCTTCTCATTCCTTCCCTCTCCTTCTCCTTCACTCTGGCCATTCTCTCCTTCCTCTCCTGCTTCTCCATCACTCCTCTCCAATTTTCTCCCCTCCCTCTCCTCCTCTTTGGACTCTCTTCTTTCCATCTCACCCTCCCCTTGCTTGTCCTTTATGATACATTGAACATCTATGATATGCCAGAATCTACTGCAAGAGATTACAATATATCAATGAAGAGAACAACCCCAAGTCACCTTCCTCCTGGATTCACATTCTGGTGGAAGGAATCATAAGCAAAGCAGAGTACATTAATGACATGAAGAATGCCTTGAAAAGTGAAGCCAGTGAAGAAAAATAAAACGAAGAGAAACTGCTTTCTAGTATAGGAATTGCTGTGAACAAGCTCAGAGGTGAGAGGACCAGAATAGCCTAGGTTGTGCACATACAAGACACAAACTCTTCCAGCACGAGAGTCAGCACCATGGCTAGCACCATGGCTGCCATGATTCAAGGCTAGAGAGGAAAGGGAAAGGTCCCCACTGGACAAAGTCTGATGCATAAAGGAGGCCCGATTTTAGGACACCATGGGTCAGGACTCATTATTTTATTTCCAAGGCAAAGGAGACTATTGTTAAGCTCTGAGCAATGAGGTCACCAGTGTTTGTTGTAGTCATAGTGTCTAACTGCTGTACTTAGCATCAGCTACAATTGTGCATAAGGGAAACCACTTTAAATGAAATCGTCTGGGGATAAAAGACATTCTCAGTCAGTCGTGGGAGATAGTGAGGAGCCAGGATATATGGCACAACTTGAGGAAACAGAAAAGGCATTAGATGGGCTATCTAATACCTGAATATGTACAGTAATCAAATCAATGTACAGCTTCAAGCATTTTGCTGTGGGAAAAATGTTGGTTTAATTTGCCTATAATTGAAATGGGGGCGACTAAGTGAGGAGATAGGAAGTCAAGATTGTGATTCTGGGCATAATCTACTCTTGATATCAGTAAAGTCTGTAGAGAAGTTGAAGTTGTCAATGAGCTTGTATTTGAAGTGGCTCGATGAGCCTGGATTTAGTGGGAAATGTCAGCATAGTATCTAAAGGTTAAAGAATGCTTAATGTATAGAGACTAATAAAACATAAGATTGGTTAATGGCAATTTGGTAATAAGTGAGAATTTCTAGAACTGTGCATAGTCTACCCTACCATACACATTGTTGACAGGGCAATGGATTAGGGTGAGAAGACCACTAGTTTTAGAAATATGAACAGCATTGCAGATTTTGACAAAGCTCAAGATTATGGAGCATATGAGCAGTTCTCTGACAGGAGAAGTTTCATAAAAATCATAAAGTTGGCTGTTAAAAGTAACTCAAGAGATATGAAATGGAATCATATATAGTAGAATGTTTTCTGTCATAATAGAATTTTTTCTAACAGAAATTTTTACGGGAGCTTCATTCTTTTGTTATTTCATTCTATTTGTGTAAATGCAACTTTTTCACTTTTTAAATATGAGAATTTCATGCATGAGTATTATATTTGCATTGTTCCCATTTCTCCTAGTCCCTAACTCACTCGCAATTTCTTGTTCTGTATTATTATTATTAAATCTATGTGCATACATTTACAAATATGCAAATACAAATAGTATTATTTAGTAGTGCTGTGTACGTGTGTTTAGGGCTGCCTGCTTTGGATTAGATAACCTCTCAGGGAGCTAGTTCCTGAAGAAAACTGATTCTCCCTCACTCAGCTATTGTGAAGAGAGCTGCAATAAATATAGCTGTGCATGTATCTCTGCAGTAGGATGAGTCTTGTGGGTACATACCAGGAGTTGTCTGGCTGGGTCAGATGGCAAGTTCATTCCAAGTCTTCCAAGGGTTCTCCACACTGCTTTCCACAGTGGCTGTACCAGTTTACATTCCCACCAGCAGTGGATGAGTGTTCCTCTTTCTTCACAACCTCTCCAGGACTTGGTATCATTTGTTTTCTTGATCCTAGCCAGTCTTATTGGAGTAAGATGATATTTTAAAGTGGTTTTAATTTGCATTTCCTTAGTTGTCAGCAACATTGAACACTTCTTAAAATGTTTCTCAGCCATCTCTAATTCCTCACTTATGAAATCTCTGTTCATCTCTTTGCTCCATCTATTGAGTAGGTCTTTTATGTTCTTTCTCCTTTGTTTTTTGAGTAGTTTATATATTCTAGAAATCAATGCTTTGTCAGATGTATCTGCAAGGAAGGTTTCCACCCACTCTGTGGGTTTTCTCTTCACTTCCTTGATTGTTTCTTTTGATGTGCAGAAGCTTTTGAGTTTAATGAGGTCTCATTTGTCAATTGTCAGCCTTAATTCTTGCTCAGCTGCTGTCTGATTTAAGAAGTCTTTTCCTATGCTTATGTCTTGTAGTCTGCTGCCAACTTTTTCTTCTCTCACCTTCAGAGTTTGGGGTTTCATATTGAGGTCTTTAATCCATCTGGAGTTGACTTTTGTACAGGGCAAGAGGTAGAGGGTTAATTTCATTCTTCTACAAGTGGTGATCCAGTTTTGCCAATACCACTTGCTGAAGATGCTGTCTTTCCTCCATTGTATCTTCTTGGCCTCCTTGTCAAGTATGAGGTAGCTGAAATTGTATGTGCTCAAGTTTGGATCTTTGGTTTTGTTCCATTGGTCAACAGGTCTGTTTTTGTGCCAGTACCAGGCTGTTTTTATGACTATAGCCATGTAGTATAGTTTGAAGTCTGGTATAGAGATCCCCACTGTGTGGCTCTTTTTGCTCAGGGTTGTTTTGGCTATTTGGGTCTTTTGTTTTGCCAAATGAATTTAAGGACTTTTTCCCCAAGCCTGTGAAGAAACCCTTGGGGATTTTAATTGGAATTGGATTAAGTCTACACAAGAGTTTCGGGAGAATGGACATTTTTACTATATTAAATTTCCCAATCTGTGAGAATGGGAGAATTTTCCATCTTCTGATATCTTCTTCAATTTCTTTCTTCAGGGGTTTAACTTTTTTGTTATAGAGATCTTTGGTGTCTTTGATTAGGTTTGTTCCTAGGTATTTTATTGTTTTTGAGGCTATTTTGAATGGGAAAGTCCCCTTGAATTCCTTCTTCAGTTGCTTGTTGTTCATGTAAAGAAAGGCTACTGATTTTTCTAGGTTAATTTTGTATTCTGCCACTTTACTGAAGCTCTTCATCATTTATAGGAGTTTTCTGGTGGAGTTTTTAGCATGCCTTAAGCAAACAATCATGTCATCAGTAAAAATGGATAGATTGTCTTCCTCTTTTCCAATTAGTACTCCTTTAATTTCCTTTTCTTGCCTTATTGCCCTAGCAAGTGTTTCAAGCACTATATTGAAGAGGAATGGTGACAGGGGAAGCCCCCTCGAGTTCCTACCTTTAAAGGGAATGCTTCTGTCATTTCCCCATTTAGGATGATCTTGGCTGTAGATTTCCTGTATATGGCTTTGATTACATTGAGGAATGATCCCTCCAATCCAATTCCCTCTAGGACTTTAAGCATTAGGGATGCTGGATTTTGTCAAAGGCTTTTTCCACTTCAATTGAGATGATGGTGTAGTTTTTGTCTTTCAGTCCATTTATATGCTTGATGATATTTATTGATTTTCATATGTTGAACCATCCCTGCATCTCTGGTATGAATCCAACTTGGTCATGATGGATGATCTTCTTGATGTGGGTCTGTATGCAATTTGCCAGTATCCTGTTTAGAATTTTGGCATCTGTGTTCATTAATGAGATTGGACTGTAGTTTTCCTTTTTGGCTTTGGTAATAGAGTGATGCTGGCTTCATAGAAGGAAATTGGGAGAATTCCTTCTGTTTGTATCCTTCTAAACAATTTGAATAATAATGGCTGTAAGTCTTTTTGAAATGTTTTATAGAATTCTGCTGTGAAACTGTCTGGGCCTGGGCTTTTTTTAGTTGAGAGGTTTCTTATTATATCTTCAATTTCTTCATATATTATGGGTCTATTTAAGCTGTCAATCTCTTCTTGGTTGAGCTTTGGTGACTTCCAGGATTTCAAATATTCATCCATTTCTTCTAGGTTTTCAAACTTAGTAGAGTAAAGGTTTTTGAAGTATTCCCATATGATTTTCTGGATCTTTTCATTTTCTGTTGTGATATTTCCCCTTTCATCAAGGATTGTATTGATTTGGAGTTGTTCCTTCTTTCTTTTGGTTAACTGGGCTAGAGGTCTGTCTATCTTGTTTATTCTTTCTTGAGATCAGGTCTCCTGTTTGAATTCTTAAATAAGAAATAAGTATAAGACATTATTTTATTCACAAAACCCACAATTATTATAGTCATAACCCATCTCACATCTTTGAAAGAAGACATACTCTGTTAATTTTATCTGCTTAGCCATGTTCAATTTGTGTTTCTTGAATTGAGTTGTTTTCTAAGAATCAAATAATAAAATTATGCTATCTACTCATACTTTTTGCAGTCATAACAGAAATGAATTGCCCCCAAAGTATAAACAAAATTATAGAGAGTAAGAATCATGTTAAAATTCATGACAAATACAAATTGTTCTGGTATTTGGGACAAAACCAGACCACATCAAATCTTACATATCAGTCTTTCTCATCTGGGAGATGTAGGCTTGCCTGGTATACACAGTGAGTCCTAGTCCAGCTGAGGGTACAAGGAAACTCTGCATCAAAAAGAGAGGAAAGAAAGAAAGAAACCATATTAATTTTCTCCATTAATTTCTCACTAAAATTATAGAATTTTTGAAAAATTTATTCTAAAAATTCTCCAGGTGCCTTGACATTATTCTGAAGATTTATGCCTAATATATATTATATATATTATAATATATACATATTACATATTATAATATCTGTAATAGGCATGCATATATTATATATATAATATATAATATGTATAATATATCTCAAAGATTCATGAACTGTTTGTGTGTAGGTGGGTTTTTTTTGTTTTGTTTTGTTTTCTTGAATTAGGGTCTCCCTGAAGTCCCAGCTGACCCAGAACTTGCTATATAGACCAGGGTGACCTGGACTGTGCACAGATTTACCTGCCTTTGCCTCTAAAGTGCTAGGATTTTTTTTTTTTTTGCCTTTCTTTTTTTGTTTATTAAAAATTTGATATAATTTTTTGTTAAGGTAACTAATGTTACTTCGAAGATATTAATAGTAAACATTTAACAAGTTTCCATTAATACATTGCCAACCCTGTAAGATGGGAATTGACTGGGTTATTAAACCAAACTAGACTAATCAAAAATGCAAAATTTTAATATTTTTATGATTTCAATAAAGAATATTTGTAGAAACTATATTAAAAAAAAGTGCAAGGAAAAGAGAATCAAATTGAAATCTATGAAAAGCCACTTCAGTTTCTAGGAGAATTCCATGGGTAAGTAATATTCTACATGGGCTTAATAAATCTGTATCACTAAAGTCACTTATTTGTTTATACTATGAGAAAGGGAGACCGATAGTATTTGTATTTTTAGTAACAAATTGTACTAGTTCTGTACCAACACTGTAACTTATAATTAACTGATACTCTCCCTTTATTTATCCAGAGACAAAGTATAAAATAGATATTAGGGGAAAAAAGTGATGTCATGATAAAGTATTTAATAAAAGTATTCCTCAACGTTACAATGTTTATAGCTCCAAGAAAACAACATAAGTTAAATATTTTAAGCTAAAATGCATTCTGTATACCATATGCCTAACTTACTTGACATTATATGTTGGCATCCACTAATCAGGCTCTGAACGCTTATCTAACAGGTGAGAAAAATCATTAAATAAAAATCCAATTTTCATAAGAGTGTCGAATATATCTTCATTATATCAGATCGAAACAAGGGTGCCAAACACAGCACCTCGGTGAGTTATTAGCGTATAAGCTGACTGTTGTTCTATTCAGGAGTTGCAGTGCACTGACATGAGCCTGAGCCCCAAAGATGAGCCTTGCATTAATGGCAAAGAGTATAAATCAAAACTTGGGATACAAGCTTATAAACCTTGCATTAAGTAAAAATTGGAAAAAAAATCTGTATATCACATCGTGGAAAAGTGAGGGCTCTTTTGTATGACAAACATGATACAAAATCGAGGTGGAGAGATCTGACTCAACAGTAAGAGGCAATGACATACTTTGCTGATAGACCTGATTTGGTTTCCCAAGACCCAGTGTCTGTAACTAACAACAGTCTTATTCTCCAGTTCCGAGGAGGAGCTGATGCCCGCATTCTGGCCTCTCTTTGGTTGCATTGCATCCAATTCATTGGGTACAACTCACATGTGTGCAGAAACACCACACATAAAATAATGAATAATAATGAAACCCTACAGAAGTTTGATATAAGTCAGGATACACAGAACGAAATATGGTAAGCATGTGGCGTGTATGTGCAATTTAGTGATAAATATATATTCTTTAAAATTATTAATTTTAACATGAGAAAGGAAAAGCCAAGACAGAGAAGTTTTATGACCTTAAAACATGATAACCAACACTCTCTTCCTAAGATTCAAAGTAAACCCAAGTCATGAGATGGCTCTGTGGTTAAAGATATTTGCCACAATGCCTCCTCAGGTTAAATCCCTATATGACTCATTAGTAGATTAGGATAAGAAGTGGAATCCCCACAGAAATGTTCCTTTCTGACCACCACTTTTGTTTCAGTGCACTGCCATGTGCCTATACATCGTAATGTAATAAGTTAAATGTATTGAAGAAACCCATTCTTAATTTCTAAGGAGAATAACTCTTGACTTCCCATTCACTTCAGATGACGTGTGAATTATTTTTATTAAATATTGGTATTTATTAGTTTTTAATGGTTAGATGAGTATATTGCCTGCAGTGTGTATTTTATAGTGACCGGTGTGCAATGCTTGAGGGAGGTCAGATGAGGGTTATCAGATTCCCTGGAATTGGAACTGAGTTGCATATGGGTTGTTTAGATGCCCTCGAGGGTGCTGGCAATTGGATCCGGTTTCTTCTGCAAGTTGCTATCTGTTGCTCTTAACTGCTGAGCCATCTCTCCTGCCCCTGAGCTTGAATCTCTGTTCTTGGACACTTGTGTGAAACCAAGTCTCAAAGCCAGTAATTCCTCAATTGCTCACGGAATTGGCCAATTTTTGCCTATCATTACATTTTTTTTTTTTTTTTTGTCTTTTTGAACAGAGGTCTCCCTGTAGCCTCAAGTTTCCCAGAATACTTATGTAGACCAGGGTGGCCTTAAACTCAGATCAATCCTCCTGCCTCTGCCTCTGCCTTGCTGGATTTAAAGGTGTGTGCCACCACACCAAGGCACTATATTTCATTTTTAATGATATTATAGTATTATTCTTCAGGTTAAAAAATTTCGATAACCGAGTGATTTGTAGTCTCCCCTCCTAAAAGCCTCATAAAGTATTCCATTTGTTGCACTTGTGCCTTGGTTTCTCATTATCTTCCCACCTGGGCCACCTTGTCCTAAGCATATGGCCTTTGTCACCAATGTACACATCTCTGTCACTAAAGACAATTATTTAGAGTCAGAGCCTAGAAGGATGCTTAATCATCCTTCATGGGATCCATGGTTACAATAGATTTTTTAGGAGATGTCCCATGCTGCTCATGTACGCAAGACAAATCAAATATCTTGAAGCTGCATGCAAACAGTATAATGCTATACGCAAAAAGATCAACAGGCGGTAGCTTCTGACATATTTAAAGGAGGTGAGCAGTCGACCTCCCCTTTGTTGTCTGTCTCCATCTCCTCCTCCCTCATCTTCTTCCCTTGTGCGTCATTTGTCCTCTCGCAATCTCCTTCCCCTATTTCCATCTTCTTCATTCACTTCCCTCTCCTTCATCCTTCCTCTCTGGCCAAGTTCTTCGTCCTTCCTCTTCCTGTTCTCCATCGCTCCTCTCCAATTTTCTCCCCGCCTCCCTCTCTCTCCTCTTTGGACTCTCTTCTTTCCATCTCACCCTCCCTTGCTTGTCGCTTTATCGCATACCATGAACATCTATGATATGCCAGAGATCTACTGCCAAGAGATTACATACTAATATCAATGAAGGAACAACCCCAAGTCACCTTCCTCCTGGTATTCACATTCTGGTGAGGAAGGTAATCATAAGCAAAGTCAGTGTCTAGTACATTTAATGACATGAAGAATGCCGTTGAAAAGTAAGCCAGATGAAGAAAAATAAAACGAAGAGAAAAACTAGCTTTCTAGTTATTAGGAATTGCAATCGTGAACAAGCTCAGAGGTAAGAGAGGACCAGAATAGCCTAGGTTTCTGCACATACAAAGACACAAACTCTTCCAGCCGAGAGTCAGCACCATGGCTATTGCACCATGGCTGCCAATGATTCAAGGCTAGCAGAGGAAAGGGAAAGGTCCCCACTGGACAAAGTCTGATGCATAAAGGAGGCCCGATTTTAGGACACCATGGGTCAGGACTCATTATTTTATTTCCAAGGCAAAGGAGACTATTGTTAAGCTCTGAGCAATGAGGTCACCAGTGTTTGTTGTAGTCATAGTGTCTAACTGCTGTACTTAGCATCAGCTACAATTGTGCATAAGGGAAACCACTTTAAATGAAATCGTCTGGGGATAAAAGACATTCTCAGTCAGTCGTGGGAGATAGTGAGGAGCCAGGATATATGGCACAACTTGAGGAAACAGAAAAGGCATTAGATGGGCTATCTAATACCTGAATATGTACAGTAATCAAATCAATGTACAGCTTCAAGCATTTTGCTGTGGGAAAAATGTTGGTTTAATTTGCCTATAATTGAAATGGGGGCGACTAAGTGAGGAGATAGGAAGTCAAGATTGTGATTCTGGGCATAATCTACTCTTGATATCAGTAAAGTCTGTAGAGAAGTTGAAGTTGTCAATGAGCTTGTATTTGAAGTGGCTCGATGAGCCTGGATTTAGTGGGAAATGTCAGCATAGTATCTAAAGGTTAAAGAATGCTTAATGTATAGAGACTAATAAAACATAAGATTGGTTAATGGCAATTTGGTAATAAGTGAGAATTTCTAGAACTGTGCATAGTCTACCCTACCATACACATTGTTGACAGGGCAATGGATTAGGGTGAGAAGACCACTAGTTTTAGAAATATGAACAGCATTGCAGATTTTGACAAAGCTCAAGATTATGGAGCATATGAGCAGTTCTCTGACAGGAGAAGTTTCATAAAAAATCATAAAGTTGGCTGTTAAAAGTAACTCAAGAGATATGAAATGGAATCATATATAGTAGAATGTTTTCTGTCATAATAGAATTTTTTCTAAACAGGAAATTTTTTTACGGAGACCTTCATTCTTTTGTTTATTTCATTCTATTTGTGTAAATGCAACTTTTTCACTTTTTAAATATGAGAATTTATCGCTGAGTAGATATTATATTTGCATTGTTCCCATTTCTCCTAGTCCCTAACTCACTCGCAATTTCTTGTTCTGTATTATTATTATTAAATCTATGTGCATACATTTACAAATATGCAAATACAATAGTATATATTGTAGTAGTGCTGTGTACGTGTGTTTAGGGCTGCCATCGTTGGATTAGATAACCTCTCAGGGAGCTAGTTCCTGAAGAAAACAAACTGATTCTCCCTCACTCCAGCTAATTGTGAAGAGAGCTGCACTAAATATAGCTGTGCATGTATCTCTGCAGTAGGATGAGTCTTGTGGGTACATATCCAGGGTTGTCTGGCTCGGTCAGATTGGCAAGTTCATTCCCAAGTCTCCAAGGGTTCTCCACTGCTTTCCACCAGTGGCGTTGTACCAGTTTACATTCCCACCAGCAGTGGATGAGTGTTTCCGTTTCTTCACAACCTGCTCAGGACTTGGTATCATTTGTTTTCTTGATCCTAGCCGTCTTATTGGAGTAAGATGATATTTTAAAGTGGTTTTAATTTGCATTCTTATGTTGTCAGCACATTGAACACTTCTTAAATGTTTCTCAGCCATCCTAATTCCTCACTTATGAAATCTCTGTGTTCATCTCTTTGCGTCCATCTATGAGATAGGTCTTTTATTTCTTTCTCCTTTGTTGTTTTTGAGTATTTTATATATTCTATGAAATCAATGCTTTGTCAGATGTATCTGCAAGGAAGGTTTCCACCCACTCTGTGGGTTTTCTCTTCACTTTCCTTTGTTTCTTTTGAGTGTGCAGAAGCTTTTGAGTTTAATAGGTCTCATTGTCAATTGTCAGCCTTAATTCTTGTCTCAGCTGCTGTGTTGATTTAAGAAGTCTTTCCTGCTATGTCTTTGATCTTCTGCGAATCTGCTTGCCATCTTTTTCTTTCTCTTCACCTCAAAGTTTGGGGTTTCTATGGAGGTCTTTAATCCATCTGGAGTTGACTTTTGTACAGGGCAGAGGTAGGGTTAATTTCATTCTTCTACCAAGTGGTGATCCAGTTTTGCCAATACCACTTGCTGAAGATGCTGTCTTTCCTCCATGTATCTTCTTTGGCCTCTCTTTATTTTTGTATGTGTATGAATGTACTGTCTGCATGTAGGTTTGTGCACCCGTGTCGTGCAATGCCGCGGAGGTCAGAAGAGGGTCTCAGATTCCCCTGGAACTGGAGTTCTCCTGGAATTGGAGTTACAGACGGTTCTTAGCCGCCATGTGGGTGCTGGGGATTGAACCCGGGTCCTCTGCAAGAGCAGTCGGTGCTCTTAACCGCTAGGTTATCTCTCCAGCCCTGTATGCTGGCTTTATACAGGCACTACTTTAAGCTATTTTTTTCTTTTCTCTTCCATTCACTTCCTCTGGGAAGCTCTTGAGATTTATAGCAAACCTACCCAGAAGGACTTTCTTTTATAACTTAATACAATTGTCCTTAAGCTTCCGTGTGAGTCCATTATTAAATTCTTTTATTAATGAGATCAAGAACCCTAAGAAGGGGCATATTTTCCCCTGTATTCAGCTGAACATAGATCCTCTGAAACTGTGAGTTCAAACAATCCTTTCTTCCATCAGTTTGGTGCCAGACATCTGCCCACAGTGATAGAGATCACCAACATTGTGTATTCACTCAAGAGCTACCACTTAAATGAGCACTTTGTAAACTTCTTGAATCATAGAATGTGATAATTCAGGCTATTTTTTTACCTTAGTGAGTATTTTATATTGTGATTTGTCTCTCTAATTAGTTATCTGTCCATATAATGTGTGCCTGTGTGTGTGTGTGTGCCTGTGTGTGTGTGTGTGTGTGTGTGTGTGTGTGTACGTGTTAGACGTTCTGATTTAGGAGACATTTGCAGACATATAAATATTTTTATAATTGGCCTTATGACTTTCTTGAGGGAGCCTCAAGGAAGGGCTAAGTCCTCTCATCACACCCTCTGAAGTATTCTCTTCTGGGTGTACCTGCGGGGATTAGCTTAGCTTCCATTGTGAGTAATAAATAGGATCTTTCACAAACAAAAGTGAATTGTACAAATGACATGACTTTTCTTCTCCAGGTTAATGAGGAAGAGGAGGTCAGGACTTTCTTCTCCCTGTTGACAAATCAGTGAAGGCACACCATGGAGAGGTGTTACCTACAGCAAGTGGAGACTCTCCCTTCAAGAACCTTTTAGGGTGCTGACAGGCGACAGTAGTTGGCGATTTTTCCAGACGTTAGAGGAATAAAGTTCCATCATTTGGAAATAAACCTAGATAATGCTTCCCACATTTTGTACAGTGTACGGGGCCTGCCACTAGTGACCTGTGCACAGTTCCTCCCTGATGTCCTAGGAATCCCAGCTGCTCTTCATCTCTTCTTGTTACTACACAATTCAAGAGCCTTTAACTGCTCTGTCTTCATTAAGGCTCTTAAATCCCTCCTTCAAATTGGCTTTCGAGCTCCTTTAACAACTCTCTTAGCACTTCTCAAAAAATCATTCATTCCTTTACCATTAAATTTTAAGAGAAAAAAACTCATTTTAAACACAACTAAACAAAAACAAATGGTTTGTAATTAAGTGTATATCTTTTCTTAACCAGCAGCCATTTAGTACTTGCATTAGCAAAGTGGCAGTATGAATGGTGATCCTACTTTGCGCTCATTAAAGAGGTGTGCACATTCACAATCAGAAAAGTTTGCATGGGCAGATTTAAAATTTGGGGAATGTGTAAACCCCTGTTGGATTATATGCTGACATATGCCCCGAAAGCTGTTGGAAATTAGAAGTTTCATTGATAAAATTTCACAGGGACAATGGCGGCCTCCTCTGATTTCAATTTCACAGGGACATTGATAGCCTCCTCTGATTTCAATTTCACAGGGACATTGATGGCCTCCTCTGATTTCATTTGTTTCATTTTCTTTTGTTCTAAAACACAAGATGGAATTAGATATTTTGGAAGAAAGTTTTCTCTTCACTGCGGGTAAGTTTTATGAACGACATTATTGTTTAGGGTTTGCATTAATGGAAATGGTTAACACTGTGCAGCCTCCAGCTAAACGGTGGCTCTTGGATCATAAAACCTCTTGATTTACACAAATAAATTACATTATGTTACTTCCCCTGTTTTACGGCTGAAAATAGCAAGTGTTGTGGTAGACAAATGATGATCTCTCAGCCTGTCCCCACTGCAAGTTACAGACAGATGTTTGATAACTGCAGCTATCACAGATGGAAGGGGCTGTGTCAAGATACCTTCTCCTGGGGGGCTATTAGTCTCTGATCTGAGATATGCCATAGGGGAAAAAAGGAGAAGAAACAGTAAGCACGGGCATTAGAGCCATTTATCACCCACTGCTGTGTGGAGAATAAAAGGATCCTTTTCCAAGATAGTCTATTATCTCCTGTTTCCTGGATTCATGCTGTCATATGTTTTTTTTCAGTTGTCAGTAAATTGCTGAAGGCCACATTTGGAGAGTAAGTACTGTTGTACATCTAACTTTATATATTGTTCTTTTATTTACAGCAAGATTTGCCCATTTTTTGGAAGAATCTTCTGGATAAGAGAAGGTGCTTCATTTTTTTTTTCTGACATACCAGATCATTTCACAGGTGATCGTTTACCAGTCTATATTTATAATATATTAACCAGACACATACAACTTTAATAAAGGTTGTCCCTACCTCAACGTGCTAAAGAAGGAAATATGCACTTTTATTTCTCAAACATTCACTTTATCTTAATCTGCACCTTCTTCAGTTTGCACACAATAAGTATTCTATAAACTATGCATGAATTGATACACTATTGATAGCACCTCTTTCATTAACCCTAGAGATTGAGGGATTGTATTCTATGTGGTATAAAAACTCCAGGTTTGGGGCTGGACAAATAGCCTAGCAGTTAAGAGCTCCAACTGCTCTTGCAGAGGACCCTGGTTCGATCCCCAGCACCCACATGGCGGCTGAGAACCGTCTGTAAGTCCAATTCCAGGAGAACTCCAGTTCCAGGGGAATCCAACACCCTCTTCTGACCTATGCGGCATTGCATGACACAGGTGCACAAACCTACATGCAGACAGTACATTCATACACATAGAAAATAAATAAATAAAATTAATAAAAAATATAAAACAATTAAAAATTAAAATAAAAAAACCCTCCAGGGTTGAAAACCATTCACTAGTCCTTGTAGGTAGGGAGTTTTCACCAAGCTTTTTCTTCTGCCCAGCCAGGCATTCACCTACTAATTTATTAGGGACAAGATCGATATCCTGAACGAGATTGCTGTGCTTAACTCGAATCGAATTTATGCCATGTTTACAGCTGTTTTCTCTGATAGGATCCTTGGAGGAGATGAGCTGTTAATCTAAGGTGCTTTTTTCCCTCCCCTTTGCATGTGTTGATTGCTGCAGTGACTTCCTAGAGATCTGTTAGACTAAGCCCCAACTCATAGCCAGAAATCAATCAGAATGGCAAGGATGCTTCACTTTCAGAAGTATAGAAAACTGAGGGAAACAAAATAGTGCATTTAGCTGGGATTAAGTTTGGAAACACAAGTCTACATTGAGTAAGGGAGAAATGTTCAGTATCACAGGTCACTCTGATAATGTTCTAAACATTGCTTTAATGTGTCTATGGTACAGCTGATAGCCACAGATATAACTACTTAGAATAAACATATCCACAATTCTAGAGTTCATCTAATAAGAAGACATGCTTTATGTGTTTCTCAGCTAATATATGATTAATGGGCCAGAGGAATAGGTTCTCATAAGAAGGATCAACCAGGGAAGGAAAGGATTTCCTTGGAATGACTCTCAGGTTTCTACCAGAACTCGTATCTACACAATGGACCATCTGTCTACCTGGGTTTTCAAAGGGAGAAATGGCAACAAAATAATAGCGTGACACAGACTTGTATAAAATGATATCATGAAATGCACTACATCATTCTTATCATAGTATATTGATTTAAAGCAAATTATAGATTGGTTTTGACAAGTATCAAGGGGACAAGGCTACATGATGATAAGAAGACATAGAACTGATTCTGGGTACCACTTTAAGGTCACTCTGTCACCTTCTGCCTACAATCACTCACATACTTGCCAGAGGCTAGTGAATCCTCCTACTGAGCATCATTGAAGCTTCATCTTCTGTCACAGCAGCTCTCAGGCTAAGTGTTACAATCAAAATCAGGACCTAGTGCAGTGGGCTTCTGGTAGTAAATTGCTTAGCACACAATTCTTCTTATTTATTGAATAATTAAAATGAGAGATATTAGAGACACCTTTTTATCTCCAATGTACTACTAGAAGACAGTCATGAGGCAACAGGAATAGATACTCTGGTCATAGGGAAAGGGTAGAAAACAAGGTAGCCACTGGTCCATAGCATTATTGGAATCCAAACAAGTGAATGTCAGGCTGTACAGAATGTTCATTATCCTTGAAGATGTAAGAGGACGTTACTATGATTCCTTTTCTTCCAGGGACTGAGCCTTCACCATAAGTCATCCATATGCATTCATATTTCCACTGTCTTCATTGTCCATACAAAAGTGTGAACACACTGCCATCAATTAGTATTTTTTTTTTTGGTATTTTTGATACAGGGTCTTCCTTTAGTCCTAGCTGGCCGGGAGCTCTCCCTATAGACAAGGCTGGCCTTGAACTCAATGATCTGCCTTCTGCCTCTGCCTCCCAAGTGCAGGGATTAAAGATGTTAACCATGATACCCTGACAGCATTTTTTATTAACTAATGGGAGAAATTAGAGAAACAACATTCTTGCTTATGACGTACTTTATTACTCAATAGTGAAAATATGTTTTGCAAAATTTAAAATGAATAACACAAAGAAAAGTTATACACATGTTCTTATAGAAGTTTATTTTTGAGAATTTCATACATGAGTATTTATATACTTTTTATCATTCTCTCTCCACTATTCAACTATTCCCACAAATCTCTACTCTCTCTCAATTTCATGACCTCTTCTTTAATTAATTTTGGTACATACACGTACATATTTTTGTGTTTCCATTCACATGCAAGTGTGTGTATGTATGTGTGGGTGTCTGTGTGTCTCTGTGTCTGTGTGTGTGTGTGTGTGTGTGTGTGTGTGCATGAGTGAGAGAGAGAGAGAGAGAGAAAGAAATTGATAAATTGATTTCCATCTAGTCATTCTTGTATGTGCATGTATTTAAGGCTGAACACCTGGAAATAGATAACCTGTCAAAGATCTCTTCCCTGGAGAGAACTGATTCCTCTTCCTCAGCAGCAGTGATTGCTTGTAGCTCTTCAGCTAGAGGCAGGACATATGGAACCTCCCACTAGCCTATCAACTGGCAGCTAGACAACTTCAGAGACTCTCAAAATCTATGAAAATATTTCGAGTCAATTCAATTCAATCAATCAATCAATCAATCAGATATATAATTCTTTATTTATGATGTATAGATCCTACATGTATGCTGAAGGCTCTAGTGGGTAGTTATTGAGAGGCAGGAACACTTAACAGTGGGGTTGGGGGAATATTTACATTCCTGGGAACATGGGGTCCGTCTTTCAAAGGGGCCGTGGAATCCTGATTTCTCACTCTTTCCCTTTTCGTTCATTGGTGCTGTGAGGTGAAGCAATTTTCTCTGCCACACACCTCACCACATTGGAGTACCTTATCCTCCAACCAAAGGCGGATGGGTGACAAGTCTGCTCTGTTCTATCCTGAAAGCTCCAAGTGTTGGGGATGCTACCCTTTTTTCTTTAAGTTGCTTCTATCAGGGATCCAATCTAGTGAATGCAAAGCTGATTTACAGAGGTTTTTAATCACATATTTTTAGGTTCACATTTTCTAAAAAATGCATTTTTATTTAAAAATCTTAAAAATTTTAATAAATGTTGAATAATTTGTTAAAGACGTGGGCTGGTAGGGATATAATTTCTAAGTACAGAAGCAGTTCTTAAAAAGGGACTGGTAAAGGAGGAACCCATGACTCCTTTGCTGCTGAACATGCAAAGTTTGCTTGTCCCAAGGTCAGGTGCCTCGCTCCTAAAGAGATATCAAGAAGGGAAATGTGGCTTTGGCAGAAAAGGATAAATGAGACGTGGGAAGAGCAGAATGCCAGAAGAATTGACATTTTCAGCAAAAAGTTAAAGAAAATATAGACAGATAAAATTCATGTGAATTTCAGATTTGTCTCAGGCTAGGAACATCCCCCACAAAAGGGGTGAGATCAGGGAGGATTTTTGCTGGCAGAAGCTTACTGGTCAAAGCCATCTGTATCATTCAATCTGTAAAGAAAGTCATGTGGCATGATGAGATCCTTGGAGATAGCCCCTGAGGCATGATGACACAGCCCCAAAGACTTCACTCAGTTGTGCTGTGACCTCACCTTCTGAAAGGTCCAAAGACATATGTGAATTGTTATTACAGACTTCCCACTGGGTCATGGGCTTCTCTTCTGAGCTGTCCACTTAATGTCCAATTAGCCTCTTACTACTTTCTGGAAAGCATTGATTAACTAGGTCCCAGCAGTCTCCACAATTTTGCCACATATAGAAATACACACTTTGAATTAGCCCAAGATTTATGAGATCTGACTTCATTATCATGGAAAGTAAATTGTTTAATCCACAGATGAGGAAATGGTATCTGGGACTATTATGTTGATTTTCAGAGAAGCAAGTTTCCTTGGACATGACTATCTGATTTCATAATTATGAAATGATTTTGTACTCTGGTGTTTTAATTGTAGTCATAATTGACTGTGTATGTGTGTTTAAATTGGAAATGTTTGTTGCTATCTTCTCTATTGCTTCTCAGATTTCAGATCAGTGTTTGAAATATTTTTTTTACTCCAATAAGTTGTCTGCTTAGCATTAATCATTTTGTAATAGTTGTTGCTTTCTTTTTATTGCTAAGTATAAGATTATGTTTATTTTAGTTGTATTTATTCATCTAAAATCATTTTGTTCATTTTAACTGAAAATTTAAATTTGTATGCATTTATGGGGCATAACTTGATGCTTTAAATATCTGTCGTATTATTAAATTATACTAATTAACATATCAATAACTTCACATTCTTTGTGTACTTCTGTATGATGTTGACATTTAAAAGCTACTCTCAGCATTTTTTAATTATAAATTATATTGTTATGAACTATAATTACCATCTTATAAAGTGCACTCCTTGAACTTATTCCTCTTGGCTAATTAAAATATTATAACCTTCACTAATATTTTCCCATCCAGTCCTCACATTCTTACTTTCCATTTCTATAATTCTTACCTTTTAAAATATTTCCTTCTAAAATGTTTTACATAAAAGTAAATCAGGCAGTATTCTCCTTTGTGGGTCTTTTTATTGCATTTAGAATAATGATCTTCAATTTACATCCCTGTCTCCCTAATAACGTTGTTCTTTTAAAAGACTGAGTAGTATTCCATTGTGAATATGCATACCACATTTATTTACCTACTCATTCATTCATATTCAAGCCTTGGCTAATGTTAATAGGGTAGCAATGTTGTGAATGCAGTTATTTCTTCAATATGGTTCAACAGTTTCATCTATTTCTCATTCTACTAACCCACAGATGGCTAGTTCACTTATAGCTCTATATTTAGCATTTCTGGGGGATCCCTATACTGTTTTCCATAATGACTGAGTAACTTACACTACCAACAGTGTTCGGTGCTCCCGTTTCCTCTAAATCCTAATCCAACCTTTATTAATTTATATATTTTGGACCCAGGACTGGGAGCAGTGGAATTGGAACTGATGTGAAAGCTTCCTCCTGATGACTAGCTCTCATAGTACCAGAGGATACTACACAAACTGGTTAGGGAGAAAAATCAATCAATACTCCAACCAACATGTGAAGCCTGAAAACCATAATAATGAGCACAACAGCAAAGTATCTCTGTTGGTGCCGTAGCGGCAGCATTTGTATCCTGGGGGTAATCAACAGCTATCTAACTCGACTTAAAGCTGACCCAGTGAGTTTTTGGACTAATATAATTCCCTCTGAGGAAGTGCATGGAGGAGTACTAGATGGGAAGAGAGAGAGGAGAGATAAAAATAATGCCTAGCACAGGCATAACGTATTAACTGATTGATAGGCATAGGAACTGTGAAAGGATATTTCCCTAACTAGAGCCAAATTCAATAGTAAAGTGTTTATAAGTTGTGTAATTAAGCCAAATATATTACGACAGGAAAGCTCTGACATCAGCAATGAATTATTCTGCCTAGGAGATGTTGGCTAGGGGATTCAATGCGCCCCCCCCCCCGCAAATTATAAAGGCCTTTTGCCTATAAGTGGGATATATGCAAGGAGAAAGGCAGTAAGTCCCTGTTGTCGAAGACCTGGTGTGAGCATGAAAAATGTTATGAGACGTCACTTGCTAGTGTACAGCTGGCCTCTGCAAAGGCTAGAGAGCGTTACCAAAGGCCACTAAAACAATACAGCAAAATATTGGTCTCCCTGAGACAAGCAAGACTCCTCTGTCAATATCAGCTACACCTCAACAGCCTGGAGATACCGTGCAACAGTGGCAGCCAAGTGTCTATATATATATCCCAAATCTATTTGGCTATTGGCTCTCTCCTTGGAGGAATAACTCACAGCGGATGCCACAAGCTTGTGTCCTCTGGTGGTTGGGTGATGTTGTGAGCCACAGTAAGAACTTGTCACCCTTTATAGAGAAACCACAGTTTGCGGATTAGCATGCCATCCAAGCATCTTTGTCTATGCTCACAGTTTAGCTTGATATAATAAGTGGTACTGCTTAAATTCCTGTACATCCAATAGCTTGTGCTTTGTTAATATGACTAAAAAGGGTATCACTAGGAAAGCTGTCAATCCATGAAGGGAAACAACCTGAATAGACTGGAGTCCATAATGACAACTCCAAAGAAATTAGACTGTTTTCTTCTCACCCACTTGTGCCTCCTTCCCAAAGCCCAGGGAACAAACTGCGGAAGAGGAGGCGTGGTAGATTGTAAGGGCTGTGGAGAGATAGGGGTGAATCATGAGACTACAGGAATATAGTCTGGACTCCTGATTGATCAACATGTCTGTGCATACAAGCTTCTCCAACTGGTCTATGGGAACCTTGGGTTGTTCAAAATTTGGACATAGATACTTGCAAAATGCACCAATTACATGATTGTATGACATAATGAGTGACATCAATGCTATCTGCAAACAACTGTGTCATTGTATTGTAGAATCCCTTAAAAAATAAATTAATTAAAAAAATAATGCCTAGCTAGTATAAAAAAAAACACACAGAGGGAATTGTATCAGTCTAAAACTCAACTCACATATTACACCTACAGTATTTCTACATGAGTCCATGTGCATAGCTGAAGGCTACATAAAAAGAAATAGTGCCAGATAGGAGAATCCTCCTTTGACTTGTTGGCCAGGGTATTCCAAGAGACTCCTAAAATTACACAGGTTATTGCCACAGTCCTTGTCTGCCTCCAAGAACTTGAAGGTAAGACCTTATTGCTGAAGACACGACATACTTCATGCAGAGAGGCAGAACGACAGTAAGAGTCAAGGATGGTAGATGACTAAAAAAAAAAAAAGAGTTGTCCACGTGGTTGGGGATTTGCTCATATGAATTTACAGAAATGGTGACAGAGTGGAGAATAAGCATGCAAGCTCAAATGAGACAAAACACACCATAAAAGTGGGTAAATGGGTAAGAAACCCCAAACTTAGCTTAAAGAAACTATCGGCAACTTAATACTGCTGGGTGAGGGAGAGTAGGTCTTTATGAGGGAGGGCCACTGGATAGCCTGACTAGACTCCAGTGGATGAATTCCCATAGTGGGTCATCTGGGGACACAAACTTGACTTCATAGACCTTAACATATGTGACAGAATGCATGAAATCCATTGGGGGTCAGGCAGAGGAGTGGGTCTAAATATAATTAAGATGTATAAAATTGCACAAACATTCAATAAATCTTAAAATTATTGAAATTAAGGTTTTAAGATGGCATGCCATTAAAATGTTATCATTTATAATAATCATTGTTAAAATGTCAACTCTGTATTAAATTTCACTTAGTTTTAATTTCATTTACTTGATGATCAGTTACGTTGAAAAATTTTCATATATCTGGTGTTAGTGTATGGTTTCTTCATTATATGATGGTGGGGCCTTAACAAAACACCTCACACTATGTATTTATTATCAGCATTTTTTCTCAGAGTTTGGAAGTTAGATGAAGGCTCTGAAAGACCCAGGATCTGCTGAGGGTGAGACAGTATCTTGTTGCTTTCCCACAGGGAGAAGATGCTGTAGTACCTTGCTAGAGAACAGAAGGAAAATATCCCTAATTAGACACTGCAATTGCTTTTAAGAGACTAGTTTTAAATTAAATTAAATTGTATTATTTTTAATATATTTTTTATTTTTTTATTTATTGTGTATATGTGTGAATGTACTGTCTGCATGTAGGTTCTTGTACCCGTGTCGTGCAATGCAGCGGATATCAGAAGAGGGCATCAGATTCCCCTGGAACTGGAATTAAAAACAGTTCTTAGCTGCCAGGTAGGGGCTGGGAATTGAACCCAGGTCCTCTGCAAGAGCAGTTGATGCTCTTAACCACTGAGCCATCTCTCCAGCCCCATGAGACTAATTCCTTTTCCAAATACTCTCCCTCTTAACATAATGATGGTTCAACATGGTTGTTGAATGAGACAGTTATTCAAAACCTGACAGACATCTTTTGAGAAATATTTCTTCAGGTCATAGTTGTAATTTTTACTTTTATTTTTTCTAATATCAAATCATTTGACTTCCATACATATGGAATATTATACCTTTAAGTAAATTGTTAAAATGCACAAGAATTTGTGCTTTAAATGTGGAGGTACAAGAGTGTATGTCCCTGGATAAGACTCCCATGTTAAACCTCACCCTCCCTCAGCTCAGAGACGATTGTAGAAGAACTTGCTCATATGGACTTGCAACAATGGTGACAGCATACACAAGATCTTTTTCAACTCAATGAGACAAACACCAAACATAGAACAAGGAAAATGAGCAATAGTCCCCAACTCAAGCTGAAGAACTGTTGACAACTGATTAAAGGTAGGAGGAGAGTAGACCTTTCCTTTACTTTTTTGTATATTTTTATTAACTTTTTGTAAATTTTCTTTTTAGAATATCAGTTTTTTGAGAATGTTTCTTTAATATTTTTATTGAAGTTTTGCGAATTTCATACATCATTTCTCAGTCCAATTTAGACACATTCCCCTTTCTATGCCCCCCCACCCCTGTTCCTGCATTCTGCCATACATGTCTTACATCTTTCTCTCGGTCTTTTTTTCACATTTCTCCTTTAATTATATATTACTTCAAAATATGCATAAATATCATCCACCCATATACCAATATTACAAAATCTGAACATAAGTGGTAAGTTAATTCTCAAGCCCATTAAGGGATTCAACTTTTAACCATACTACTGCTCTCATATAAAAAAGAAACATAACATACATGATGCTCAGTTTGCCTTGCAACTAGAGATTTGGTACTAGCATCCAGAAATGAGGGACATAATATGTCCATTGTTTTTCTGGGACTGTGGTACTTCACTTATCATAATATCTTCTAGGTCCATCCATTTACTTGCAAAGTTCACGATGTCAAAAATCAACCCTTCAGAAAATACTCAAAGCAATTCAAAGGTCAGAAGAAAGGAGCAACTATCCCCAACCAGCTAGAGAGAGTAATTGATAACAGTATAACTGCTGAAATACTAACTTAAATCAAGAATGCAAACAGAAAATAAGGTGAAAGGAAGCAACACACATCTCTCAATAATAACCTTAAATATTAATTGTCTAAACTCCCTGTGCTGGATAGCTTTGGTGTCAACTTGACACACCTGGGTTGAGGGAGCCTCAGTTGGGGAATTGGCTCTATTGGATTGGCCTGTGGCCACATCTGTGGTGTATTGTCTTGATTGTTGAGCAGTGACAGTATAAGAAGGCAGGCTGGGCATGAGCCAGAGAGCAAGCGAGGAGAGAGCAAGCCAATGGACAGCATTCTTCCATGGCCTGTGCTTCAGCTCCTGCCTCCAGGTTCCTGCCTTGTGCTACCTGAGTGATGAACTGTGAACCAGGAGATGTAAGCTAAATAAACACTTTCCTCCCCAAGTTGGTGTTGGTCAGAGTGTTTTGTCACAACAATGGAAAGACAAACTACGACACTCCCCAATCAAAATACATAGATTGGAAGAATGGGTTAAAAAACAGAACCAGGGGGCTGGAGAGATGGCCTAGTGGTTAAGAGCCCCGACTGCTCTTACAGAGGACCCAGGTTCGATCCCCAGCACCCACATGGTGGCTGAGAACCGTCTAAAAGTCCAATTCCAGGAGAACTCCAGTTCCAGGGGAATCCGACACTCTCTTCTGACCTCCGCGGCATTGCACAACACGGGTGCACAAGCCTACATGCAGACAGTACATTCATACACATATAGAAATAAATAAAATTTAAAAAAAGAAACAGAACCAATATATATGTCTATGATCTTTCTGTCTACAAGAAAACTATCTCACCCTCAAGGATAGACATCAACTTAAGGTGAAAGGATGAAAAAAAAATATTCCAAGCAAATGGTACCAAAAACCAAGCAGGAGTTGCTGTTGTAATATCAGACAAAATAGACTTCAAAATAAATGTAATCTGAAGGACATTATATCCTTATCAAAGGAACAATTAACCATGAACATTTCACAATCATGACTATATACACACCAAACTCTGGTGCAGCAAACTTTATAAGCACAATGCTGCAGGACCTCAAGACATAAAATTTGTATATTTTCATACACAGCATCTGAATCATCTTTAGTGTCCCCCTTCTCCACCAGCACCCTCCCATAACACTCCCATTAAATTTCATTCCTCCTGTCGTATATGTTAAGCCCTATGGAGTCGAGTTAGTGTCCCCTGACCTCATTCCGTGGAAGTTCATCAACAGGAGTCTAGTCAGGTTAGTGAAAAATACTTTCCTTGATGAGAGTTGAGAGATAGGTTCTTTAAGGAAGTGACTCTAGATAGGATGACTAGACTCTAGAATGCATGAAATCCAATGTGGGGTGGGCTTTGGTGGTCCAGATGGGGGAAGGAATCTAAATATGATTAAGATCTATTATCTGAAGTGTAGAAAAATCTCAATAAAATATTTTTTAAATAAATGGAGTTATGAAATCCTGCAAATAATAAACAATTAAAAATTTTTAAATGTGGATTCCATACCAATATGATATCAATAAGGACTATGTGTCGATCATGCAGGAGTGAACTACTGAAATTCACATATGTCCTTGAATGGAATAGTAAGTTTTCATTGTAAGTTATCTAAGATATTTCATAATTCAATTCTATTTATCCAACCTCCTGTCAATGAGAGGGTTTTTGTAATTTTAATACAAGTAACATGATATTAATGATATTCTATATGCTTTCTCTTACAGGTAAATTAACAACAGGGGTTTTTGGCCAAAAATTTGCATAAGCTTAGCTTCACACAAAATTATTTTATCATTATTATATTATATGTGAGACCTGATTGAGATAAATATTCTTTATAGATTTATATTATTGTACTTGTTATTTTCCTCCATATAATGATGATAAATACTATCTTGATATGAACTCTCTTCTTCTGACCATGTGAGTTTGACATAATTTGATATATTTAGTAGCAATTTACATTTTCTTATGAAGTAATTATCATGCTTTTGCCCACATTTTCTAGTCTGACTTTAGGCATTATAATATATATATATATACATATATATATGTATATATATATATATCATTTGCAAAATTTGTGAGTTGTATGTGCCAAATACTTTCATGTCTCTAGAAAATACTTTCTTACCTTAATAATTGATGTATTTTATTTAACTTATTGCTCATTTTTTGTATAGAAAAGAAATAAAACTTATATGTATTGGTCCACTTTTCATTAATATTTATTAATTTGTACTTAAAGAAATATTTTTTCTTTTTTTTTGGTATTTTTGAAACAGGATCTCCCTTTAGTACCAGCTGGCCTGGAGCTCACTCTGTAGACCAGGCTGGCCTTGAACTCACAGAGATCTGCCTGCCTCTGCCTCCTGGGTGCTGGGATTAAAAGTGTGTACCACCATGTCTGGCACTAAAAATGGTTCTTAGCCACTGTATTAGTCACTTTTCTCTTACTATGATAAAACCACCATGACCAAGGGAACTTATAAAAGGAAGAGTTTATTTGAGCTTAAAATTGATGGTTCCAGGGAATTAGAGTCCCTTGTGGTGGAAGGCATGGTGGCAGGAACTGGAGCAAAAAGCTGAGGTTCACATCTTCCAATGAGCACAAGAAGCCGAGAGAGAGCCACTGGAGACTAGCAAGGCTTGTTAAACTCTCTAAGCCTGCCCCCAGTGTCATAGTTCCTCCAGCATGGCCACACGTTCTAAGATTTCCCAAAATAGCACCACCAACTGGGGACAAAATGAATACTTGAAGCCTATGTGGAATATTTTCATTCAAACCAGCACATTCCACTCCCTGGCCTCCATAGGCTCATGACCATATAAAATGCAAACTACATTTAGTCCAGCCTTTAAAGTCCCCATAGTCTTTACCAATCTCAATTCTATTCTAACGTCTACAGCCCAAAGTCTCTTCTGAGACCCAGGCCAATCTCTTAACTGTAAGTTCCTGTAAAATCAAAAGACAAATTACATACTCCCAACATACAGTGGAACCAAATACACATTGCCATTCCAAAAGGGAGGAATAGAGGCATAGTGAGGAAATACTGGGCCAAAACAAGACCAAAAACCAGCAGGGCAAATGCAAAGTCCAGTAGCTCCATGTACAACTTTTGGGACTTTACTTCCAAAGGGCTTAGATGGCTCAGCTCTTTCAGCTTTGCATGCAATATATATCTCTTTCTTAGGCTTTTACCATTCCCTGTATGCAGTTCTCCTTGGCAAATATCTCACAGCTCTGGCATCTCCAGTGTCTTCTTGGGGTCTCCACTGCCAACCAGGCTTCATCTTCACAGCTTCACACAATAGCCTATCAGGGCTTGCTTTATGTAGGGACACCCCTGTTGCACTCTGCCTGGCCTCAGTGGCTCTCTGAAACCACAGAGGAAGAACTGTTGACCCCTTCACTCTTGCATCCTTCATGCCTCTCATGTCAGCACCACGTGAATGAAACTGCAGAGTTTGGCTGCAAGTTCAGGATGGAACCTGGCCTTTTAGTATTTTCCTTTCTTTCTTTTTTAATTGTATTTATTTATTTTATGTGTATTAATGTACTGTCTGCATGTAGGTTTGTGCACCCGTGTCGTGCAATGCCACAGAGGTCAGAAGAGGGCGTCAGATTCCCCTGGAACTGGAGTTCTCCTGGAATTGGAGTTACAGACGGTTCTCAGCCACCATGTGGTGCTGGGGATCAAACCTGGGTCCTCTGCAAGAGCGGTTGGTGCTCTTAACTGCTAGGCCATCTCTCCAGCCCTGTATTTTCCTTTCAAAAGTTGGAGGCTTAGCTGGGTGTGGTCTTGTCTTGAAGGTACTGTTTCTCTTGTTTACTTGTAAATCTCTAGGCCTCTCCTTAATCACTTTAATCTCCTTATCAGTGGGATCCTCTCCTTCACATGCCTTGGCTCCAATGTTAATCTCCCTAGTGGACTTTTCTAATCCAAACTGTGCATTCTCCATTTCTTTCTGCACCATTTGCTCTTTTTCACTGTAGATCTGTATAATACTCACCATTAATAGTCATGCCACCATTTCTACATTAGGCTGTCTTGAAATATCCTCCACCAAAGAAATTAGTCCATTGCTTTTCAACTTAGCCTCAGGCAAGCATTTGGGCTTGTGAGCAAAATCCAGCCAGACTCTTTGATTAAGTCTTTATTATTGTTGCTTAAGTCTTTATTTTTTTGCAACACTGCTTTCTTCCAGGCTTCTACTAGAATGGCCTGTTAAGCTCTGCTTTCAGCAGTCAATAGCTTTCCTAGCCCAAAGTTAAAAAGTCTTCCACATTTCTCCAAACACCCACATGCTCAGGTTCATAGCCAACAGTCCACTCTCTGGTACTGAAATCTGTATTATTCACATTTCTGTTGCTGTGATAAAACCATCATGACCAAGGGAACTTATAAAAAGAAGAGTTTATAGCCAGGCAGGGTGGTGCTTGCCATTAATCCCAGCACTCGGGAGGTAGAATTAGGTGGATTTCTGTGAGTTCAAGGCCAGCCTGGTCTACAGAGTATGCTCCAGGACAGGTGGTACTTAAAGGGAGACCCTGCCTCAAAAATACAAAGAAGAAGAAGAAGAAGAAGAAGAAGAAGAAGAAGAGTTTATTTGAGCTTACGATTAATGGTTCCAGGGAATTAGAGTCCATTGTGGTGGGGAGGCATGGTGACATGAGCTGGAGCAGAAAGCTGAGGTTCACATCTTCCAATGAGCACAGGAAGTCTAGAGAGAGCCACTGGAGACTAGCAAGGCTTGTTAAACTCTCTAAACCTGCCCCAGTGATGTACTTCTTCCAGCATGGCCATACCTTCTAAGAACTCCCAAAACAGCACCACCAAATGGGAACAAAATGTCTGAATACTTGAAGCCTATGGGGGACCTTTTCATTCAAACCACCACAGCCACCATGTGGGTGCTGGGAATCAAACCTGGGTCCTCTGCAAGAGCAGTCAGTTCTCTAAACTGCCATCTCTGCGGCCCCAAGAAATATTTTCATATAAGAAAATAAGACAAATGTGGACAACAGCGAATTATATCTACATTTAACTCAGGTGCATTACCGTTTTTATCAGAGTCTGTAAACCAATGTTGTTTAATATACACATATTTGCTTTTACTAAGTCCTAAAACACCATGTGTACAGATGGCCTCTGGAATGCCAGAGAGTATTACCAAAGGCCACTAAACCAATAAAGCAAATACGGGTCTCCCTGAGCCAAGCAAGACTCCACCGTCAGCACCAGCTACACTTCACCTGCCTGGAAATACTGTGCAGCAGAGGCAGCCATGTGCCTGTATATCCCAAATCTAATTGGCTATTGGCTCTCACCTTGGAGGAATAACCCATGGCTGATGCCACAAGCTTACTCCTTTACAGGTTAGGAGATGTTATAAGCCACAGTAAGACCCTGTCATATTTAACAGGGGGGAAAATGTAATTCATGGATTAACATATCATCCAAACATATGTGTCTATGCCAAAGTAACCTACCATAACTATTAGTGCTGCTTAAATACCTATATATCTAATTGCTTGTGCTTCATTAGTAGGCTCAAAAGGTTACCCCTGGACAAACTGTCAGCCCATGAAATGAAACAGCCAGAATTGACCAGAGTCCAAGTCAACAGCTCCAGAGAGAGTGGACTGTTTTACTTCTCATCCACCTGTGCTCCTTTTCTAAGCCTAGGGAACAACCTGCGGAAGAGGGGGTGTGGTAGAATGTAAAGGCTGCGATTGGGGTGAATGGTGAAACTACAGCGATGTAGTCTGGACACTCATTTGATCAACTTGATTGAACAAACAACATGTCACCCCCCACTGGATGGTAGGGCTGTGGGGGTTTGGACACAACAACCTGTAGATTGGTTTTGCGCGAAGTATGCTTGTACTCATGGATTATCACTTATAGCTAAAAAAGGAAAAAAAAAACAGAGAAAGATGCAAGACAGTTATGGCAGAATACATGATCTGGGATGGGGTGAGGGTGGGGGGGAAGGAAAAGGGAAAAATACCTGATCTGAATTGGAAAATGATGTACGAAATGCACAAAGCATCAATAAAAAAAATTAAATAAAAAAAAATAAAAAATAAAATAAAAAAATAAAATAAGAATACACAAAATTTGGGGGAGTGGATCTACAAGGATGTAAGAGGGAGAGTTAAGGGTGAACATGGTCAAAATAAATTACATGAAATCCATAAGGGATTACTAAAAACAAATCAGAATGGTTGGTTTGAATGCATACATATATCCATTTCTTTATGACATTTAAGTTATTCTCCCAGTATTGCATGGGAAGATTTTCTGGTAAAATGAACAAACATCTCCTCAATCCAAAATAGATGGACAAAGACAGATCAAAGGATGATTCTTGGTGAACCAACAAGGTTACTGGGCTTTTTTTTTTTTACAGGGTGTGGATGAGGGTATCTTACAGGAGTATGTTTGACCACCAAACTGCTTGTGCCACCAAATGTCTCACCCTAGCATGGATAGTGATAACCCCATATCAGCATAGATGGAGTGGCACCTTCAATGATCCATCCACCCTAACTGTGCCACTGGTAGTGAATTTCACACAGGTGTCTGAGGATGCAGGAAAATGTAGTTGAGATCTCAGGTGCAGATAGGAGGCAGTTGACAAGGACCATTTCCAGGGTCTGGCATGAGCAGTCACGGCAATTCTGATGAAATGGTGGCTTAGGGACAGGGTTGTGTGTGCAGTAGAGAAATTCAAACTTTACTATTTCAGCACAAATAGTTACTTTTCCCTCCTCACTTCCACCACCTAATATTCTTTAGCCAACATTCATGTTTTTCCTGATAAATGTTAAAGTTTCAGATATTTCTCAAATCTGTATTGCAAATTGTCACTTATTTCTGTGTCACCATGAATTTGCAAACTCAAATGACTATTTCGAAGGTGTTTCTTTGAAAGTTTTAAATGATTTTTCTTATTCTTATCTTTCTGTCTTTCTAAATTAATTTAGGAAAATAACGGAAAATTTCAATGTGCAAGATCATAACCAATTTACTTACACACTGGGTTATGTGGTGTATGTGTGCACCTTTGTGTGTGTGCATGTGTGTGTGTGTGTGTGTGTGTGTGTGTGTGTGTGTGAGAGAGAGAGAGAGAGAGAGAGAGAGAGAGAGAGATCATACACAGAAGTCAGAACCATCTCAGTTCTCACTTTCTCCCTTGTTTCTGAGGCGAGGTCTCTCTTTTTGGTTCTTCTGCTATATACTCAAGGCTAGTCCCTCACAGACAGGTGCTGCCACTTCAGGAATTTATGCAAAGGATCCAAATTCAGGTTTAGGCTTCTACAGAAGGTACTTTCTTCTATTAAGTCATATCCCCAACACTTAATTTATTCATTTTTAATGTATTTTATGTTTGTTTTTATTTAGGCTTTCATGAAATACATTTAAAATACAGAAAGAGGAAACAATTTCTAAGAACAGAAGTGATTATAGAAACAGAATTTTGTTTGTTTTGAGACAGCATCTATCTAAGGCTCCAGATGGTCTGGAACTGGCTATGTAGAAACAGCAGTCTCAGAAAGATCAGCCTGCCTCTGCCTCTTGAGTGGCAAGATGAAAGATGTGTACCACCACACCTAGCAAGAAACAGAAATTTGTAAACAAAGTTTTTAGAAAAATCATTTTCATAAATATCAGTTAAGTGATATTTAAGAATGGAGATGATTACTTAAGAATAATTTAGGGTTTAGAAAAAATTTTCCTATTTTGCTCTAGCTGTAACGTGGTCTTTCTTTCAGCAGTTTTATGACATTAATCATTTGTAATCCTCTCCAAACCTCTGTTGGTTGACACAGATCACAGATTTTTTTTTTTTTTTTTTTTCTGTTTTGGCAAAGTGGGACAAAGAATATGAAAACAACACATTTTGGAGCCCACGTTTCTGGACTGGCTGCCAATGCCCTTGCTGTCTGATAATCGCTGTTATTTCAACCAGTTGGGAGGTCTGTTATAGAGCCCATGAGGAATGTTTACAGCTGAACAAACACTTAAAATCTAGCACTTGGTAGGCAGAATTTAGCATTTGAGAAACAGAGGCAGGCGGATCTTTGTGAGTTCAAGGCCAGCCTGATCTACAGAGTGAGTTCCAGGACAGTTGGAGCTACAGGGAGACCCTGTCTCGAAAAGACAAAAAAAAAAAAAAAAAAAAAAAAAAAAATCTCTCTTGGGCTTTCTTACACGCCAAATGTTCTCTGTTACAACCAATGCTTTTCTTACCATTCGTTGGAAAGACAGGAAACAGCAGGACACGGCTCTACTATTAGCTCCTTGACAAATAGCTGCTTTTCCAATTTGATAAGAACAACCATATTGCGTGGGTGGTTGGCACCCGCTTTAATCCTAAGCACTCGGGAGGCAGAGACAGGCGGATCTGTTGTAGGTTCAAGGCCAGCCTGGGTCTACAGAGTGAGGTTCCAGGCAGCTGGGACTACAGGGAGACCGTGTATCGAAAAGAACAAAAAAAAAAAAAAAAAAAAAAAAAAAAAAAAAACCAAGTAACATGTAAAACATAAAATATTTACCTTTATTATTTATGAAAGAACAGATAGGTTTAGTGACTTATTATTTACTAACTTTATGCAGATAAGTAAAAAAAAAGAAAGCCACAATTCAAAGATTCCAAATTTCTTATAAAAAATTCCAAAATTCAAAACTGAAATTTTTTAATTTTAAGCGAGAAAGATACTAATAGTTGTTTGTTTTACTTAAAAAATTAAATAGGGCTGGAGAGATGGCTCAGTGGTTAAGAGCCCTGACTGCTCTTGCTAGGGAACCCAGGATTGAGTTTCCAGCACCCACATAAAAAACAACTCCAGTTCCAGGGGAATCTGATGCCCCTTCTGACCCTCTGCAGCACGTGCAATGACACGGGTGCACAATCTGCACGCAGACAGTACACTGATACACATAAAAAATAATAAATTACAGAGGTCCGGAGAGTCCGGCGCCAGGGCGGCTGCGCCTGTGGGCAGGATACCCAGAAGCCACCTGGGCGAGTAGCTGGGAGCGTGGGCCTTGAGGGTGGGCCCCGGCGCGGGGCCAGAGGGTCCAGAGATCCGGCGCCCAGGGCGGCTGCCGCTTTGGGCAGGATACCCAAGCACACCTGGGCGAGTAGGCTGGGAGCTGGGGCCTTGAGGGCGGGACCCGGGCACGGGCCAGGAGGGCCGGAGAGTCCGCGGCCAGGGCGGCTGCGCCTGTTGCAGGATACCCAGAATCCACCTGGGCGGGTAGCTTGGAGGCTGGGGCCTGAGGGCGGGACCCGGGCGCTGGGCCAAGGTCCGGAGAGTCCGGCGGCCAGGGCGGCTGGCGCCTGTGGGGCGAGATCCCAGAAGCCACCTGGGGCGTAGCTTGGGAGCTGGGGCCTTGAGGGCGGGACCCGGGCGCTGGGCCAAGAGGGTCCGGAGAGTTCGGCGGCCAGGGCGGCTGCCCTTTAGCAGGATAACGAAGCCACCTGGGCGAGTAAGCTTGGAGCTGGGGCCGTTGAGGGCGGACCCGGGAGCTGGGCCAGAGGGTCCGGAGACCCGGTGGCCAGGGCGGCTGCGCCTTTGAGCAGGATACCCAGAAGCCACCTGGGCGAGGTGCTTGGGAGCTGGGGCCTTGAGGTCGGGACCCAGGCGCTGGGCCAGGGGTCCGAGAGTCGGCGGCCAGGGCGGCTGCGCCTTTGAGCAGGCTGCCGGGACGCGGGCTAGATCAGGCATAACCCCCCCCCCCCGTTGGAGAACCTTCAGAACAAGAAGAGAAGAGTGCGTTGCTCCAATACCAATATAGCAACAAAAGAAAAGAGACAAGCCATACCCCAGAAACAAGAAAGGAAGAACAACAAAAAAAACAACAACAAAAAATTATCTGAAGGAGGCAAGCAAACACCGTAAGAATGCATTTGTGATCATGTAATACAGGACAAGGGAAACCCACATGCAAGGACAACAAGACGAAGGGACAACATGGAAAGACACAGGATAATCCTGACCCAACGCTCTACAAAACTTGTAGGAGACAGCTACAATGGGAACCCTTGGAGGGAGAACCAGGAACAGATCTAGAGGAATAAATTGCAGACCTATGCAGAAAGAATTAAAGGAACATAAAAAGAGATTCAGAGAACTAAAGAGAGAAATGAAAGACTCAAAAGGACCTAGAGGGATAAATGACAACATCAGAAAGAACTAAAGGAACAGATTGACAAAACTCCTGAAAGAACTAGAGTGAGAGAAAAAATAAAGAATATTAGAGAACTAAAGAGAGAGAATGAAAACCTCAAAAGGACCTAGAGTGATACCATGACAAACTTTCGGAAGAACTAGAAGGAACAGACCAACAACATGCCAGAAGAAACAGAGGGCAGAAATAAAACAACCCGAAAGGAAGTAAGAACACACTGGAAAAAGGGAAACCACACAACGAAGTAAGGAGCACAAAGAAGGACGATTGAGAGCCACCAAGAAGAGATTGAGGAGCTCAAAAAGAAATGGCAAGTACTAAAAAAAACACAGGTTGAATGAAAAAGGAATTATTGAACACCATCAATAAAAGAAAGGAATGGGTAAAAACCTCAGAAGTCGAAGCGAGGGAAGGCAGAACAAAGAATATCAATCTGGAAGATAACACAGAGAATAAAAAAGCTCAAATAAAGACTAATGAAAATTTAAAAATCCACACAAACGTGGAACAACACAGGAAATATGGGACACTATAAAAGGTCAACATGTCCGTATCAGTAGGATAGAGA
Organism: Rhizomys pruinosus; assembly: GCA_009823505.1. Taxonomy (NCBI): domain Eukaryota; kingdom Metazoa; phylum Chordata; class Mammalia; order Rodentia; family Spalacidae; genus Rhizomys; species Rhizomys pruinosus. The sequence goes on along the minus strand of VZQC01007142.1, from coordinate 6,362,415 downwards.
GGAGAAGAATGCTTCAAGAGAATAGTATTGATCAGATCGTCAACAGAATATAGATAAACTCCCCAATAACTAAAAAATGAGACAAACCCATACAAATACAAGAATCACATAGGACCCCCCCCAAACAAACAAGTGCAGAAAAGAAACACCCCACGCCAGATATAGATAAAATGCTAGATGCCAAAAATGAAAGACAAAATTCTGAGGGCTACAAAAGAAAAACAAGGCACATACAAAGGGAAACCCATCCAGAATTACAACTGACTTCTGTGCTCAAACCATGAAAGAAGAAGAACTATGGAGCAAAGCTTCCCAGTGTTAGAGGACCTACGGATGCAAACCCAGAATACTTACCCACCAAAAGAGTCGACTATACTGAAGGAGAGAGAAAAATCTTCCATGACATAAACAGAATAATGGAATACATGCTGGAACCAACTCTCCTCTATAAATTAATTTGAAGCAATGTCAAGGGAGAAGGAGAGGAGAACACAATCATCCAACCTAGGAAACAGAAACATATAACACAATAACCATAGGAGCAAAAATCCAGAGGCTAAGAAGCCCCAAATGGTATAATAGAATGAAAGGAAGCAACATCCATCTTCAATATAACCTTGGAAATATTAATGGGGCTAAACGCCCAATCAAAAGGCAGAACTGGAGAATGGATTAAGAAACAAAACCCACTATGATGACTGTTCTACAAGAAACCTATCTCGTTGTCAAGGATAGGTACCAAACTTAAGGTGAAGGGATGGAAGCAAAGTTTCCAAGCAAATGGTACCAAAAAGAAAGCAGGGTGGCTATGTCTAAGTATTCAGAACAAATAGACTTAAAGCAAAGAAATCAAAAGAGACAAAGAGGCTAATACCATGTTATTAAAGGAACAATTGACGATGAATATTCATCAATCAGTAAATATATACTGCACCAAACACCGGTGCGCCAAATCTTTTTGTAAAGACAAGTCTCGTCAGGATCTCAAGGCACAGATTAACCCAGCACAATAATAACATAGGGGACTTCATACCCCATTAAGTCCCTAGACAGGTCAACAGGACAAAGGATAAACAGAGAGACATCTGAACTAAATGACACAATAACACCAAATGGACCTCACAGACATCTATCGAATATTTCACCCAAAACACCAGAGGAACACACTATGTTCTACTCAGCAACCCCAGGTCTGGACATTCTCCAAAATAGACCATATACTGGGACACAGGGAAAAAAACTAACACAATAATAAAAAGTGGAAATATTTCACTTGCATTCTATCAGACCACTAATGCGTAATAAAACCAATATCAACACCAGAATAAACCCTAATACCTACAGGAACACATGGAGACTAAAACAACATCTCCTGAAATAAGGGTGGGTCAAGGACAATAAAGAAAGAAATAAAAACATTCCGGAACTGAATGACAATGAGAAAAAAAACAGCAAAATCCTATGGGACCTTTAAAAGCAGTCCTAATGAGGGAAGTTTATAGCTCTAATTGCCTACATAAAAAACAGAAAGAACACAATGGAATGACCTAACACTGCAGTCTAAAAATACTGAGAACCAACAACAAAATGAACCCGAAACGGAGCGGAAACAAAAGAAATAACAAAAATCATAGCAGAGATCAATGAAATAAAACAAAACACAATACAAAAAATCATGGAATCCCAAAGCTGGTTCTTTGAAGAATAAACAATGATAACAGAACTCTAGCCCAGTTAACCAAAAAAAGAGGGAACAACTCCAAATCAACAGAAGCAGTGATGAAAGGGAAACAGTCACACACATACAGACATGAAAAGATCCAGGACATACTAAATAGGAGACTACTTCCAAAAACTATACTCTACTAAGTTTGAAAACCTAGAAGAAATGGAGTGAATTATCTGAAACCTGGGAATCACCAAAGTCAACCAGAAGAGATTGAACAGCCTAAACAGACCATATAGTACAGGAAGAAATTAAGATGTAATAAGTAGCCTCCCAACCAAAAAAAGTGCCAGGCCGGATGGTTTCATGGCAGAATTTTATAAAAATAGTTCGAGAATAACATACAAACCTTACTACGTAAATTGTTCATGAAGGATACAAACGGAGGGATTCTCCCAGAATCCATTGTATGAGGCCACATTGAACGCTATACCAAAACGAGGGAAAGATACAACCGAAAAATGAGAACTATAGACCCATTCCTCCTAATGGAACACAGATGCCAAAATTCTAACAGAAGTCTGGCAGATCGCATACAGACTCACATCAAGAAAATCATCCACCATACAAGTTGGATTCATAACCAGAGATGCAGGGATTGGTTTCAACATACGAAAATCAATAAACATCATCAACATAGCATGTACTGAAGGACATAAACCACACCATCATGTCAATTGATGCGGAAAAAGCATTCAACAAAATACAACATGACTTCATGTTTAAAGTACCTGGAGGGGAAGTGGGCCTACGAGGGAATCACTTCCTCAATGCTGTAATCAAAGCCATAACAGGAAACCCACAGCCAATATCCAGCCTAACTGGGGGGCAATGACAGAAGCATTCCCCTGAAGGTAGGAACTCGCAAGGCTTGCCCCTGTCACCCCACTCCTCTTCAATTATAGTGCTGGAAACCCTTGCAGGGGCAATAAGAAGGCAAAGAAAAGGAAATTAAAGGAAGTTCTAATTGGAAAAGAGGAATTCAAGCAATCCCTCTTTGTGCTCGATGATATGATTGTCTACCGAAGAGATGATAAGAACTCCACCAGAACCTCCATAGAATTGAGTAAGAGCTTTGGTGAAAGTTGGCATGAGGATACAAAATAAATCTAGAAAAATCAGTAGGCTTTCTTTACTCCAACAATAAACAAATAGAGAAAAAAAAAAAAAAAAAAAAAAAAAAAAAAAAAAAAAAAAAAAAAAAAAACAATAAAATATCTTAGGAACATGCCTAACCAAAGACACCAAGGATCTCTCAAACAAAAATTTTAAACCCCTCAAAAAGGAAGTTGAGGAAGACATCAGAAGATTGGACAAACCTTTCCTCGCCATGCTCATGGATTGGGAAACAATAAATATAGAAAAATGTCCAGCCTACCCAAACTAGTGTACAGATTATAGGGCAATCCAAATCAAATCCCCAAGAGTTTTCTTCACAGGCTTGGAAAAAAAAAAAAATCCCCTCAATTTCATTTGGAAAAACAAAACAAAAGACCCCGAATAGGCCAAAGCAATCCGGAGTGAAAAGAGCAATACAGGGGGGAATCGCTAAACCAGACATCAAACTACACTACAGGGCCTATAGTCATAAAAACGGCTGGGTATTTGGCACAAAAACAGACAGTGGACCAATGGAATAACTGGAAGATCCAAATTTGACCTCATACAATTTCAGCAACCGCATATTTGTAATCAATGAGGGGGGCCAAGAATACACAATGGAGGAAAGACAAAAGAAGCATCTTCAGCAAGTGGTGTTAGTAGGTGCAACAACAGGATCACCACATAGAAGAAGGAAATTAAAACCCTACCTCTCACCTTGCACAAAGGTCAACTCCAGATGGACCAAAGACCTCAGTGAAACCGCCAACTCTGAGGTGAATAGAAGAGAAGCTATGGCAGCAGAACACAGAGAACATAGTGGTAGGAAAAGACTTCCTAAGTAAGACAGCAGCTGCACTAGAAATAAGATCGACAATTGAAAAATGGGACCCCAAGGAAAAAGATAAAGGCAGGCGGGACAGAAAAGGAATCAATAAGTGAAGTGAGGGAGAGAAAAAAAGAGGGGGAGGGGGGAAACCTTCACAGCAGATAAATCCGACAAAGAAGGAAGTTCCAGAGTATACAAGCCTACTCAAAAAACAAGAAGAAGAAAAAACAAATGATGCCACTAAAAATGGTGGCAAAGATCGATAGAAGACTGTCAAGAGGAGGATTAGAGATGCTGAGAAACTATCTTTAAGAAATTGTTCAACATCTCTGAGAATTAAGGAAATGCATTAAAAACCACTTTTGAGATATCACCTTACTAATACCAAGAACTTGGCCTAGATCAGGACAACGAATTGATTACAAAAGGGCTGGAGAGGTTTGGCGTGGGTGAAAAAAAGGAAAGCGAATCATTCCAGGGTGCTGGTGGGAAATGTAAACTAGTACAACCAATATTGGAAAAGCAATGTGGAGATCCCTTAAAAGACCCAAAATGAGCCTTCCATTTGGCCCAGTCATACCACTGCTGGGTATATACCCACACAACTTACTGTATATAAGACACAACTTACTGCAAATGTACATGCACCAGCTAGGTTGATGTCAGCTCTGTTCATAGTAGCAAAAAGCTGGAACCTGCCCAGGGGCGCTCACCCTCAACGGAAACGAGGGGTATAGAGAAAAGGTGGTACATATACACAATGTGATAATATGCAGCAGTCAAGAAGGGCCAGACATCACACTTTCGCGGGTAAATGGATGGAGCTAGAAGACATGATATTAAGTGAAGTAACACAGTCCCCGAGAAAAACAAACGACAAATGTGTCCCTCATATGTGGATGCGAGTACCAACAACCCAGACTATAAATTAATTTCTCATGGAGAGGGATGCTTATTAAAAAATAACAACAGAAAGACTGCATCTGAAAATGGACTGAAATGGTGTATATTGTGAAGGGGGGAGCTGGTGTTGGACGGAGGGGGAGCGATGGATGTATATGGCAATCAAGCAAGATTTAATTGATGTGATTTCAGCAAGTACTCAGTTTCCCCTAGACACTGTCTACAAGAAAAACATGGGTGTTTTATGACTTAGTAAAAGTAAAGATGTGTATATTAAACAACATTGGTTTTCAGACTCTGATAAAAACGGTAATGCAAAAATCGGAGTTAAATGGAGATATAATTTGCTATTGTCCACATTCGTTTTACACAAAATCTCTAGAGCAAGAACTTTGGGATTTGTGAACATTACAAGGGTCTCTCAGATAGAGTGTGTGCTCTGTCGTCCAGTGATTTACCGTCTGGCCAGCGCGTAGCCTTTCCTTAATCAGCATTGGAGGCTTAAGTATACAAAACAGCACCGGTTTGTGTTGCCTCGCCGCTCAGTAAAGTCTGGCTAGTAAGCGCATAGATCGTGCCGTGAGTCACACAGGGGGTCCAGAGCTTGTGCACGAAAATCAATGCTAGCGCGCCTGTAGGTCCACACGCGAGGGGAGTATGTATAGAAATACCTAGCAGTGTTCCTATCTTCGCCAGATTCGCCGCTGGGTGGGGTTGATATGCACCCATGACACCGGGTGCGCGCCAAGCTGCGACGTGCGCGTTAGTGTCGGGCGGTGGTGAGCGGGGAGGCAGGTTGAGTACTGTTCCAGAATGCAGCGGAACCGCGAGCACCGGCCTGAGATTACAATCGGTGCGCCAACGCCCAGGGATAGACAGACATAATCGTGGCGCACCAACGACCACGCATCTGAGGGGAACAAAAGATAATAGGTGGTTACAACAGGACAAAAAGGGCACCACCTGGAACGGCTAAAAGAAAAGAGAAACAAAACGCAGAGGAAGCCCACCATGCTGCCGCTAGCCATTGCATGTAGAGATGTACCAGAAAAAGGGTGTGGCCATTACGTGAAAGAGGGCGGGCCTGACGGGCACCTGCGGGCCGTCGATATCCACAGGGACACCAGGTACTCGCGACCAACTGCATTCGACAGAAAGGCTCGCCGCGAAGTGGCCATAAAACTCCAAGGCGGCGGATCTGCGTGGTGTGATGCGGTCCACACATGGGAACCATCCTCCGGTACAGGGAAGTCGTGGCGCGCAGGGGGCGCGAGGCCCCGCCGAGTCCTAATGAACGTAGAACTGCGAGGTGCATACAAAGGTTTTGATATGACTGTCTTGCCTCCCCCCCCATAGAAAAAAAGGAGAAATATGACGAGGATGAGGTCGCTCTCAAACTGTAAACTTTGGAGACAACGATTATAGAGGGAGCTCCATAAACCGGTAAAAATGCCTGCTTTAATTGACAATAGACATAAGAACTGTGAAAGGATTTAACTCTGTTCAGAACCAATATGACTAAAGTCCCCCTTGGGCTTGCCTTAGGCAAAGTATATTAAGGCAGGAGCGCGAGACCTCAGCAATGGATTGTTCGACCAGGGGGATGTTGGCCCAGGGGATCCAGGCCCCACAAAAGTTAAGGGCTCCCTGCCCCTAAGTTGGGATACCTGCATGAAGAGAGGTGATAAAGCCCTGCTGCCGAAGACCTGACAGAAATTAACATGGAGAGGGATGTATTAAGTAGTAACCGCACATGTCAGAACGTAGGTACAGCATGGCTCTCTGGATGCCATGAGAGTCGTCTCCCAAAGGCCGACAAACCAATTATAAATGCAAAACGGGGTCCCCTGAGTCAAGTCAAGACCTGCCACCATCACAGTCCACCAAGCTCAACCATTCACTGCCCTAAAATACTGTCATGTCAAGAGGCAGCCTATTAGCCTGGTACATGTCCCCAAATCTATTAGGCGTATGGCTTCACCTTTGGAGGAAATAACAGCGCATGGCTTAGACTTGCCACCAAGCTACATCCTCTACAGGTTAGGAGATTGGTCGTCATAAAGCCATTAGTAAGACCCGTCGTGAATGATTATTTATCAAGGGTTGCGTAAAATATGTAATTTCATATTGTATATACTAACACAATCAATCTTCAATACTATTATGCTTGTCTAGCCAAAGTTATGATCACGTTAGCCATAAACTATTAGTGCTGCTATATACCTACTATATCAATGTGCCTTCGTTGCTTTCATTAGTAGGATCGAAAGGTTATTAACCTACAAACGGTCAGCCCATGAAAGTGAAACAGCCTAGAAGTTGACCAGAATCCAAGTCCAACAGCTCCAGAGACGAGAGAGCAGTATTTTATCTTCTCTATCTCATCTCGTGCCCCTCTTTTCTAAGCCTAGGCGAAACTAATCTGCGGAAGAGGGGCGTGGTCACGACTGTTAAAGGCTGCCGATTAGCGGTAACGTGAACGGTTGAAACTACAGCATGTATCTTGACTTCATCTTGGATCAACTTGGATTGAACAAACACACTGCTAAACCTCCACTTGAACTGGTGGGACGTGGGGGTGTTTGGGCACAACAGCTCTGTAGATTGGTTTTTCACGAAGGAATGCTTATAGTACTCATGATTTCCTTATATGCTAAAAAAATGAAAAAAAAAAAAACCTGAAAGATGCAGGACAAGTTATGGCAGAATACATGATCTGGGATGGGGTGGGGGTGGGGGGGAAGGGAAAGGGAAATATGCCTGATCTGAATTGGAAAATGATGTATAAAATGCACAAACCATCAATAAAAATTAAATAAAAAAAATAATAATAATAAATTAAAAAAAATTAAAAAATTTACATACTGTAGATTTCCTTATAATGTAGATTTTTCTGCATGATACTCTCAATAAGTTACGTACAACATTAACTGCATGTTTTCAGGAAAAATACATGTTTCCCACCTGAAAACTGGAGTCCTAATATGTAATCCAATGTTATAGAGAACAGTGGTTTGGTGGGCAGCAACTTGATTTAGGTGTAGGATATACTCTTTAAACAAAGGGAGTTCCTAGCACGCTATTACTCATGCACTTAAAATTCCATCATAACATCGAATTCCATGGCTTGCCAACATAGCAGTATTATCTGGAGGATGCATCTGTTTTTCAAAGCAATGTCTATTACTTTTTGAAATTAACATAATACCCGTATTGCCTTTCTAAAAGCTTGTTTCCTTCCGGTATGTACAGTAGCTGAGATCAGGGACACAGGGCGCCAGGTAATTTAGAGAGTCAGCAAAGCATGAATTTTCAGCTTGGATTACTCTAGGCAGTTGGCTCTATTCTTTCAAAGCTCAAACCCATATTACACAAACAAACATTTTAGGTCCTTGACTTCAAAGAGGAGACTATTTCTTTCATTTGCAACTGCCCTTGAGAACCAATTTCTCTTTGTGTTTATACAATCATGTAAAATATACACTCTTAATTATGTGATTTTCCTTTCTAGACAAATCACTCAAGGGGGAACAGGTAGCACAATCAAATCAATGCAATAGAGATTTAGAAGTGTTTAGGCCAAAGAAAGACGTGATCAGAAGAAAACCAACCACAAACACACAAATTCCAAAGGGACAGATGCTATATGTACATTACAAGGAATAGTAGGGTCCTCTATAGTCGATTTGCTTTAATATGTTGAGCCACATCAAATTAGTGACTTTTCAGTAAATAAAGAAGCTTGAAATATTCCTCAGTAATATAGTTGCTCATACAGTACCCTGGCTCAAGTTAATACCCTCTGACCCATGTCCATAGAGAAAACCCTAATTAAATGCAGTGTGGTACACCACACACATACACACACACACACACACACACACACACACACACACACACACAAGTGGGACATGGGAATAAGAATGGGTTTAGTGAGAGGAAGAATAGGTTAAGAAAAAAATGGGATGATTTCAGTAAAGAGTATTTTATTGATATTATGTATATGTATATAATATGCTTTTAAAGTTGTGAAAGTATAAATAATTTTAAAAATATATGATAAAACCAACCCTCCTGCAAATGCCTCAGAGGTCAGAAGAGGGTGTCGGATTCCCCTGGAACTGGAGTTAAAGACGGTTCTCAGCCGTCATGTGGGTGCTGGGGATCAAACCCGGGTCCATCTGCAAGAGCAGTCTGTTGCTAGGCCATCTCTCCAGCCCAAAACCAACCCTCTTATTTCATATTGACTTTCTACCTCTGAATTCAAAATACAAGTGCTAGCCTCAAAACAACCGAAATATACTGCTTCAATGAAAAATACTTTGGATTTTGCAGATTGATACAAAGAAATTATTTTAAAAAGATTAACATATATATTGTTTACATCTTGTAACATTTAAGTGCTGAATTAAAAAGAAAAATACAACTCTTTCTCTTTGAGGTAGCGGCCCAGGATGGACACACCCTCAAGGTGACCAGCCAGGAGATGGTGGCCAATGTCAAGGCTCACGTGGCCTCATGGACAGCATTGCCCCAGAGGAGGATCAGTGCTGGAAGATGGGTTGGAGCCCCTGCCCACTCCAGAAGTAGCCGGATGAATGCTGGTAGGTAGAGTCCATCGTTCCTTGGCCTGTGCTGGGAAAGTGAGAGGTCAAACTCCCAAGATGGCAAACAGAAGTAGATGGGCCAGCAGAAGACGCAGCATAACTGGTGCTTTGTCATTGTAATGGCCACCTTCTCAAAGAAGAGTCCCAATGCTAGCTTAACTCCTATGTGTCCCTGTTTCTCTCTAATAAAGCTATTTTGCCAAGGAAAAGAATAAACAAAAAGAATCGTGAATTGTTATCAAACTTAATGAAAATGTTCAAAAGACTTTATTTGATACCAAATGTCAAGATTTATTGAATACTACTCTAAATGCACTTACTTTTACCAAATACAAGGGTGAGCGGTGCACCGAATTAAAGAGGAAGTAGGAGGAGTCTCTTTATGACCACCTGCTTTAACAAGGCGTACTACAGTCATCTGGACTCTGTTCCTGCTGATCAAGGAGGCCGCGCTCATTCTTACCTGAACCTTAGCTGCACTCTGACCGCGCAGCCTCATTTAAGCTTGCTTTTCCATTTCACACACAGCTGCCGCACAGGTGGGCAAGTGCTCCTTGTCACACTGAACTTCCCATTTTAATGACTAAATTATTTTTTTCCTCCACATCCTGCTTGCTCATTACTTGCTTCCAATTAAGAATTAGATTTCATCTGAATTTAATTTATTTCTCTGCTGAAAATGATAAATTAATTTGCTGATTAACTCCTTGATACCTTCTAAGTCCCATGGATAACATGACATTTATTTTATTTTTGTGGTCCTTTACATGGATAAAGCAACGAGTTTGAGAAAAAGGAAGTTGTAGATGAAAATGACCTCAAGTTACCTTGTCAGTGTTTGACCGCCAGTTCAGCTTTTCTAGTTTGATGTATCAATAAAGCTTAGATCACTTCAGACTTAACTTCCTCCTCCTCAAAAAATAATGCAGATGTTATGTATTTATGTTATTTTGCAGATTATTTATTCCATTGAGAAAGTAAACGAATATCCCATGTATGTAGTTACATACAAAGCTCAAGCTTCAAACTCTCCTATCTTGTTTAATCTCACTGATGCCAGCAGAAAGCTAGCCAGGCTATTTTTATGTTGTGTTCTATTTCCATCTATTAATATACACAATTCCTTCCTCCCTCCCCTTTCTTTCCTTCCTCCCTCCCCTTTCTGTCCTTCGTCCATCCCCTTTCTTTCCTTCCTCCTTCCCCTTTCTTTCCTTCCTCCCTCCCCCTTCCCTCTCTCTCCTTCCTTCCTTCCTTCCTCCTCCTTCCTTCTTTCTCTCTCCCTTCCTTCCTTCCTTCCTTCCTTCCTTCCTTCCTTCCTTCCTTCCTTCCTTCCTTCCTTTCTTTCTTTCTTTCTTTCTTTCTTTCTTTTTCTCTCTTTCCATAGATTGTTCTTATTGAACATGGACTGTGGATCCTGCAGCCAATATTTCCTAAGCTAGGAGACTTCACTTTTTTATAAGTCAAAAATCAAAAGTGAAAAGCCTGAGTTCCACAGTGACTTTCCGTTTCCTCCAGCATTAAACTTGTCACTGGAGTGGTACAGTGATTTCAGTTAAGTATTGAATATTGACACTTCTTTGAATATGCAGTTCTGAGGATTGACACTAGGGCCTCCCACCTGTTAGCCAAGTACTGTTTGACTAAGCTCAATTCCTGGTCCTACTGACTCATTATTAATTGAATTCTTTAATTTCCATCACTGTTCACATTGTATATTGTGCATGGTATACAATTTAAGAAGTACTCAATGGTATATATCTACCATTGTAATGTCATGCAAAAGAGTTTCAGTGCTTAAAAATTCTCTTTGATTTGCCAAATAAACCATCCCTTAGTTTTTAATAATCCTGGTAAGAACCAGTATTTTCACTGTCTTTGGAAGTTTGCCTTTCCCAGAATGGCCTGTAGTTGTACCTACACAGTATGCAACCATTTCAGATTAGCTTTTCATTTAGCAAAATGCACTTAAAACCCCTCCACGTCTTTCCATGGCTTTGAGGTTATTTCTTTTCAATGCTAAATAACAATCCATGTCTAGACATTCCACAGACTACTCATTCACTTCTCCAAGGACCTCTCTGATGACACTAGTGTTAGTTTATTATGAACTTTTTATTAGCAGGCTTTCAGTCATTGGAATAAATAAAAATTACTGCTCCTAGAGTGAGTTTGATTGTATAAAAAAATCACAAAAAATAATTGTGGCTGTTCTCCTTTGTCATTACCACCAGCAATTAATGAGAGTCCTCATTTCCACTCAGCATCACCTCTCACATCTGCAGAAGCTTCTCACACTTGTTAGTGCTTGGGCTGTTTGCCATCATAACAGGTGAACAGCCCACACCATTGCTTCACTTTGTAATTCTCAAATGGTGAGATGTTAAGCGTCTTTTTCCTGTTTTTCATGTCTATATTTTGACGGGTTAAATTTCCTTTTGGATTTATTTTGTTTGTTTGTTTTCAGTCTTTTTTCTAACTTTTATTGAGCTTTTATACATTTTATGAAACATTTCTTTAACCAAATTTAGACACCTTCGGGCATTCTTATCACCCCCATAAGAACTCATGCATTCTGCCATACATGTCAACTCCTGTCTTGCATGTTTTTCTCAGCTTTTTAAACTTTTTAGATGCCAAATAACTGCTTTGGTCAGTTCTTTGAACAATGTGTGTGTGTGTGTGTGTGTGTGTGTGTGTGTGTGTTCCCTTTAATGTTATATTACTCCAAAATATACATGTATACACTCCACACACATATCAGAATTACAAAGTCTGGAAATAAACTATAGATTAATTCCAAAACACCTTTAGGGATTCACAGTTTAACAGTAAACTTGGATGAAGGTAAAAATGAAATATAATTTTACATTCCTATATTACATAGCAAATTTAAATGTACTTTAAAAATAGATTTATTCTATCTCATAAACCTTAGAATGGAGGAAAATAGAGACATAAATTTCATGGATTTGGTTCTAGGATCCACAAATGAGGGACACCATATGTCATTTTATTTTTCTGAGACTGCATTACTTCACTTAGCATAATATCTTCTAGCTCCATCCATTTACTTCCAAATTACATGGAGTCATCTTTTTTATTATTTTTGTATGCATATGAGTGTACGGTCTGCATGTAGGTTGGTGCACCCATGTCGTGCAATGCCATAGAGGTCAGAAGAAGGCGTCGGAGTCCCCTGGAACTGGAGTTAAAGACAGTTCTTAGCTGTCTTGTGGGTGCTGGGAATCGAACCTGGGTCCTCTGTAAGAGCAGTTGGTGCTCTTAACCGCTGAGTTATCTCTCCAGCCCCAGATTCATCTTTTTTTTACTGCTGCATAGAGTTCCATTGTGTAAATGTACCACACTTTCATTATCCACTCATCAGTTAAAGGACACATGGGTTGCTTCCACATCTTCATTATTGTGAAAAGAGTAATGCAAGGGGATTACTACACCAGATTTAAAACTATATTACAGAGCTTTAGTCATAAAACAGCATAGTACTGGCACACAAAAAAAATAGACCCATAGATCAATGGAACAAAATCAAGACCCGAACTTGAGTACATACAACTTCAGCCACCTGATATTTGACAAGGGGCCCAAGAACTCAATGGAGGAAAGACAATGCTACAGTAAATGGTTCTGTCAAAACTGGATCACCACTTGTACAAGAATGAACTAAACCCCTACCTTTCACCTTGTAAAAAGTCAACTCTGAAGGAACCAAAGACCTCATTGTGAAACCTGAAACTCTGAAAATGTTAGAAGAATCATTGACAGTAACCTACAAGATATAGGTATAGGAAACACTTTCTAAATCTGACAGCAGTTGTACAGGAAATAAGGGCAGCAATCAACAATGAGACCTCATTAAACTAAAAAGGTTCTGTACTGCAAAAGAACCAATCAAAACAGTGAAGAGAAAACCCACAAAGTGGAGGAAAATCATCACCAGCGACACATCTGACACAGGTTTAACCTCCAGAGTATGTAAATTACTCAAAAACTAAAGGAGCAATTAAACAAATGACCCTATTAAAAGATGGGCTAAAGATCTGAACAGAGATGTCTCAAGAGAAGAAGTTAACATGGCCCAGAAACACTTTACAAAGTGTTCTACATCGTTAGTACTTAAGGAAATACAAATAAAAACCACTTTAAGATTTCCTCTTACCCAGGTATGATCAAGAAAACAAATGATACCAAATGCTGGAGAGGTTGTGGGAAAAGACAAAAGCTCATTTGCTGCTGGTGGGAATGCAAACTCCTGCAACTCCTTTTGGATTTATAAGTATAATTAAATATTATTGTTTGAGAATTTAGTGCCTGAATTAAATGTGTTTTGAGAAAATCATTCCTGATCTCCTTCCTCCAATACCACCTATTCGTCACTGTATTTCCCTCCCAGTATCGTGCGCCTTTATATTATTATTATTTTGTTGTTGTTGTTGAGACAGGGTCTCCCTTTAATCCCAGCTGGCCTGGAGCTTGCTCTGTAGACCAGTCATCCTTGAACTGACAGAGATTCGTCCGCCTTTGCCTCCTCAGTGTTAGGATTAAAGGCTTATGTGCCTTTCCTTTTATTTTAAGTTAATTTTTATTGAGTGTATTTCATGCAACATTTCTTAATCAAATTTAGACTCATTCCCCCATCCATGCCCACCCCTCACCCCCCACTCCCCGCCAGTGGTAATGGATTCTGCCATACATGTTAAGTCCTGTCTTGCATCTTTTTCTCAGTCTTTTATAACCCTTTTGATGCACAAGTTTACTGTTTTGGTCAGTTCTTTGAATAGGTTTTTCTCTCTTTTTTTTTGTTCCCGTTAATTTTATATTATTCCAAAATATGCATATATACACTCCACACATAAATCAAAATTACAAATTCTGAAAATAAACTATAGGTTAATTCCAAAACACATTTAGAGATTCACATTTTAACTGTAAAGTTTCATGCAGGTAAAAAGTATAACTTTATATTCTTTGTATACATATATATATATAAACTATATATATATAGTTATATATATAACTATATATATGTATACACATACATACATACAAACATATATGCATACACATATCACTTGAATTGGAGGGTTCTTTTTCTTCCTTAAAAGATGTCATGTTTTCCTTAAGGAAATGCTCGAAGGTTCCTCTTGGCAACCCCAACCATCAATCCTTCTCTTTTGCTCCACATTGGGGTCTTTCCCTCCCATGGTCCCCCAACTTGAAGTCCAGTAAGCATGTGCCCTGTCTTGATCCCCCTGCACTAGCCTCTATGATACAGTCCAGGTAGTCCAACAATGACAGTCTACACTCTGACGAGGCTGACATCCACTTAGCTGTCCATAAGCTGGGTATTTCAGTGATCCCCATCTGGCATTGAAGGTTTGGAGGATTCTTGTAGAGATATGAGTCCTCAGACCATATTAGGAGGTTAAAAAGCTGTGTCTCATGCCTTTGAGGAGTGCCAAAAGCAGTGGCAGCCACAGAGTAGATGTACTTGCCAGTAAGAATTGGATATGGGCCAAACAACTGTACTCTCTCTTTATTCTTTTTGTCTTTTTTACTAAGATCTCAAGTTCTGTGTCTGCATTACAGTTTATCTATTCTTACTGATTATTTGTGTCTGGTTGTACTTTCCTTTTGGATGCTTAAGGCCATACGGTTAGCCCAGATCGTTTTCTCAAGGTCAGTTGAGGAACTGGTCCTCAGATGTCTCTCGGTTTTTTTTGGGGGGAGGGGAGAAGGATGGGAGCCCCTTGCTCCTTTCATCTTTTCATTCACCAATTCCATCCACTTGAGGACAAAAGCAGGTCTTGCTAGACCAGGCTTCCTTTTCTGAAGCATGAGCAGATTTTCCTCTCTTTAGACTGGACACAGTGGCTCTCCAAGATCTCCCTGAACAGAAATACTGGTGACCCACGTCTGTAGGACATTTTAAGTGGTGCCCGCATGCATAATCCCCTAAGACTTGGTTGACCTCTGAGGGCAAGGAACAAAGATATCCCTTCGGTCCCTTGGCCTAATTGGTGTGGGCGTTAAGTATGGTCTTTAAGCACCCAGAAAGGCTAAGTTGCACCAGCCTATTACACCTATATTAAGATTGTATCTTTTGGGAACAAACTGTATGTTATTTCCATAGCATATTTCTTGATTCACATCTTTCCATTTTATCCCATAATACTCTAAAAGATGCACACATACCCTCCATCATGTACCAAAAACCCAAGTTCTGAAAATGTTAGGTCAGCTCTAGAACCTATTTAGGGATCCACACTGCAAGAGCATAGTTGTCTTTAGATCATGAGGAATATAACATTAACATTGTTCAGTGTGTCTTACAACAAGGTACTTGGTACTAGCATCCACAGATAAGGGATACCATTCATCTTTTGTTTTCCTGGGATTGTGTTATTTCATTTAGCATAAAATCTTCTAGTTCCATCCATTGACCTGCAAATTTCATGATGTCATCTTTCTTTTCCACTACATAGAACTCCATTGTGTAGATGTACCACATTTTCTCTATCCACTCATCAGTTGAGGGACATTTGGTTTGTTTCTAGCTCTTTGCTATTGTGAACAGAGCTACAATAAACACGGCTGTGCATGTATCTCTGTGGTAGGAAGAGTCTGATGGATATATTCCCAGAAGTGGTATGGCTGGGTCAGGTGGTAGGCTCATTCCAAGTCTTTTAAGGGTTCTCCATACTGCTTTCCATAGTGGTTGTACAGTTTGCATTCCCACCAGCAATGGATGAGTGTTCCTCTTTCCCCACACTCTCTCCAGCATTTAGTATCATTTGTTTTCTTGATCCTTTCCAGCCTTATCAGAGTGAGATGATATCTTAAAGTGGTTTTAATCTGCATTTCCTTAATTATTAGCAATGTTGAACACTTTTTAAGAATTTTTTGGCCATTTTTATTTCCTCACTTGTGGTCTCTACTCAGCTCTTTACTGCATCTTTTGAGTGAGTCATTTGTTTTCTTACTTCTTTGTTTTTTGAATAGTTTATATATTCTGGAAGTTAATGCTCTGTCAGATGTATCAGCAGTGAAGGTTTCCTCCCACTCTGTGGGTTTTCTCTTCACTTCCCTGACTGTTTCTTTTGCTGTACAGAAACTTTTGAGTTTAATAAGGTCCCACTTGTCAATCGTCATCCTTATTTCCTGAGCAGCTGTTGTCTGGTTTAGAAAGTCTTTTCCTCACCTATGTCTTGTAAGTTGATGCCAAATTTTTCTTCTATCACCTTCAGAGCCTTGGGTTTCACATTGAGGTCTTTGATCCATTTGGAGTTGATTTTTGTACAGAGTGACATGTAGGGGTTTAATTTTATTTTTCTACAAGTGGTGATCCACTTTTGCCAACACCATTTGCTGAAGATGCTGTCTTTCCTCCATTGAGTCTTTTTGGTTCCCTTGTCAAATATGAGGTGACTGAAATTGTATGTGCTCAAGTTTGGATCTTCAGTTTTGTTCCATTGTTCTACAGGTCTGTTTTTGTGCCAGTACCAGGCTGTTTTTATGACTATAGCCCTGTAGTATAGTTTGATGTCTGGTATAGTAATTCTCCTGTATTGCTCTTTTCACTCAGGGTTGCTTTGGCTATTCGGGCTCTTTTGTTGTTCCATATGAATTTAAGAATTTTTTTCCAAGCCTGTGAAGAATGACCTTAGCATTTTAATTGGGATTGCATTGAATCTGTATATTAATTGGGATAGAATGGACATTTTTTACTATATTAATTTTTCTAATCCATAAGCATTGGAGGTCTTTCCATCTTCTGATGTCTTCTTCAATCTCCTTCTTCAGGAACTTATAATTTTTGTTATAGAGATCTATGGTGGTTTTGCTTAGGTTTATTCCTAGGTATTTTATTGTTTTTGAGGTTACTGTGAGTGGGAAGGACTCCTTGTATTCCTTCTTCAGTTGCTTGTTGTTGGTGTAAAGAAATGCTACTGATTTTTCTAGGTTAATTTTGCATCCTGCCACTTTACTGAAACTTTTAATCATTTCTAGGAGTTTTCTGGTAGAGTTTTTAGCGTCCCTTAGGTAAACTATCAAAAAGGGATAGTTTTACTTCCTCTTTTCCAATTAGTATTCCTTTAATTTCCCTTTCTTGCCTTATTGCTCTACCCAGTGTTTCAAGCACCCAGGTGACACCTTCTGAACACTGCATTCCATCTGCTTCCAGCCATTCTCTTCTGAGTTCCAGTTGGGGGGGGTCCCAGTTGGCTGGGGGGGTGTTGGGTTGCTTGCTTAGCCTGCCTGCACGTCAGTCCACTCAAACTCTGCCCTTAGCTGATGCAGAGTCAGCATGTAGACCGCCCCAACTGCTTGCACAGTTCTTTGTGTACAAACCTCAGCTCCTAGCTCCCAGAGCCTTCTGGGCTGACTCCCCCTGTTCACTGGACCCCGTGGTCCACACAGACTCTGCCTTTACCTGCTGCAGAGGCAGCATGTAGACCTATCCAACTGATTGTGCAGCTCTTTGCGTTCAGACCTCAGCTCCTAGCTCCCAGAGCCTTCTGGGCTGACTCCCCCTGTTCACTGGACCCTCCGGTCAATGCAAACTCCGCCTTAGCTGCTGCCTTTACTTTTAAAACCACTGAGTCCACCTAATACTGCCTGTATGTTCAGGGGTGTAGAACCATCTGTTGGAGCACAGTTCTCTATAAGGGGCCACATGCATGGATAAAACTGAATCTTGCTGCCCCAGAAACCATTGGTTTGAAGAACTCATAGGCTATGAGCTGTTAGATCTCTACTGTAGGATTTAAGAGTTCTTTGTGCAGCTCAGATACCATTGTTTATCAGATGTGTGCTTGACAAATATTATCTCATGGTCTATCTTTCTATTATATGTCTAGAAAGACCTACATTTCTATTGCAGTGAAGGAAAATTATGAATATTTATTGATTTTTCTCCCACATTATTTCCTATGGAGCAAAAATTATTCATGTGCGTCCTTGTCTATCTATTGAAGTGTCTCCCACATATACCTGTGTGTGCAACGATGGGGGTTAGAAGATGGTTTTGAATCCCCTTAGAGCTGAGGTTATAGGTGCTTATGAGCTGGCAGATATAGGAGAAAGAAACCACACTCATATTCTCTTCAAGCTCAGTAACAGCTTTTAAACACCAAGCCACCTATACAGCACTTTCCTAAGAATGATTGGTTGACTTTTCATTTATTTCCATTTACATTTATGTCTATGAAATATTTTAAGTCAGTGTAATAATAGGATAAGTTCTCTGTACTTTTGTATGTAGTAATAGTGATATTTCAATAATATGTAATACTTTCTATAAAATAATACAGTTTTCCCAGATCACTTTTATTAATATGGATAAATTTAATAAAGTGACTTTATACTGTTGTCTCCAAATAAACATACAATAGTAAGTATATCTATAACTGTATCTATACTATATCTGAATATTTTATCACATTTTAACAATCCCCAAATAGAAATTATAAAATGCATAATAAAAGAAACAAAATACAAAATAATGACCATCTTTGATTTTGTTAAAGAAGTTCCAAAATATATTTACACAAATTTCCATTTTGACAACCGCATAAAAAGATAAAATGAAACAAAAATAATGATTTTAGAAGTTCCCATAATGATGACCTGCGAGTGGAAGAGATGATGATCTTTGTTTCAGGAGGGGAATTTTTATTTTCTTTAATAAAAATATTTTTACTGATCTAAGACTTTTCTATAACTTATTGTGATGATATTCAGATACCCTCTTCCCTCACCCTTTTGAGTTCATGTCTTCTATTAATATTTAATAAAAATAATTTTACTGATCTGAGACTTTTCTTTTTTTTT
This sequence comes from Rhizomys pruinosus, assembly GCA_009823505.1. Taxonomy (NCBI): domain Eukaryota; kingdom Metazoa; phylum Chordata; class Mammalia; order Rodentia; family Spalacidae; genus Rhizomys; species Rhizomys pruinosus. The sequence goes on along the minus strand of VZQC01007142.1, from coordinate 6,343,397 downwards.
TATTTCCCTTTCCCTTCCCCTTCCCCCCACCCCCCCCAACAGAGATCATGCATTCTGCCATAACTGTCCTGCATATTTCTCTCAGTTTTTTTTCCCATTTTTTAGCTATAAGTGATAATCCATGAGTACAAGCATCCTTCATGTAAAACCAATTTGCAGGCTGTTGTGCCCAAACCCCCACAGCCCCACCTTCCAGCAGGGGGTCAGGTTGATCAAATGAGGGTCCAGACTACATTGCTGTTGTTTCACCATTCACCCCAATAGCAGCCCTTACATTCTACCACGCCCCCTCTTCCGCAGATTATTCCCTGGGCTTAGAAAAGGGGCATAGGTGGATGAGAAGCAGAACAGTCCACTCTCTCTGGAGCTGTTCGTCTAGGACTCTTGATCACTTTCTGCTGTTTCCTTTCTGGGCTGTATAGTTTTTGTCCAGGAATAACCTTTCGATCCTACTCAATGAAGCACAAGCAATTAGATATATAGGTAATTTAAAACAGCACTAATAGTTATGGTAGGTTACTTTGGTATATACACATATGTTTAGATAATAATGTTGAATTCATGAGTTACATTTTTTCTCTGTTAAATATGACAGGTCTTACTGTGGCTTATGAACATTTCCTAACCTTAGTAGGGATGTAAGCTTGTGGCATCCAGCCATGGGTTATTCCTCCATGGAGAGAAGCCAATAGCCAATGGATTTGGGATATACAGGCATATGGCTGCCTCTGCTGCACAGTATTTCCAGGCAGGTGAGGTGTAGCTGGTGTTGACGGTGGAGTCTTGCTTGACTCAGGGAGACCCGTATTTTGCTTTATTGGTTTGTTTTGGCCTTGGTAACACTCTCTGGTGTTCCAGAGGCCATCTGTACACTTGCATTGTGTGGTCTCAATACATCTTTCCATGTTAACTCAGTGTCTTCAGCAGCATGGCCTTATCACTCTCTTCTTGCAGATATTCCCAGTTTAGAGGCAAGGAGCCTTTACCTTTTGTGGGGCCTTAGATCCCGTGGCCAACATCTCCTGGTAGAAATAATCCTTCTTGATGTCAGAGCTCCTGTATTGATATATTTTTGCTTAAGTGCATAGTTTAAGGACTTTAGTCTTATATTTGGTTGGGGGACTATACCCACAAGACACATCTTACTGCAAAGATACTATGCACAGCTATGGTTATTGCAGCTGTTCACAATAGCAAAAAAGCTGGAACAGCCCAGGTGCCCTCAACTGACGAGTGGATAGAGAAAATGATGTAATTACACAATGGAGTTCTATGCAGCAGTTAAAGAGGGACAAACATCTGAACTTTGCAGGTAAATGGATGGAGCTAAGAAGACATTATGTTAAGTGAAGTAACACAGTCCCAGAAAAAACAAACGAAAATATGGTGTCCTCATATGTGGATGCTAGTACCAATAACCCAGATAAAATTTTTCCCGTGGAGAGGGATGCATAGTAAAAGAACAACAACCAGAAAAGACTGCATCAGAAAAATGGACTGAAATGGTGAATTGGGAAGAGGGGAAGGGGTGGGTGAGGGACACGGGTGTATATTCGATAATGCATATTTAATGACATGAATTCAACAAGTACCCAGTTTTGCCTAGACACTGTCTACAGGATACATGGTGTTTTAGACTTAGTAACAAGTAAATATGTATATTAAACAACATTGGTTTACAGACTCTGATAAAAACGGTAATGCATCCGAGTTAATGGAGATATAAATCGCTGTTGTCCACATTTGTTTTACATAAAAATTTTAGAGCAATAACTCTGGGATTGGCACCATACAAATTCTCTATAGTTTCTCTGTTGTACAGTATCAACTTGTAGCATTCTCTTTAAGATGATTTAACATAAAAAAAAAAAAAAAGTTTTGTCCCCAAGTTAATCATATATAGTCACCCAAAACAACATGGATAAATTTGATGAAACTTGAGCCTTGATTCCACTCTATAGTTATGTATAATACAACTGTCTTCTGGAGACTCATGGATAAAAAAAAGGGGGGGGTACAGATAGACATGAAACCTTCTCGTCAAAAAGCTTGCAGTTCAAATCTTGAAACTAACTATGGGAAGGGATTTGTGTGTTCCAATAGGACAGGATGTCATCAGCTTGACGGCTGGGAGAGAGGAGATACAGATTTGCATTGAGTAGGATGTGCCAGAGGGTGCCAACTGGGGGGTTGACCCGTCTGAACATCGAAAGGAGGGGATGCCTCAGATTGCCATGGACATTGGGCCCCTCTGTGGCCCCTACATGTGACAGCTATTTGTGATGTCCTGGTGAAGCTTGCCTTCTAGGTGCCGCAGGGGTTTTGATGTGAGAGACTTTCTTGCCTCCCCCCCAGTACAAGAAGAAATATGACGATGATGAGGTCGCTCTCCAACTGTAAATTGGAGACAACTATTATAGAGGTAATCTCTTATAAAACTGGTAAAACTGCCTTCTTTAATTGACTAATAGACATAAGAACTGTGAAAAGGATCTGAGACTTTTCTATAACTTATTGTGATGATATTCAGATACCCTCTTCCCTCACCCTTTTGAATTCATGTCTTCTATTAATATTTAATAAAAATATTTTTACTGATCTGAGACTTTTCTATAACTTATTGTGATGATATTCAGATACCCTCTTCCCTCATCCTTTTGAGTTCATGTCTTCTATCAATATTTGTTATTTTTAAAAATTTTCATTGAAGTTTTGTGCATTTCATACAACATTTCTTAATCGATTTAGACCCATTCCCCTTCCACGCCCCCCACCCTGCCAGAGCTCATGCATTCTGCCATACATGTCTTTCATCTTTTTCTCAGTATTTTTAAAATTTTGCAGTGCAGAAGCTAAATGTTTTAGGCAGAAGTTTACTGTTTCAGTCAGTTCTTTGACCCAGATTTTTGTTGTTGTTGTTCCTTCCAATTTGTATTGCTCCAAAATATGCATATGTATATACAAAAATTGTGATGTCTGAAAATAAACTATAGCTTAATTCTCAAGCATGTTTAGGGATTCACATTTTTACAGAAGAGTTGTATGCAGGTAAAGAAAAATATTACTTTATATACCTACATTGCATATCAATTTGATGAGTAACATTTGTATTATATTTACTAAAAAAGAATGAAAAAAAGAGTTATTCAGCTTGCCTTAGAAATAGATATTTGGTGCTAGGATCCATAAATGAGGGACACCATATGTCATTTGTTTTTCTGGGACTGTATTACTTTGCTTAGCATAATGGCTTCTAGTTCTATCTATTTACCTGCAAAGTTCATTATGTCCTTGTTCTTTACTGCTGCATGGAATTCCATTGTGTAAATTTTTGTACCACATTTTCTCTATGCACTCATTGGTTGAGGTTGGGGGATACTTGGGATGCTTCCAGCTCTTCAGTATTTTAAAGAGAGCTGCAATAAACATAGATGTGCATTTATCTCTGCGTTAAGATGGATCTTGTGGTGGTAGGCTCATTTTGAGTCTTTTGAGTGTTCACCACACTTCTTTCCATAGGGGTTGTGCAAATTTGCATTACCACCAGCAGTGGATGAGTGGTTCTGTTTTCTCACAACCTCTCCAGCATTTGATATCCTTTGTTTTCTTGATCATAGTCAGTCTTACCAGAGTAAGATAAAATCTTAAAGTGGTTTTAATTTGCATTTCCTTAATTATTAGCAATGTTGAACACTTTTAAAGATGTTTCTCAGCCTTCTTTACTTCTTCATTTGTGAAGTCCCTGTTCAGCTCTTTACTCCATCTTTTGATTGGGTCGTTTGTTTTCTTCTTTGTTTTTTGAGTAGTTTATATACTATGGATGTTAATGCTCTGTCAGGGGTATTGCTTGTGAACATTTCCTCCCATTCTGGGTTTTCTCTTCACTTCTTTGATTGTTTCTTTCCCTGTACAGAAGTTTTTGAGTTTACTGAGGTCCTACTTGTCAATTGTTGACCTTATTTCCTACACAGCTGCTGTCTGATTTAGAAATACTTTTCCTACCCTTATGTCTTTTAGGTTACTGCCAATGTTTTCTTCTATCATTTTCAGAGTTTTGGATTTCACATTGAGTTCTTTGATCCATTGTCATTTATTAAGGCCTATCAAGTCTAATCACTGTTTCTAGAATGCTCTTCAGTGTAGGTCTTGAAGTCTAGTCAACATGCCAAGTATCAGCCTGTTAAAACTGACTCTCTCCAGAAGCCATCAACTGCCAATAGAGCCTAACCTAGGCCAATAGCTTCTTGCCAATCTCCCCTATCCATGCTGTGATTCTGTCTGGCTTGGCTTTGTACAAGTCTTATGCTTGCTGTTACAGGTTCTGTGGGTTCATATGCACAACTTTCACATTGTATCCAGACAAAGCGATTTCCTTGTGTTCATCATCCATCTCTCTCTTATGATCTTTCTGCTTCCCTCTTCCACAGTGATCCTTGACTTGTGAGAGTGGAGGGTGTGGTATTGATGTCCTGTTATGGCTAAACACTCTGCAGTCTCTTATTATCTGCAAATTGGCCAGTTGTTCAGCAGTCATTCTAAGTGATGCAACTCAGACCCAGAAAGACAAAGTCTCGTTTTCTGTCTCATAAGTGGATCCTAGCAAGGGCGAGAGTAAAGTTACAGATTAAATCTGGAAAAATAAAAAAATAAGTGGATCCTAGCTTGCTTTAGATAGGTATATGACAAATGGAACATCCTTAGAAGTCCTTAGAGATCAGGAAACTAAGAAATGGTCATGAAAGGAAGATAGAATTCAGTGATATAATGAAATAAGGGAAATTGGCATACTAAGTTAGGATAAGTTTAATGATTAGGAAACAAGAGAGTAGGGCTGAAGAGAGAATGGGGGGGAAACTAATCCTAAATGCCCTTTGAAAAAGTTATATGGAAGCCTACTGTATAAGCTTCATTCATTATATACATATGCATTATAAAAAGATTTTAAATGTAGTTATTCTACAGCAGGGGATCTGTGATACTGTTAGACACAACAGGCAGCAAATGGAAATGCTGAGCATGAACTCCTGCTTTTTGAATGGTTGACCAAAAAGGTCCCTTGGATGTTCAACTGATACTATTTCCACTGCACTTCATTACCCATTAGAGCTTCATTGTAAGACCATTTGCTGAAGGAACTCTACTGACAAGGTATAGAACAAACAAGGAGAAAAGAAGCTGGTACTGACCTTGAAGGTTCATCTCTACTGCTAGGTTTAATAGCACTAGAGAAAGAAAACCATCAACTTTAATGTTGTGAACTCTGTGAACTACATTAACACGTGTTTTGGCAAAATATGCTCACTGACGCAAGAGTGGCACGAATGATATGGGATTAACCAACCACATTCTGACCTGATTTAAGGCCCACTTCAGAAGATGTGGTTCATACATAACGCTGTTATCAGGGCCAAGTAACTGTGACTAGAGTGGCCATAGAGGAGAACTAGCAACAATTATTTTGCTAACTAGACATAGTATTAAACCAACACTTATTGACTAGCATCCATGTGGGTTCTGGGAAATCAAATTGTGTCCTCCGTATGAGCAGTCTGTGCTCTTAAATGCTGAGTGATCTATGCAGCTCTCATAATGAGTTATCATTATATAGTTAGATTAGTGCATATCTAGTCTCACCAGAGGTTATTCTTCTCGAAGAAGATGGCTATTAACACAGAGAAGGTTTTCTAGTTTGCTTTCAATTGTTAAGATAAAACACTGTTACTTAAACCAACTAGGGGAGGAAAGGGTTTATTCCTTTTACATCTCCCAGGTGACATTTCATCACTTAGAAAGCCCAAGTAGGATCTTGGGCCAGGAATCTGAAGGCAGGAGCTGAAGCACAGGCCATGGAGGAATTCTGCTTACTGGCTTGCTTCCCTGGCCCATGCTCAGCCTGCATTCTTATACAACAGAGATTATCTGCCCAGGGGTGACACTGCCAACAGTAGGCTGGGCCTTCCCACATCACTAGACAACCAAAAAAATACCACAAAGACATGGCCACAAGGCACTTCAATGTAGAAAATTCTCCAATTGAGGGTACCTCAACACAGGTGTGTCAAGTTGACAATAAAGCTATCAAGCACAGATCATGTTTTTCTTTCTTTTTTTTTTTTACATTTTTTTATTGATGCTTTGTGCGTTTCATACATCATTTTCCAATTCAGTTCAGGCATATTTCCCTTTCCCTTCCTCCCCACCCCCACCCCATCCCAGATCATGCATTCTGCCATAACTCTCCTGCATCTTTCAGGGTTTTTTTTCATTTTTTAGCTATAAGTGATAATCCATGAGTACAAGCATCCTTCATGTAAAACCAATTTGCAGGCTGTTGTGCCCAAACCCCCACAGCCCCACCTTCCAGCGCGGGGTGAGGGGTTGTATGTTCAATCAAGTTGATCAAATGAGTGTCCAGACTACATTGCTGTAGTTTCACCATTCACCCCAATCGCAGCCCTTACATTCTACCATGCCCCTTCTTCCGCAGATTATTCCTAGGCTTAGAAAAGGGGGCACAGGTGATGAGAATCAAAAAACAGTCCACTCTCTCTGGAGCTGTTGTCTTTGGACTCTGGTCAATTCTGGCTGTTTCCTTTTTGGGCTGACAGTTTGTCCAGGTAGATAACCTTTCGACCTCTACTAATGAAGCACAAGCAATTAGATATATAGGTATTTAAACAGCACTAATAGTTATGGTTGTTACTTTGGTATAGACACATATTTTTGGATGATATGTTAATCCATGAATTACATTTCTTTCCTGTTAATATATACAGGGTCTTACTGTGGCTTATAACATCTCCTAACCTGTAGAGGATGTAAACTTGTTTTCAATCATCAGCCATGGGTTATATCCTCCAAGGAGAGAGCCAATAGTCAATTAGATTTGGGATTACAGGCAAATGGCTGCCTCTGCTGTGCAGTATTTTCAGCAGGTGAGGTGTAGCTGGTGTGATGTGGAGTCTTTCTTGCTCAGGAGACCCGTATTTGCTTTATTGTTCAGTGGCCTTTGGGTAACACTCTCTGGTGTTCCAGAGGCATCTTTACACTTGCATGTGTTTCTCAATACATCTTTCCCATGGTAATGTCAGGTCTTCAGCGCAGGCGCCTTCTCACCTACTCTCTTGCCGTTGTATACCAGTTTAGGCAAGGAGCCTTTACCTTTTGTGGGGCCTTGGATCCCCTGGCCAACATCTCCCTGGTGAGGAAATCATTGCTGATGTCAGAGCTCCTGTATTGATATGTTTTGCTTAAGTGCCATATCTTAAGGACTTTATTATTATATTTGGTTCTGAACAGAGAATAATCCTTTTCACAGTTTTCTATTAGTAATAGTCAATTAAAGAAGGCAGTTTACTGGTTTTATAAGATATTACTCTCATAATAGTTGTCTCCAATTTACAGTTGGAGAGTGTGACCTCATCATCGTTCATATGGGAAGGGGGAGGGGTTGGGAGAGGGGACACGGGGTATTATTCGATTAATGCATATTTAATTGACATGAGTTCAACAAGTACCCAGTTTTGCCATAGACACTGTCTACAAGGATACATGGTGTTTAGGACTTAGTAAAGTAAAATATTGTGTAATTAAACAACATTGGTTTACAGGAATCTATAAAAACGGTAATGCATCTGAGTTAAATAGAGATATAAATTGTCTATTGTCCACATTTGTTTTACATAAAATCTGTAGACAATAACTTTGGGATGGCACATACAAATGTTCTCTATAATTCTCTGTTGTACAGTATCACCTTGCTAGCATTCTCTTTAAGATGATTTAACATAAAAATTAAGTTTGCTTCCCAAGTTAATCATATATAGTCACCCAAAACAACATGGGTGAATTTGATGAAATCTGAGCCTTGATTCCACCCTATAGTTATGTATAATACAACTGTCTTCTGGAGACTCATGGGTTAAAAAAAAGGGGGTGGGGGGAGATACAGATAGACATGAAACCTTTTCGTCAAAAACCTTGCAATTCAAATCTTAAAACTAACTACGGGAAAAGATTTGTGGGCTCCAACAGAACAAAATGTCACCAACTCAAAGGCTGAGAAAGAAAAGATATAGCTTTGCATTGAGTAGGATGTACCAGAAAGTGCCAACTGAAAGGTTGACCCGTATGAACATTGAAAGGAAGAAAAGCCTCAGATTGCCATAAACATCGAACTCCTCTGTGGATCCTACATGTAACAACTATTTATAATGAGTCCTAATGAAACTTACCTTCTAGGTGCCGCAAAGGTTTTGATATGAGAGACTTTCTTGCCTCCCCCCCATAGAACAAGGAGAAATATGACGATGATGAGGTCGCTCGCTCTCCAACAGATCATATTTTTCTAAGTGCTGACATAAGTCTTTTCAGGGGTACTAACAGTGTTCAATTCTTTGAGCTTGGTTGGGCTATATGATGATAGCAATGTATAATATTATGATATACATTAATTTTAAAATTTTAAAATAATTTTAATGCTCAGAATAAGTTTAGGGTATGTGAAATATATGGAGCATATTGACTGAAATATTTTGTTCCTTTATGAAACAGTCCAGGTTAAAGTTATTTTCATATAGACAAATAATTTTATTTACAACTTGATGAAACTATAGGAATCTACTTATTCTGTTATGAGTCAGAAAAATACTAAACTACATGTTAGTCTTCAATACAATGTTGGGATGAAATAAATATCATTGCTTGCTTTTTATGAGACTTTTGCACTTCTTACTGATATGAAATAAATTTTTGAATGGAGTTTGTCAAGAAGCTTTCCCAAAGGACACTTAACTTTGCTACTAAGTCTTAGAAAAAACAGTGATGATCGGAAAAAGACCAAAAAAAAAAAGAAAAAACAGTGATGATGGCCAATTTAGCTTTAAAGTAATTAAAATCAACACAGTCTGCCAAAATTTTGAATAGTTGAGCTTTTTCTACAATAAGTCTGATAGAGACTGAAAAAAGACCAAAATTCTGAGTATTTCAGTAAACAGGGAAGTATTTGGACGGTATTACAGAAACTGGCATTCAACTTAATCTCTGTCTCTGTCTTTGTGCTTCTTTGTCTCTGTCTCTCTATCTCTTTGTCTCTTTATCTCTCTGTCTCTCTGTCTCTGTCTGTCTGTCTGTCTGTCTCTCTCTCTCTCTCTCTCTCTCTCTCTGTGTGTGTGTGTATGTGTGTGTATGTGTCTGTTTCTTTGTGTGCTTCTTTTGTTCACTGATATGTGCAGGTCTCCATGTCTGCACACACACAGCAACCACATGAAAACATCAATGTCTTGCTCTATTATTCCCCAACTTATTCTTTGATACAGGGTCTATCACTGAACATGGCAAGAGGCTGGTGGGCAGCAAGCTCCAGGGATCCTGTAGTCTTCATGCTCCACATACCTAGCTGTGTAATTACTTACTTATTCACAATATAAAAACCTTCCTTTTTACATGGATGTTGGGAATATGAATTTACATCCTCACTCAGGAGACAGGAGGTATTTTTACCCACTTAGTAATCTGCCCAGGACTCCCACAATTGAATCTTTCCATAATGTTGATTTGAACACTATTCTCATCTCATAATATTTAGAAATGTACAGAATGAGGCATATCATTTACCCATAGCTTGAAGACATAAAGATGTATACCCTGTTTAAGTTTTCAAAATCCTAAATGAGTCTGTTTACTTCTCTATGTTCTCATATTTGAAAAGACACTGAATTGTTGACAAGTGGAACACCATGAAACTATAAAATTGCTGTACAGCAAAGGACAACAGCAATTGAATGGAGAGGTAATCGAAAGAATGGGCAAAAATATTTACCAGCTATACATACGGTTAGTGTTTGGAGTATAAAAGAAATAAAAATCTGAACACAAGGAAAACAACCAACAAAATTTAATACATTAAAGAAAGAAATTGAAGAAGATGGAAAGGCCTCCTATGCTTGTACACCATGATTAGTATTGAGAAAATGGGCATCTTAGCAAAGGAATCTAGAGATTTACCCCTATCCCCATTAAAATTTCAACAAAATTCTTCAAAGAAATTGAAAAAAAATCGCAATTTTTAAAATATAAAACAAAACAATCCAGGATACCCAAAAGAATCCTGAACAAAAAATGAACTACTAGAAACACTCAAATACCTGATTTATATTATAGATCTATAGCAATAAACCCTGCCTGACACATGAATAAAAATATGCACATAGATAAATGGCATAAGATTGAAACCAATACTTAAGTCCATCCACTAATAACCACTTGATTTTTGTCAAAGGGGCCAAAACACAGACATTGGAGAAATGGAAGCAGGTTCAAAGATGGTGTTGGTCAAGCTTTGCAGTCCTAGGGAGAAGAATAAAAATAGATCCCTATCTCTCCCGCTGCAGGAAAATCAATACCCAATGGATTGTAGACCTCAACTTATGGCTTGATAATATGAATTTGACAAAAAAATGTAGATAATTCTCTAGCATTTACAATCTCAGGAAAGGACATTTTGAAGAGGGCCATGACAACACAAGTATTGTGTCTAATAATTGACAAATGAAGCCTTATGGAACTAAAATGCTACAGTGTAGCAAAGGGCACCAACATTTGAATGAAGAGGCAGCACAGAGAATCAAAAAGTCATTACCAGCTATCCATCAGTCAGAAAGTTTGCATGTAGAATATGCAAAACCAAAAACAACTAAACATAGAAAATAATCAATTAAATTTAAATGTGGAGTGAGGAATTACAAAGAATTTTCAAACGATGAAACAGGAATGGTTAAGTATTTTAAATGTCTATCTTTAGTCAGCAGAAAATGCAAATTAAGATTAGTTTGCGGTCAGAATTCTAGGATCCAAAAACAAATGATCATAATGGTAACATGCTGTTGGGAGTGCAAACCAGTGCTGGCACTGTGGAAGTGAGTGTTCAAATCCTCAACAAGCTAGAAATAGATTCTAGCACTCTCAGACACAAAAGACTCTATATCCCACAACACATACACACTCATTGTGATGAAGGGATAATGAAAGTATGGTATATCTATACAAGTAAATGTCTTTCAGTACTTAAGAAAAACAAACTTGTTATATCTGAAAGTAAATGGATCAACTGGAAACAATCATCCTAAGTGTGGAAAGCCTAACCCAGAAAGGCAATGTTATATCTTCTCTCTAAGCTGATGTTAGCTTTGAATCTCTAGAGAGATACATTTCAATTGGAAAACCCATAGAGGTAATGGAATGAGTAGGCTACATGGGAGAGGGCTTAGAGGAGGGAAGATTAGAATGCAATGAGAGAGAGAGAGAGAGAGAGAGAGAGAGAGAGAGAGAGAGAGAGAGAGAGAGAATATAACCAGGGCCTTACTTTTAATGTCTGGAAGGTAACCAGGTAACCAAGGCCAATAGCAATGGCAGTAGTCATTATTGTTTTAGTACTATTTAGAGATTTAACTGGGACTCTGGAAAAGAATGAGATTCAGAGCCTTTGAAAACAATGAGCTGATATGTGTAGATGGAAAGAACGTCTATGGATGGGCTGGCACTTTGACCCTTAAGCTCATCTTGTGGCAAGCTTACCACTTCTGACAGGAAGCATGAATATTGGTGGTCCAGCAACAAACAGAGCTTAGTCTTTCATTGCATTCTAGATTAAATATTGTATTAGTATGGCTTAGAATATATATATATATATATATATATATATATATCGCCTCATTATTATAAATTTGGAGACAGTGCCACCAGTGGATGCCAATAGCAGTGGAATAAATAATACCCAGAAATTATGGGCTTATAGGAGCTGAACCCATACCTTGGCATCACAGTGCAAAAGGCTAAAAATTGGGGCAGGGAATATGATCATTATAAGCAGTACTACAGTGGTGGAGGCTGTCTTTGTACTTAATATACAAATGATGCACTGTCCGGAAGATTATTTCACTTTTAATTAAAAATAATAACACAAGTTAGCAACAGCAACAACAAAAGGCCTAGTTGCTGAAAACACTTCATACCTGGGTAATTGAACAGTCAAGGAGAAATCAAAGTGCTACTAATCTTGAAGTTTCATTTTTACTGCTTAATTCTCATATTTTTTTAAAATTTTTTAATTAATTTTATTTATTTCTATATGTGTATGAATGTACTGTCTGCATGCAGGTTTGTGCACCCGTGTCGTGCAATGCCGCGGAGGTCAGAAGAGGGTGTTGGATTCCCCTGGAACTGGAATTCTCCTGGAATTGGAGTTTCAGACGGCTCTCGGCCGCCATGTGGGTGCTGGGGATCGAACCCGGGTCCTCTGCAAGAGCATCGGCACTCCTAACCTCTAGGCCATCTCTCCAGCCAGCCCTGGTTAATTCTCATATTATGAGAAGTTAAAATGCGTGCTACTGGAAAAGAAAAATAATTGTCAACCCAACATCTGTGAACCACCTGGCCTGGCAGGATATGCTCACTGGAATAATAGTTGAAGGATATGGGGTTAACCAACCATCTTCTGAATGGATTTAAGGCCCAAGTCACGTGATAGAGCCTGTTCATGTAACTATAATCAAGGCAAGAACTTGGGGCCAGAGAGATCTCAGTTCATCAAGAAGAACCTATTACTATTATTCTGCTACACGAACATAGTATTACACTAACTCCTATTGACTTATCTTTCATCTATCACTAGAGATGCTTCTTCTTGAAGAAGATCTCTAATTAACATAGAGAAACACAGGAAGCCAATATGCAGACAATAAGAGACTCTGCATTGCTCAGTCACAAATGGAAACCATGCCGGGCGTGGTGGCGCTCGCCTTTAATCCTAGCACTCGGGAGGCAGAGGCAGGTGGATCTTTGTGAGTTCAAGGCCAACCTGGTCTACACAGTGAGTTCCAGGACAACTGGGGCTACAGGGAGACCCTGTCTCGAAAAGACCAAAAAAAAAAACAAAAAAAAAACAACAACAACAACAAAAAAATGGAAACCATAATATTCATGCTCTCCTAAGAAGGATCAAGAATCATCTTAAAAGAGAGCTCTGAAAAAAATTGTAAGAGCCTGAGATAAATAAAGGAAAGTATGTTGTGTGGATGCCACAGAGTAGTTCTACATATGAAACCACAGCACCCAGAGCACCATGCAGAAGACCTGTGTAAACTGAAGCCAAACAAAATCCAGCATGATGGGGCATGTGGTAAGAAGTCCCAGCCTTATCTGAGGATATTGGCAAATTATAGCTGCTGCAGGTTGAGAGTCAGTTTTCTTTAATGGTGTGATACCTGGCAGGTTGACCTGACTCCAATGGATGGACTTAATCACAAGACCTTTTGGGGTTCACAATTTATACTTGGTAGACCTTTATAAAATAATAGCAGATGTCATCAGGTTGGGTGGGGTAAGTAAGATGGGTTGGGGATGGAGGAGATGAGTTTGAAAATGCATAAAATATATTGTATGAAATTCTCAAAGAATCAATAAAATAGTTTTAAAACTGGAACATAGATCTCAGCCGGGCATGATGGCACATACCTTTAATCTTAGCACTTGGGAGGCAGAGACAGGTGGATCTTTATGAGTTTAAGGCCAGCCTGGTCTACAGAGCGAGTTCCAGGACAACTGGGGCTACAGGGAGACCCTGTCTCAAAAAGACCAAAAAATAAATAAATAAATAAATAAAAAATAAATAAAACTGGAACATGGATCTCAATGGTTATCAAAGAAAAGGAAATGCAAATTGCTAAAAATTTTTTGAAGGAATTCAGCATATTTATCTCTGCAAAAATACAAGTTAAACCTATTTTGAGATTCCATCCTATACAGTCATAATGGCTAATAAGAACAGTGCAATGGCAGTATACATTTGCATGGATGTGGGGAAACAAGATTTACTCATTCTTGGTGGGAGTGATAATTGGCCCAGCTACCATGGTATTCAAGGTAGAGGTTACTCGAAAAGGTAGAAATAGATCTATCATATGACCCATTATAGAGTCCATTGGGTGTCCAATCAAGAGTGAAATGGCTAGATCATGTGGTAAATAAATCTACTTCTAGCTGTTTGACAATCTACTACTTTTATTCTGCTAAAGGGTATACATTAAACCAACTCTTAAGGACATATCGCTATAGCCATATATTAACATATTTCTGTTGAGAGCAACAGAGCAGCTTCTTTTTACAGCAGACAGTGATTAACTGAGACCAACAACTGCTCATCCTGCAGAGACTAATACGGCAGAGTACATAACTTTGAATGGGACACCAGAATCAAACTCTTGCCTTCAAACCCTCAAAAATCATTGGGGGGGAAGAGGTGGTGGATAGACTGTAAGAGACAGAGGTCAGACGTGGTGGATGACTACAAAGAAGCAGGGTTTTCTATACTGCAACACATTTACTCATATAAATTCACAGCAATTGTGATAGCATGCTAAAGACATATGTAATTCAAGGCAAACAAATTACTAGCAGAGGGGGTGAGGAAAGGGAGTTGAAAAGCCCCAAGCCTAGCTGAGGAAGTAGTGGAACTGATGGATGATGGAAGAGGCTGTGTCAGTTTTCTTTAAGGGTGTGGTGTAGCATATCTTGACCAGGCTCCAGGAGAAGGAACCACACTGAGGATGCACTTGGGGACAAAACTGAGACTCAATAGGCCTTAAAAATAAAAAATAATAAAACTGGGTGGAGGGCGTTAAGGGGAAGAATTGGAGATAGGTGAGATGTTCTGAACTTGATCAAACACATTCTATGAAAATTTCAAAACTCAAACTCATAAGTGTTATAACGTGAACATTCTCTATAAATGTTATTTGGATATTCAAATAAATGCTGAGCAGTGAGCATACAGTGAATTCAAAAAGACCCTTTCAAACATTGTTTTAAAGTTACCTACTATGTAATAATTCCATACTGACAGTAGCTGGCTCAGAAAATGTTCATAAAAGAACTGAATTCTCAAACTGTTTTGATATATTTATATTCTAGTAAATTCTGAAATTCTGAAATTGCTTGATAAAAATTGTCTGTGGTGACAACTCTACCTATTTGATATGTTCATTCTTTTTTCGTTGTTGTCTTTTTGAGACAGTGTCTCCCTTTAGTCCCAGCTGGTCTGGAGCTCACTACGTAGACCAGTCAGGCCTTGAACTCACAGAGATCCACCTGCCTCAGCTTCCCAAGTGCTAGGATTAAAGGCGTGCACCACCACACCTGGCATTTTTATTGCTTTCAGTATATTGATATGTTCTTGGTTTGAAAACTATATGATATGTTCAACTTGAAAAGAGTTTATAAGAAAAACAAAATACACATGAATAATATGTGTATTTACTCCTCTCTCTTTATCGATACCAATAGTAGTAAGTATTGCACAGTAAACATCAGTGTACTAATTTATTTATTTTTACACTTCTGGATCTGCGAAAAGGGTTTAGATTGGGGAATCCAGTAATAGGATTTTCAGTAGTTACAGAGTGCAAAAATGCTTGGAAACTTATCTAGCGCAAATGGTAGGGTTTCCCACCTAGAATCTGCTAGGAAACAATGAATCACTTCCCAGAGATCACCAAGGGAAATACTGGCACTTCTGAGGTATTAACTTTTTTATGAAATTAAGAACTATAATAATGATTTTTTAAGATATTCTAAGATCTGCTTGAAGTTGATTTTTGTACAAGGTGAGAGGTAGGGGTTTAATTTTGTTCTACAAATGGTGATCCAGTTTTACCAGCACCATTTGCTGAAGATACTATACTTCCTCCACTGAGCTTTTTTTTGTCCCTTTGTCAAATATGAGGTGGTTAAATTGTATGAGCTCAAGTTTGGATCTTCAATTTTGTTCCATTGGTCAACAGGTATGTTTTTGTATGAGGCTGTCTTTATAACTATAGCCCTGTAATATAGCTGGTAAAGCAATCCCCCTGTATTGCATTTTTCTCTCAGGGTTGCTTTACCTATTTGGAGTATTTTGGTTTTCCATATGAATTTAAGAATTTTTTTACAAGTCTGTGAAGAAACTTAATGGGGAATTTAATTGGGGTTGCATTGAATCTGTATATCAATTTGGGTAAAATGGACATTTTTACTATATTAATTTTTCAAATCCATGAGTATGGGAGGTCTTTCCATCTTTTGATGTCATCTTCAACCTCTTTCTTCAGGGAAGGGTTCAAAATTTTTGTTGTAGAGATCTTTAGAGTCTTTGGTTAGGTTTGCTCCCAGGTATTTTTTGAGGCTATTGTGAGTGGAAAGTCTTCTTATAATCCTTCTCCAATTGTTTGTTGTTGGTGTAAAGAAAGGCTACCTATTTTTTAATTTTGTATCCTGCTCCTTTACTGAAACTCAATCATTTCTATGAGTTTTCTCGTGGACCTTCTGGCATCCCTTAAATAAACTATCATATCATCTGCAAAAAACGGATAATTTAGCCCGGTGTGGTGGCCCACGCCTTTAAGACTTTAATCCTAACACTTCGGAGGCAGAGGCAGGCAGATCTTTGTGAGTTAAAGGCCAGCCTGGTTTACAGAGTGAGTTCTAGGACAGCTGGGGCTACAGGGAGACCATGTCTCAAAAAGACCAAAAAAAAAAAAAAAAAAAGGATAATTTGACTTCCTCTATTCTGATTAGTACTCTTTAATTTTCTCTATTGTTTTATTGCACTAGTAAGGGTTTCAAGCACTATGTTGAAGAGGAGTGGTGATAGGGAACAGCCTTGCCCAGTTCCTGCCTTTAAGGGGAATGCTTCTAACTTTTCTCCATTTAGGATGATGTTGGCAGTGAGTTTGCTATATATGGCTTTGATCATGTTGAGGAATGTTCCCTTCAGTCCAATTCCCTCTAGAACTTTAAACATGAAGGGATGCTAGATCTTGGGAAAGGCTTTTTCTGCATCAATTGAGAGGATTGTGTGGTTTTTGTCTTTCAGTCCATTTATGTGTTTTATGATATTTATTGCTTTACATATATTGAACCATCCCTGCATCTCTGTTATGAATCCAACTTGATCATGATGGATAATTTTTTGATGTGGGTCTGTATGAGATTTGCAAGTATTTTGTTGAGAATTTTTGCATCTATGTTCATTAATGAGATGGGTGTATAGTTTTCTTTTTTGGTTGTATCTTTGCCTGGTTTTGGTATTAGAGTGATGCTGGCTTCATAGAAGGAATTTGGAAGATTGCCCTCTGTTTGTATCCTTCTGAACATTTTGAGTAGTAATGGTTGTAAGATCTCTGTAAACGTTTTATAGAATTTTGCTGTGAAACCATCTGGGCCTGGGCTTATTTTAGTTGGGAGGTTTTTTTTTTTTATTACATCTTTAACTTCCTCAAATATTATGGGTCTGTTTAAACTGTCAATCTCTTCTTG
Organism: Rhizomys pruinosus; assembly: GCA_009823505.1. Lineage (NCBI taxonomy): Eukaryota > Metazoa > Chordata > Mammalia > Rodentia > Spalacidae > Rhizomys > Rhizomys pruinosus. The sequence goes on along the minus strand of VZQC01007142.1, from coordinate 6,326,048 downwards.
GCTAAGCTTTGTTGATTCCCAGGATTTCAGATATTCACCCATTTCTCTTAGGTATTCAAATTTAGTAGAGTATAGATTTTTTTAAATCATGCAATATTTATATTTTCCTTTTTTAAGTTAATTTTTATTGTGTGCATTTCATACAACATTTCTTAATCAAATTTACAGTCATTCCCCCAGCCTTGCCCACACCTTATGTCCCCCCACTCCCTGCCAGAGCTCATGGATTCTGTCATACATGTTAAGTCCTGTCTTGCATCTTTTTCTCAGTCTTTTATAACCTTTTCAATTCACACATTTACTCTTTTGGTCAGTTCTTTGAATAGGTTTTCTCTCTCATTTTTTGTTCCCTTTAATTTTATATTATTCCAAAATATGCATATATACACTCCACACATAAATTGAAATTAAAAATTGTGAAAATAAACTATAGCTTAATTCTGAAACACATTTAGAGATTCACACCTTAACAGTAAAGTTACATGTAGGTAAAAAAATATGTAACTTTACATTCTTCTTTTTTTAGAATATGAATACATATCTTCCAACCATATATGGTAATTACAATGTGTGAATACAAGTGGTAGGACAATTCTGGAGCCCATTAAGAGATTCACATTGGAATAGCATATTTGCTTTCAGATACAATGAAATATAATAATAAAGTTGCTCAGTTTGCCTACCAACTGGGGATTTAGTGTTAGCATCCACAAATGAGGGAAACAGTCCCCACTTTTTTTCTACCTCTCACCGTGTACAAAATAAACTCCAAGTGGATCAAAGATCTCAACCTGAAACTTGTAACCCTGATGGTGATAGAAGAAAAACTTGGTAGCAACCTACAAGACATAAACATAGGAAAAGACTTTCTAAATAAAACAGAAGCTGCACAGGAAATAAGGACAACAGTTGAAAATTGGGACCTCATCAAACTCCAAAGCTTCTCTACAGTGAAAGAAACAATCAAGGAAGTGAAGAGAAAACCCACAGAGTGGGAGGAAACCTTCATCACTGATACATCTGACAGAGCATTAATATCCAGATTACATAAACTACTTAAAAACAAAGAAGAAAATAAATGACCTACCAAAAAAGATGGAATAAAGAGATGAACAGAGTCTTCACCAGTAAGGAAGTAAAGATGGCTGAGAAACATCTTAAAAATCACTTAACATCATTTAACAATTAAGGAAATGCAAATTAAAACCACCTTAAGGTATCATCTCACTCCAATAAGACTAGCTAAGATCAAGAAAACAAAAGACACCAAATGCTGGAGAGGTTGTGGGGAAAGGGGAACACTCATCCACTGCTGGTGGGAATGTAAACTGGTACAACCACTGTGGAAAGCAGTGTGGAGAACCCTTAAAAGACTCAAAATGAGCCTACCACCTGACTCAGCCATACCACTCCTGAGTATATACCCACAAGATGCATCCTACTGCAAAGATAAGTGCACAGCTATGTTTATTGCAGCTCTCTTCACAATAGCAAAGAACTGGAACCAACCCAAATGCTCTTCAATCGATGACTGGATAACAAAAATGTGGTATATCTACACAATGGAGTTCTACACAATGGTAAAGAACGATGACATCATGAGTTCCACAATGGATGGAACTCGAAGCCATGATTCTAAGTGAAGTAACACAGTCCCAGAGTATAGATTTTTGAAGTATTCCTATATGATTGTCTGGACCTTTCCTATGTCTGTTGTGATGTTTCACCTTTCATCAGGAACCCTATTGATTTGGAGTTGCTTGCTCTTTCTTTTGCTTAACTGGGCTAGAGGTCTGTATTTTGTTTATCTTTTCAAAGAATCAGCTTTTGGATTTATTGATTTTTTTTTGTATTGTTTTTTTTGTTTCTATTTCATTGATTTATGCTCTGATTTTTGTTATTTCTTCCTGTCTGTTGGGTTTAGGGTTAATTTATTCTTGTCTCTCAAGTGTTTTTAGTTGCAATGTTAGATCGTTTATTTGTTCCCTTTCTGGTTTTTTTGTTTTGTGGGCACTTAGGGCTATAAATTTCCCTCTTAGAACTGCTTTTCAAGTATCCCACAGGTTTTGTTGTGTTGTATTGTCTTTTTTGTTCAGTTCCATGAATACTTTTATTTCATTCTTTATTTCTTCCCTGACCCATGCATTATTCAGTATTGTGTTGTTTAGTCTCTGATGTTCATATTGAGCTTTATTGCACTGTGGTCTGATAGAATGCATGAAATAATTTTATTTCTTTTGTATTTGTTGAGATTTCTTCTGTGTCCCAGTATGTGGTCGATTTTGGAGAATGTTCCATGAGGTGCTGCGTGGAAAGTACATTCTCTGGTGTTTGGGTAGAATATTATGTACATGTCTGTGAGGTCCATTTGGTGCATTGTATTGTTCAGTTTTGATGTCTCTCTGTTTATGTTTATGTTTCATCCTGTTGGTCTATCCAAGGGGCTCAGTGGGGCATTGAAGTCTCCCACTATTAGTGTGCTGGGATTAATCTATGTCTTGAGGTACTGAGTAGTGTTTTTAAAGTTAGGCTCACCAGAGCTTGGTGCATAAATATTTAAGATAATTCATGGTTAATTGTTCCTTTGATAAGGATGTAATGGCCCTCTTTGTCTCTTCTGATTAATTTTACTCTGAGATCTGTTCTGTCTGATATTAGAATATCCACTGCTGCTTGCTTTTTGGTACCATTTGCTTGGAATATTTTTTCCATCCTTTCAGTCTAAGTTGGTTTATGCACTTGAGGGTGAGATGGGTTTCTTGTAGACAGCATAGAGAAAATGAAACCCCAAACCCTGAATGTAATAGAAGCAAAAGTTGGCAGCAACCTATAAGACATAGGCATAGGAAAAGACTTTCTAAATCAGACAGCAGCTATAAAGTCAACAGTTGACAAATGGGACCTCATCAAACTCAAAAGCATCTGTACAATGAAAGAAACAATCAATTAAGTGAAGAGAAAAACCACAGAGTGGGAGGAAACCTTCAGCAGTGATACATCTGACAGGGCATTAACATCCAGAATATATAGACTATTCAAAAAAAAAAAAAAAAAGAAAATAAATGACCTACTCAGAAGATGGAGTAAAGAGCTGAACAGAGACTTCACTAGTAAGGAAGTACAGACAGCTGAGAAACATCTTAAAAAGTGTTCAGCATCATTAATAATTAAGGAAATGCAAATTAAAAACACTCTTAGATATCATTTCACTCCAATAAGACTGGCTAAGAACAAGAAAACAAAAGACACCAAATACTGGAGAGGTTGTGGGGAAAGGGGAACACTCATCCACTGCTGATGGGAGTGCAAACTTGTATAACAACTGTGGAAAGCAGTGTGGAGAACATTTAAAAGACTCAAAATGAAGGGCTGGAGAGATAGCCTAGCAGTTAAGAGCGCTGACTGCTCTTGCAGAGGACCCGGGTTCGATCCCAGCACCTACCTGGCAGCTGAGAACCATCTTTGACTCCAGTCCCAGGGGAATCCAACACCCTCTTCTGACCTCCGTGGTATTGCATGACACAGGCGCACAGACCTACATGCAGACAGTACATTCATACACATGAAAAAATAAAAAATTAAAAATAAATACATATAAAGTAGGATTATTTAAATAAAAGACTCAAAATGAGCCTATCACGGGGCTGGAGAGATGGCCTAGCGGTTAAGAGCGCCGACTGCTCTTACAGAGGACCCGGGTTCGATCCCCAGCACCCACATGGCGGCCGAGAAACGTCTGAAACTCCAATTCCAGGAGAACTCCAGTTCCAGGGGAATCCGAAACCCTCTTCTGACCTCCGCGGCATTGCACGTCACGGGTGCACAAACTTGCATGCAGACAGTACATTCATACACATACAGAAATAAATAAAAAAAATAAAAATAAAAAAAAAATGAGCCTACCACCTGACCCAGTCATACCACTCCTGGGTATATACCCACAAGACTCATCCTACTGCAAAATACATGCATATCCATGTTTATTGCAGATCTCTTCATGATAGGGAAGAGCTGGAACCAACCCAAATGCCCCTCAACAGACTAGTGGATTACCAAAATGTGGTACATCTACATAATGGGGTTCTATGTAGTGGTAAAGAAAGATGACATCATGAACTTTGCAGGTAAATGGATGGAACTCGAAACCAATATGCTAAGTCAATTAACACAGCTCCAGAAAAACGAACAGCAAATGGTTTCCCTCATTTGTGGATGATAACACCAAATCCTAGTTGAAAGGCAAGCTGAACAAAATTATTGTTATATTTCTTTTTATCTGAAAGCAACTGTTTGTTATGATGTAAATCTCTTAGCAGGCTCTAGAATCAATCAACCTACCACTTATTTTCAGACTCTGTAATTACTGTATATGCGTGGATGGTATGTATTCATATTTTAGAGTAATATAAAATTAAAGGGGGGAAATATGAATTCTTCAGCATGCTTTGGAATAACATAGAGTTTATTCTCAGAGGTCAAAATTTTTGATACCTATGTGATGGTTATATAGGCATATGTTGTAGCAATACAAAGGGGAGGGAAAAACAACATAAAGACTGGGTCAATGAACTGACTGATACAGTTAAACTCTGCCCAAAACAACAAGCTTCTGCAATGAAAAACTTTGGAAAGACTGAGAGAAAGATGCAAGGCATGTATGGAGAAGGCATGAACAGGAGTGTTGTAGGAGCAGGGAGAAGGGAATGTGTCTAAGTGGGACTGAAAGATAATGTATGAAATGCACAAATCATCAATAAATTATTTAAAATAGATATTCTAAGATATATTGATGTTTGTTTTGAATCTTTGTATGCTAAATAAGGGTTTTTAATCTACCTGTTGTATTTTATCCCTTCCTTTTATAATTATTATTTCCGGGAATGCTCATAATCTAAATACATTATGGTAAAGATAAGCGATTTCTTGACCAATATGTTGCTGTGGCTATTTGGAACATTTCCACATATTCGTAACAGTGAATTGTTTACCAAGACTTTTATTGCTTTTCACTTTCTTGGCAAATGCTGTAGTATTAGAGTCTGCCCCTACTTCAAAAGTCAGAACCTTTTTAGTTAGATAAAATTCTGAAACCACACAGATGTGATTAAGTCATCTATGAAGTCTGCATAGAAACAACCCAGAAAGGGCATTGATGAAAGTGCTTTAGAAACATCACTGCCTCCTTCCATCTACATTCCGGGATTCCAACAAATTACTGTCTGTAATGAACTGTGGGTTCTTTTTGATGAGTGCAGGGATGAGCCCTTGGCTGTTTATCATTTTCCTCTACCAATGTGACATCTCAGCTGATTACTTACATTATGGCTAATTTGCAACTTATAATCAGTCCTAGTTTCTTAATAAACGTCTCATTAAGTGATAGGAGCTGCCGTTTACCACCATGTTCCCACTTCCCAGTATCATCTGCCAACATGTCAGATAAAAAGTGGGGGGAGGAAAGTGCTGGATGTCACACATGTCATCTGCAATCATGTCGTGAAGCTTCAAAGGGAAATGCAAAGTCAATGCCCTTCACAATGCATTACTTCAAATGAGAAAAGGGTGATGAGTTGCCTTAGTGAGGTTTTGTGTTCCTTCTACAGTATGAATCCCTCACTACACGGGGGAAATTAAGTATTCAAAGGTGGGGGAGACATTTTATGACACTGACTCTGAGTAATGTTGAGGAGAATCATGATGGCAATGGTGATAATTGTATATAATAGTTCAGCACAAAATGTTGACCAAAGTTTCAAAAGATATTCATAAACATCCAGAAAACACATTTATCACAGACCTCAATTAAGGCTAGAAAATTTACTGTCTTAAATATTTCAAAAGTGTGTAATAATGAATATGATATATTGGATGAATACTCAATGAAATTAGAGTGTTTAGAAGGCTATGAACTAAGACCATATGTGTGTGATCACAGGTGACCACTGACATCTTCAAAAATATTTCAGTAAAGAGTGCACCTAATGGAAAACTATAGATTTTGTTAGTATGTAACTCTAAAGCTGTATTACCACCAGTAATCTATGTAACTTTTTTTAATTTTTTTTATTATTTATTTTTGAATATGTATGAATGTATTGTCTGCATGCATGTCTGTGCACCCGTGTCGTGCAATGCCGCGGAGGTCAGATGAGGGTGTCGGATTCCCCTGGAACTGGAGTTCTCCTGAAATTGGAGTTTCAGACGGTTCTCAGCCGCCATGTGGGTGCTGGGGATCGAACCCGGGTCCTCTGCAAGAGCAGTCGGTGCTCTTAACCGCTAGGCCATCTCTCCAGCCCCTCTATGTAACTTTTAAGACAGAGTTATTAAGAAATAAGTTAAATGTGTCAATAAAAGGAATCATATCATGCCTGCAATGGTGGGGTATGCCTGTAAATCCTAAGACTTTGGAGGTAGAGAGTCAGGCAGATTGCCCCAAATTTGAAGGCAGGCTGGGACACATAGTGAGCTCCAGTCCCAATAATAATAATGATAATAATAATAATAAGTTTCAAAAATATTCTTCATAACAACAATAACCCAGTAGATCACACATCAATAATTGTTATGAACTACCAGACAGAAAGAAGGCTTCCTGCTCCTTGATGCAGAAAGCAGAGACTCCGCCTTCTCCATGAAGAGACAAGAGAGAAGTAATTCTTGACTATATTATCATTGAGTAGAAACAGCTCTTTGTCATTTCAATATTTTAAGTGACTGAGTAAATTCCAAAATAATTTGAATCATAATATTTGACATGTTGGAAAGGACAGAAAATCTTAAGCAGACAGCTTGATAAATATCTACCACAGACAGTGAGTGTCAACACAACCAGACCAACCATCGGCACAGAGAAGAGCAAGCAGGGCAAATTTTGACAGGGTACTTCATATGTGGGTATAATCACTGATCAATCCAAGGATAACCAATAGTCTAATTCTTCATATGTGGGTATAATCACTGATCAATCCAAGGATAACCAATAGTCTAATTCTTCATATGTGGGTATAATCACTGATCAATCCAAGGATAACCAATAGTCTAATTCTTCATATGTGGGTATAATCACTGATCAATCCAAGGATAACCAATAGTCTAATTCTTTATATGTGGGTATAATCACTGATCAATCCAAGGATAACCAATAGTCTAATTCTTTATATGTGGGTATAATCACTGATCAATCCAAGGATAACCAATAGTCTAATTCTTTATATGTGGGTATAATCACTGATCAATCCAAGGATAACCAATAGTCTAATTCTTTATATGTGGGTATAATCACTGATCAATCCAAGGATAACCAATAGTCTAATTCTTTATATGTGGGTATAATCACTGATCAATCCAAGGATAACCAATAGTCTAATTCTTTATATGTGGGTATAATCACTGATCAATCCAAGGATAACCAATAGTCTAATTCTTTATATGTGGGTATAATCACTGATCAATCCAAGGATAACCAATAGTCTAATTCTTTATATGTGGGTATAATCACTGATCAATCCAAGGATAACCAATAGTCTAATTCTTTATATGTGGGTATAATCACTGATCAATCCAAGGATAACCAATAGTCTAATTCTTTATATGTGGGTATAATCACTGATCAATCCAAGGATAACCAATAGTCTAATTCTTTATATGTGGGTATAATCACTGATCAATCCAAGGATAACCAATAGTCTAATTCTTTATATGTGGGTATAATCACTGATCAATCCAAGGATAGCCAATACTCTAATTCTTGATTACTAATATCATACATCAGTGTGGCTTAGTTGATCTTTCAAGTAGGTGGAATCTATTAGTATTTGTTTGATGATTGTTTGCCTTTTAATAATTTTTGTGCTACATTTGTGTGAGCTTTGGTGCTTGCCTTTGGACACTTTCCTCTCACTAATCATAAGTACTCTCTAGTGTGGCTATATACCAGTCTTTATACGTACAGATATTTTCTAAGTTCTTCATCCCATATTTGGAGCTATTTTCTAGAATATGCCATGAATAGTCTGTTTATATTGGGTAATATCTAGAATTATACTTTGATGTTGTAATCTTTCCTTTTGTGCTGAACAGGAACCAAGCAGCCCTGCTTGGGGGGAGAAGGGGGACACAGCACCTGCCTGCAGTTGCTGTGTGGAGCTGGCCTCTCGGCGCAGAGACCAGCCGGCTGCTTCCCATAGCCCTGCCTAAGTGATAATTTCAACTTAGGCTCTTAGCCTGGAAACCACCAAACACATGTTTCACTCTTGGCCGTGACCTTTCACCTGCCCAGAGCCTGGTCAGGAATTTTATTCACAACACCAGTTACCCAGGTTGGTGATCCATAAAGGAATCTCTTTCCAACCACACTGGCCACCCGAAAGAAATTCAGGCTTACCTTAGCCTGTATGCATGCAATAATTAATAAAAATAACAGCTGGAAATTCCGTGACGATGTTACTATGGGATTCGAATTTATTCCTTGTTACAGCCTGCTTTTATAAAATAAATGACGTCACTTCCCAGAGCAAATCATAGGCACCCCAATTTCCATGCCACTGCACACCTTGCTCCACCCAGCATCATGTACCTAGGCCATGTTGCTTGCTCCTCCTTGGGGTGGAGCCAGACTCTTGGCCATGCAGCACCCTGGGGCTTGCCAGCTGGAGAGCTATTCTGCAATTCAAGCTGGGTTTCCCACACTTTGACACTGTTTAGATTAGTGGGTAAATAAATGCTACTCTATTATATAATGTCAATGGTTTCCAGACTGGTCCTATAGCGCAGTGGGGGAATATCAGTTAAATATTCTCATCAACACTTTATCTTTTTAAACTTTTCTGCTTTAGATTTTTCATGTTTGTTTACAGAAGCATTTTTTTAGTTTATACTTTTCACTTCCCTGAGAATTATTGAAACTGAAGACTTTGACAACTAGTAATAGGAGATTTTATTTTCTGGTTTATAAACCATATATTCTACTAACTTTTTTGTTAGTTTGTTTTTATGCATTGTAGAATTCTATATCATAAGCTGAGGTTATTTTTTAAGGGTTAGAATTTATTTTAATTATGTATGCATGGTTGTTTGGCTATGTGGATGTTTTCTGGTACTCACAGAGACCACCGGTACTTGGTCCTTTTCTAGTTTATGTTACAGGTCATTAGAAGATGGCAGACAATAGTGCCAACAACAGAGGTGAAGTCCTTTGGAAAAGCAACATGTACTTTTAACCTCTAAGTCCCAGGCCAAAGCCTCCTCTTCTTTTCCTTCATATCTGTGCAATCCAAATCTTACCTGCATCCACAAATTTATTTAAAACCCCTCTGATATCCATGGGGAAACTAATATTATATTCCAAATTTTGTCATCTTAACTCCTTCCTCTAAGATGCTAAGGCAGTGAATGTTCTAGAATGTCCTAAATAACATTTGGTAGTGTTTGCACCAACCATGTTTTATAGAAAATAAAAGCCAGTATCATTAGTAAATGATAAAAGAATCCATGGAGTCTATTTATAAAGTGTTTTTTTTTTCATTGTCTTCTAATTTGTATCATATCCCCTCATGTTCTAGGCTATATACCACAAGATTATTTTTGAATTATAAACGTCATTGTTGGTCAGCTTTAGCTGTCAACTTGACAGGGTAGTGCCATCTGGTAATAGAGCCTACACTGAGGAATTGCCTGGATCTGACTGGCTTTTTAGCCTGTCTGTGATGGATTGTTTCAATTTTTAACTGAGGAAGGCCCCAGCCCACTGATCAGGCCCACTAAGCATAGGCCTGAAAGGAAGCCGACAGCCAACATTTGTCCATGGATTGTTTGGAGTTACTGACCTGAGTTCCTTCAATAGTTTCACTCAATATGGACTGTGACCTGGAAATTTAAGTCAAATAAACACTTTCCTCCCACTTTTTTCAAAGTGTTTTATGACAGCAACAAGAAGGAAACTAAACAACTTCATTTGCCTTTATTTTAAAACAACAGATTAGGTTCATTCACGTTTATTGTAATAGTTATTCTCTCTTTCACTTAGTTGTTAGTGAAATCCTCAAAGTCCATTTCAGGTCTTACTTGTTCCAGAAAACTTTCACGTCTCTAAGTTGAATTAAGCATTGTTTTTCCTACATTCCCTCAGAACAACAGTTGTGTCTGCTTGGCTTATATTAAATTATATTGATTTTTCCAAATCAGTCCATATCAACCACTTGACTGACATATTTTTAATTACCTTTTTATTCCTTATGTCTGAACGTCTTCCACTGGTATATGCTCCACTCAGATCCACTTTGTATATCATCATAATTAGTAAAGGACTTTATTATGCTTTTCTTCCTGATGTTTCAATATTGAATTTGTATCTTTATATGTGTATATATATATATATATATATATATATATTTTTTTTTTTTTTTGTCTTTTCGAGGCAAGGTCTTCCTGTAGTCCCAGCTGTCCTGGAACTCGCTCTGTAGACCAGGCTGGCCTTGAACTCACAAAGACCCACCTGCCTCTGCCTCCCAAGTGCTAGGATTAAAGGCGTGTACCACCACGCCCAGCTTTTTTTTTTTTTATCTGATGTGTAACTTAACTTTCAGGTACTGTGAAAAATAGCTCTGAAGGCTAAGGGGTGGGGTGGTTCAGTGAGTAAGAGTGCTTGCTGCTTAAGCTTGATGACCCGAGTTTTACAATGTATAATCCATGCAAAAGAGTCAGGTGTAGATACCTGTGTTTGTAAGTCCTGCCCTGAGGAAATACGATGACGTTGGTTACTAGGGCTTGATGGTTGCTAGGCTATATCCAGGTTCAGTGAGGGACCATGTCTCAAAAGGATAAGGCAGAGACTGACAGACCACAGTATTGTGATGCTGTCCTCTGGTACCATTTTGCATAGACCAGTGGGTGTACCACACATGAAAGGCCTCTACACCTACACCAATGCAATAAACCATATTAGCCCAATTAAAATATAAAAGCAGTGTTTATTGGGAAAAGAATGTTCCTGGGAGAGTTCACTGATCTCACAGGCTGAGGTCAGTGAAGTCACGCCTCCGAACTTGGGTAGTGGCTCCTTAAAGGAGAAGGGAGGGGAAGTAATGACATGCTGGCAAGGTACAGGAGTATTGTTCTATTAGGTGGGTTTTAGGGCCCTGTAGGTGGGTCTTAGGTCCAGTGGTCACTTTGGAATTGGAACTAGTTGTTGGCTTTACCTATTATCTTGTACGGGGATTTGTAAGCAGGGGCTCCTAGCCAGAAGAGAAGGGCAGGGGCATCCTTGTCCATGTCATTTTTGGCATTTGTCCCAGACCTCTGACCTAACATCTCAACTTCTTTGTGTATAGGGGTGCCGACTCAAATCTGACTACTTTCAGCTGAACAGGGACATTGAAGAGAGGGGGAGTCAGGAGTAGGTGGGGCTGTGGGCACTTAATGGTCTGGATGGTTTGTGGTAGTCCAAATTGGGAGATTATATGCTCCAGGAGAGTCTGTGTCACCATGTTGGCTATTTTTTTGGAGGTGTGGAATGCCTGGATCCATCTTGGTTGGTGTCTTTGGAGATGATGCAGAGGTTGGCATATCTGGGGAGCCCTCTGTTGGTTGATCTTGGCACACATTTAGTAGGAAGCATGTGCCTGTAAAATATGAGCTCGGAGATGGGTGGATCTAAAGAGGGCTCTAGAAATCGGAATGGGTACAGGCTCTGGTGGATGTTAGAGATGATGGAAGTCACCTGCTTTGGGGAGAGAATAAAGTGGTTATTTAGATAAAGACATTTAGACCTGGAGATTTATGGGGTCTGGGAGGGTAGGGGTGGAGGAGTCTGAGGTGAGGGTCTGGGAGGCAATTAGGGGAAGAAATAAATGAGAGTTCAGAGAGGTGGTGTGAAAGGAGAGGGTGGCCCTGAAGCAGGTGAGGATGTTGTAACCAAGTAAAGGCACCAACAGACAGGCATAACCAGGGAGGAATGTGTGAAAATTTGTCCAGTGAGGTTACATGGCAAAGGCAAATTTCAATGTGGAAAGGAGGGTGTCCCTTCTACCCCTGTGACAGAGATTGGCGAAGGGTCAGTGGGACCCGAGTGTGAGGTGAGAACAAAAGGTAGCCTCCATGTCCACTAGGAAGGTTCTGGACTCACCCATTACCTGGAGTGTTACCCTAGTCTCAGATAAGTTGATGGGTGTCTCTGAGTTTGGGTGCCATCAATCCTCCACCATGCTGAGAAGCTTGAGGGTCTGAGGAGTTTGAGATGTCTCCGATAGTGGGGCCGGGCCTCCATGGCATGGCACAGGGTTCAAATGCCTGTTAGGTCACTCTGATTTCCCATGGCCAGGTTGTCAGCACAGCCTTGTTGGCAGGCAGGGATTAGGACAAGTGCGGGACCATTGGCTCTCCTGGACACATGGAAAACGACCTCTACATGGAACTGACTCTGCCCCAGCAAGATGGGGCTCAGAGATCTCCCCTTGTTGTCTTTGCAGGAATGTTTCTGGCTTTAGGGCTGCTTCCAGGGCTTGGGCATAGAGTGTAAAATCCTGTCACACCAGAGTCTGTCAGGAAGACTTGGATACCTTGTCCTGGGCATTAAAAACCTTGAAGTTCACCTTCATCAAGTTTTAATTAGGGTGTGAGGACTGTCTTCAATAGTTTTAAGGTTTTTTTTTTTTTTAAATGAATGCTTGAAGCTGATTGGGAAATAAAATGAGAGGCTACTACTGTAGCCCATATTGGAGAGGCTGGGTTAAGGCAGATGTACTGAGTCACGGGGCCTCTTGTAATCTGTTAAGAAAAAAAAGCTGGACTTTTATCAGTTTGTTGTGCAATCTCATGGAGTTTGTCAAAGTTAACCATCTTGTTAAAAGTTGTGTCCATCTTTCAGGGGGCAATGAATCATAACCTCTCTATTCTAGTGTTCCTCCCATCCCTCCTGGTAGTCCCAGCCAAGATTTTGGAACAGCACTGTATTATTACCCATCTGAGCCACAGCAGGGTCCATCAGGTGTTCCCAGTCTGCATACTGCCTGGTCTCTTTTGCTCCTTACCTGTAACAGTGGAAAACTGAATAATACAGATAGCATGGCAGGTTAAATTATATACTTGAGTTAAGTGATGGAAGTCTCTTATGTAGGCAGAGGGGTTAGTTGAAAAATAACACAATTTTCTTGTAATAAGGATATAAACATATTAAAAATAATAACTCATTTGGAGAAAGTATTTTTAGAGATGTCGTTAACAGCATGTAACCCTAATCAGTTTCTTAGTATTTCCAAGGCTGAGGTGGCTAATACAGTTTGTCTATTATGATGTTACCAATGTCTTATACCTTTAGTTGTATAACTGAAATTTTTGAAATGTTTTAACAAGTGATAGAAAACAGAATTATATATAATTGATATTATAATTAATCACAGTTTTATAAAGGGAGAAGTTAAAGAATGGGGTGACAGGAGACATTCGGTACTACTGAGGCACTACAAAACAAAGATAATTTAGCAATTGACAATATTAAAAGTATGGAATTTGGTACAGGAGAATGGTATTTAGGAACCTTGAATGAGAGAGGATGGCAAAAACACAACATAGGGTGTGTGTGTTGGGGAGAGGGGAAACCTGTGTTGAAAGATAGGATTGAAATACCTGGAAACAATAAAAAGAGGAAAAACGTATCTGAAAACAGTTATTTTGGAGATTAAACTTAGTCTAACAGATAATAAATAACATTTTTAATAACCAGCTTATAGACACTCTGTAGGAACCAGGGTTTATTAGGCCTTTGAAAAAAGTTTAAGAGGCATGGCAAAATAAAACTTAATAGTTTTTGTATACACTATGGATTGAGAAAACATTGAAAAAACATTGACTTGGCTGTTGTTTTGACAGAAATTAACAGAGAAGAGAACATGGATATATGACAGAGCATTTCACAGGAGAACCAGTAACAGACAATATAGTCATGTGACTTTAATACATAAAACATATGACATGATTATATGTATTTTTTACATTGATTATTTTACAGTGTTTTGGTCAGTGGCTGACACATAGTAGGTTTATTTTTGTGTTTCTTTTGGGTCTTACTCTGACTCTTTGTCTCTCTGACTCACTTTTTCTATCTCTCTCTTGTGTCTCTTTGTCTCTCTGTCTCATTTTTTTCTCTCTGTCTCTTCTCTCTGTCTCAGGGGAGGTGGGAGAAGAGGAGATAGGGAGGGGGCTAGCTACCATCCTCAGATGTAGAGAGAAGGACTGATTGGTAGGTGGAGTGGGTGTGGGTAGGAGGGAGGAAGTGGCAGGCGGGGGAAAGGTAGGAGTCAAGGTTTGGGGGAGTGTGGGGGTGCCAGAGACTCAGGTAGCTCAGTCAAAGAAGATGGCTCAGAGTCTGCATCCTCTCAGCCCAGAGACATCTGAGGATAAGGTTTTGGATGAGAGTTGCCCATAGCAAAGTCCCTGCAGAAGCCTAGGATCAAAGCAGAGCATCCTGAGCAATAATCAGAGGCTTGACAGACAGGAGCCAAGGCTCAAACAGGGCCAGAGATCAGTACAGGGTATCCCCTGAGATGATCAAAGCCCAGGTCAGGGGAAGCACTTGGAGGAGGAAGAAACATCCTTAGACCCAGCAAGGTTTCTGGAGGGTTGGTCCTGGTGTGGCTGTGACTTAAGGAGAACCAACCTGAGGCCTGGAAGGACAGGGGCTGAGAACAGGAAATCTACCCCAAAATTAAAGCCATATGAGTCAGGTGAACAGAGGCTCTGAAACAGCTCCAAGTTAGGGCCCAGTCCAAGGTCAAGGAGGCTCAGTTCCAGTCAAATGAAAGGCTTCCCTGGTGATGTAACAAACCAAATTATTTGGGTGAGTTTATGAGCTTGGGCAGAAACAGAGGGTAGGAGGTAAGCGGAAGGTAAGGACTTGGGTTCCAGTGGAGAAACAGGAAGTGATGGATAAAGGGATTCAGACTGTCTGGTAGGCAGCGGGATAGGTGGGATGGACAGGCAGGAGAAAGAGTAGGAGGAATAGGAGACAGAACTGGCTGAGGTCAGGGAGGGGAAGTCAGAGTTTCAGGCAGCTCAGTTAGGGCTGAAGGCTCAGGACCAGTTCTTCCAGGTGGAAGTGTGGGTTAAAGATCATTGACCTGAGCTATGGAGCACTGGCTACGGGGGAGGTGGGCCAGGAGTGCAGTTCCCAGAATCCCTGGATGGAGGAGAGACCATTGATCTGAGCTATGGACACTGGCTACGGGGGAGGTGAGGCAGGAGAGCAGTTCCCAGAAGCCCTGAGTGGAGGAGAGACCATTGACCTGAGCCATGGACACTGCTACAGGGGAGGTGAGGCAGGAGAGCAGTTCCCAGAATCCCTGGATGGAGGAGAGATCATTGACCTGAGCTATGGACACTGCTACAGGGGAGGTGGGGCAGGAGAGCAGTTCCCAGAATCCCTGGATGGAGGAGAGATCATTGACCTGAGCTATGGACACTGCTACAGGGGAGGTGGGGCAGGAGAGCAGTTCCCAGAATCCCTGGATGGAGGAGAGATCATTGACCTGAGCTATGGACACTGCTACAGGGGAGGTGAGGCAGGAGAGCAGTTCCCAGAATCCCTGGATGGAGGAGAGATCATTGACCTGAGCTATGGACACTGCTACAGGGGAGGTGGGGCAGGAGAGCAGTTCCCAGAATCCCTGGATGGAGGAGAGATCATTGACCTGAGCTATGGACACTGCTACAGGGGAGGTGGGGCAGGAGAGCAGTTCCCAGAATCCCTGGATGGAGGAGAGATCATTGACCTGAGCCATGGACACTGCTACAGGGGAGGTGGGGCAGGAGAGCAGTTCCCAGAATCCCTGGATGGAGGAGAGATCATTGACCTGAGCTATGGACACTGCTACAGGGGAGGTGGGGCAGGAGAGCAGTTCCCAGAATCCCTGGATGGAGGAGAGATCATTGACCTGAGCTATGGAGCACTGGCTACAGGGGAGGTGGGGCAGGAGAGCAGTTCCCAGAATCACTGAGTGGACGAGAGATCATTGACCTGAGCTATGGAGCACTGGCTACAGGAGAGCAGTTCCCAGGATCCCTGGATGGAGGAGAGACCATTGACCTGAGCTATGGACACTGGCTACGGGGGAGGTGGGGCAGGAGAGCAGTTCCCAGGATCCCTGGATGGAGGAGAGATCATTGATCTGAGCTATGGACACTGCTACAGGGGAGGTGGGGCAGGAGAGCAGTTCCCAGAATCACTGAGTGGACGAGAGATCATTGACCTGAGCTATGGACACTGGCTA
The DNA here is from genome assembly GCA_009823505.1 of Rhizomys pruinosus. Lineage (NCBI taxonomy): Eukaryota > Metazoa > Chordata > Mammalia > Rodentia > Spalacidae > Rhizomys > Rhizomys pruinosus. The sequence goes on along the minus strand of VZQC01007142.1, from coordinate 6,309,789 downwards.
CAGGGGAGGTGGGGCAGGAGAGCAGTTCCCAGGATCCCTGGATGGAGGAGAGATCATTGACCTGAGCTATGGACACTGGCTAAGGGGGAGGTGGGGCAGGAGAGCAGTTCCCAGAATCCCTGGATGGAGGAAAGCTTAGGTCATTGTTAAGGTACAGTCTGAGACAGTCCCAATTTAGACAAATTTCATAACAGACACCCCAGGGGTGAATAAGGCGCGTGTCTTAATCCAGAGTTGCCCATCCCTCAAAGCTCCACTGGAGACCAGAAGCAAGGATGGAGTTTCCCCCACAGTTGTCTGAGTTCAGACACAAGAGTAGGGAAGCCTTGGGGAGAGTTCCCCCTGACTGACAAGACTCCCCAGAACAAAGGCTGCTACTCTTGGCAGAAAGCCCAGCTTAAAAAAAGTATTCATAAGCTCAAGATGCTAAAACCTATGATATATGTGGCATGCAAATATGCATATTTTGGAGTGATGAATATTGGAAGGAATAACAACAACAGCAACAAAAAACTAGGTCAAAGAACTGACTGAAACGCTGAACTTCTGCTCAAAAAAGTAAACTTCTACATTGAGAATTTTGAAAGAGTCTGACAAAAAAAAAAAAAAAGATGAAAAACAGGTTTGGCAGGATGCATGAGCTCTGGTGAGGTTGGGGGCAAGGAAAGAGGTGTGGGTCTAGATTTGATTTGAAATTTTATATGAAATGCACAAAGCTTCAATAAAACAATTGGCTTTGAAAAACAAAAAAACCCAGCTTCAATTCTTGGCAGAAAATCTGGGAAAGGCACCTGGTGCCCTTACAGTCACAGTTAAAGAGAAAGGCAACTTACCCCCAAATTAAAGCTGATATAGTCAGGCAGGAAGCCAGGTTAAAGAAAAAGATAAGAGGGTCCTCAGGCCTCTGGGCAGGGGGCTGGACTCCTCCCAGGTTTAGGCACCATCTGAAAGGTTCTCCACCTATGTATGCAATAAAACATATTAGCCTGATTAAAATATAAAAGAAGGGTTTACTGGGAAAAGATAACTCTAGAGAGAGTTCACAGGCAGAGGTCAGTGAAGTCATGCCCCCAAACTGGAGTAGTGGATTTTTAAAGGAGAAGGGAGTGGAAGTAGTGACATGCTGGCAAGGCCCGGGGGTATTGTCTTATTAGGTGGATTTTAGGGCCATGTAGGTGGGTCTTAGGTCCAGTGGTCACTTTGGAATGGGAACTAGGTGTTGGCTTTATCCAGCATATTGTAAGGGTTTTGTAAGTAGGGGCTCCTCACCAGAAGAAAAGGGCAGGGACCTCCCGGTCCATACCATTTTTGGCATTTGTCCTAGACCTCCACCCTAATAATACACATCTCTTCATACACACCACACATTCACACATACCACACACATCCTCTCAGAGAAAAGGTAATTAAGTGGCTGTGAAAAGTTATAAAAGAAATATATATATTATTTTGACCCACTATTTTAGACGTCCTCATCCATGATCAGTTAATGCTGCTGATTTCCATGCTATACCGTGTATGTACATCCTGGTGGGTAGGTTGGTCCTGTTGACTTTAAGATTGCTGCTTGACACTATTCCTGAGGATATCTTATCAAGAGTCTACTCAAACCAAGGAGGGAAACAAAGATGTAACAAAGTAAGAATACCATCAAAATCCAACTTGGTGAACCAATGCATTTTGCTATAGTTATTAACAGGGAGTATAGGTGAACTGTGGGAAGATCCAGTTTGAATTAGGGGCTAGTCTCAGCTAGCACTCCTCAGGGCACCATGTGGGAGTCAAGGGATTTCTCTGACACTGTCCCAAGAGGGAGCAAGCAACGTGGCCCAGGCACATGATGCTAGGCAGAGCAGCAGTATGCAGTGTCATGGAACTGGGGTCTGTGATTGGCTCTGAGAGGTGACATCATTTTGCTTACAAAAGCAAGTTGTAGCAGACAATAAAGTGAATTCTCCATTACCATCATTACACAGAATTCCTAGCCATTATTTCTGCACGCATACAGGCCGAAGTAGGCCTGAATTTCCAGTGTCGTGGCCAGTGGGCTGAATTGCGGTCCATCAGACTGCGAACCTGGCAAGCTGGTGTGAGGCTGGAGAGATCTATCAGATAGCCAGCTGTGAAGTGAATTGTAAGTGTAGTCTGAAGATAGGCCATCAGCGATCAGCCTGAAATTCCTGTCCAGAGACCAGCAGTCTTTGGACAGGTGGGAAAGCGCGACCAAGATGGGAAACATTACATTTCCCAGGCTAAGGACTTGAGTTGGAAGTACCACTTGGGTTGGGTTATGGAAGTAACCAACTGACCTCTGCACTGACAGGATAGTTCCCTACAGTGGCCACATGTGGGCACTGTGCCCCGCTTCCCCTAGCAGGACCCTGCTGTACCTGCTCCTAGCAAGAGAAGCTCCCATAGTGAACAGTTAATTACAGGTGCAGAAATGACTCAAAAACTGCTGTGTCATCCAAACTCACTCCAGCATGAGTGACAGAAAACCTGCAGTCACTACAGAAACTACAAGAAGCTCAACAGTTTGGAGAGTCTCCTTTGCAGTTAGCTTAACTGCCTCTTCCAGGCAGCTGGCCAGGTAGGTATCTGTCTCTTCTAGGCAACTTGGTGAGTCTTTATTTCTGGTAGCCTGGTTTGGTCTGAAAGTGTCACTCAGCAATCTTTAAGACTTGTATATATTTGGGGAGGGTGGGGCATAGAGAACCTGGTCAAGTTAAGGACGTTCTGAAGCTACTGAGTTTTCCTTTTTTTGACTTTTTGAACTGAAGGAGCTGTCCATCAGGATAGAATGTTTCACTCCCACTCAGACAATGTTATTTGTCTACCTTTACCTTGTTTTAGACATCCCGTTGTTTGCTAGCTTTTCCCTAAGATTGAAGGTCGTGTCTGGGAGGATATTGCTACAAACAGGCTTGTCTGTGAGTTGGGATACGTTGGATGAATCTGTTGATTTTAATGCTGTGGCATGCATTCACTCCATGGTGGGAACATGTGCAGAGTCATACCAGTACCTTTGGGACCAGAAAGCAAAAGAAATAACATCAAGGAGTTCTTCAGAGAGATTCCATTGTACCTTTAGAGCATGCCTTTAGTGAACTCGACTCTTCTAACATGTCCTACCACCTCCCAATACTGCCAAGCAGGAAAGTAGGTCTGAAGTGCATGAGCTTTTGAAGAACAGCCCAGGTCTAAACTATAAAACATAGTTGTGTATTATTATAAACAGTCTAAAACTGTGCATCCCATTGTATATAATGCGTGATTCAACATGACATGACACAGTTTTATGTGGCTTTGAATTATCCTTGACAAGGCTCTTAGTGTCAGGATCTTACAAAGAGCCCAGGGCAAAAACAGTAGCATTCTGGTTTCATTGTATAACTGGAAACACTGAAGTTCAGTTAGATTTAAATGCTGAGTAGAACGTAATGCAATTTAGATACTAAGAAAAAACAACCAAACAACAAGATGCAAGAGCTGACTACTATGATTACTATCTAACCCTTTTTTCTTTTTCCATAATGTCTTTTGATAAAATCACAAGCATGGGCAAATGACTTAAGTAAATGAATACAGCACCAGATGCACACTGGATAATTTCCTTGATGAAAGACAGTTCATTACTGGATTAGAAATGCAGTAATAAAATGTCACAGCTTGGAAAGTTTCACAGATATAAAAAGATGGCCCATAGTCATAGGAACTGAAGTTGAGGACTATGGAGTTCAGGTCCTGGCTCACCCAGTGCCACTCCTGTTGGGGTGGGGATGCAATTTGCCTTCCTTTTGCTTCTGTCTGTGATCACCTTCTGGATTTTTTGTCTGTCTCCAAATTTTCTGTTCTTAAAATGATGCTTGTCATTTTGGTACCATAAAATCCTGATTTTACCCTGATTATAACTGTCAAAGTATGTTCTCCATATATGGTCACATTGTCAAATACTGACAGTTCTTCAAAATGCAAATATTGAAGGGTCAAAATTCAGCCATAACATTAAATATAGGCTAGTTTAGTGGGATGCTGTTATCTATTGGTAAATGAATAAGAACTTAGAGAGGGCTGTGTAGTATTTCCACAGGCTTTGTCTTATTTAAAATAATTCCTGAATATTTCTAAAAATATTTTGAGTTTTTATGTATATCAAATAAAACATCTTAGTCAAATATAGGTTCCCTACCCCTTCCAAACCCCCATATCCCTCCTCCATACTTCAGCTATTACATCATATATGCTAAGTCCTATCAAGCATTTGTATCTACATGTCCCTCAGTGAAAGTTCATCCACTGGGGTCTAGTGGGCCTATCTAGAGTCATTCCCTTAAAGATCTACTCTCCCTCACCCAGAAGTTAACAGTTACCAATACTTCTTTGACCAGGGTTGGGACCTGCTGCCCATTTCCTTTGTTCTAAGCTGGGTTTTTGTCTGGTTGAGTCAGCATGGGTCTTGTGCATGCTGCCACCATTGATGCAAGTTTATAGGAGCGAGTTACCAGTAGCCTAAAATCCTGTGTTTCATGCACTAACCTTGGCTATTACAATCTTTTTGCTCCCTCTTCTACAGTAGTCCCTGCACCATTGGTTTATCCATGAACATACAGTCTGTAGTCTCTTATTTTATAAAACTTACCTAGTTGTGGCCCTTATGTGTGCATCATACTTTGTTGTACAAGGAAGCTTCACTGGTGAGATTTGCGGGATGTATTAGTATTCTCTCTAACCTCTGTTCTGTTATGGGGCATGAGTCTTATGTGTAGAGGTTCCACTGTAGATGTGTCACTTAGGGCTGGGCATATCTCAGACTTATAGTCTTTGTGTGTAACCAGTTGTGGAACTCTGTCATAGCCTCCACCTGTTGCAAAAAGAAGCTTCTTTTTGATGAGTGGTGTACAAAATACTTGTCTGTAAATACAAGGGTCCATATTTACCATACAGTAAGAAATTTAATTTCTTTAGATATGACAGAGATAAGGTTTGCTCTAGGATCTGTGACCTCTGCAGCCATGTGTATTTAGCTATATTTACAGTGCCACCCATGGATTCCCACCCACTGAGAGGGCTTTAAGTCCACTTATTTAACTGTTGATTAACCCCTAGATAAAATTGCTACCCACTACACCAATAAAGATAGTTTGCTCTGCCATTCATTGTGGTCATTAGGCTTTGGAGCTGGGTTGAACCATGGATACATTTTTCTCCATTAGCAGCTTGGATAGTGTTCTAGTTTGTCTTCCATTGCTGTGACAAAACACTCTGACTGACACCAACTTGGGGAGGAAAGGGTTTATTCAGCTTACATCTCCTGGGTCACAGTTCATCACTCAGGGAGCCCAAGGCAGGAACTCATTTCAGGAACCTGGAGGCAGGAGCTGAATGAAGCACAGGCCATGGAGGAATGCTGTTCACTGGCTTGCTCCTCTGGCTCATGCCCAACCTGCCTTCTTATACAGTACATAACAACCTGCCCAGGGTGGGACCACTCATTGTGGGCTGGGGCCTTCCACACTCGACCATCAAAACAATACTCCACAGATGTGTCCACAGGCCAATCCACTGGAGCCAGTTTCCCAATTGAGGCTCCCTCAACCCAGGTGTGTCAAGTTGACACTAAAGCTATCCAGCACAGATAGTATCTTCTAAAACTATGAGAGGTAGTCTTCATGGAGATGGCCTTCAGGTCAGTTCCAGGCCCATTGCTAATTCCTGAATCTTAAAATCTAAATGCTCTCAAAATGTCTACATTTATGAGTGTGCCAGTATTTTATCACAGCATTCTGAAGTCCAGTAAATCTTCATCAACAAAGTGGTTCAGTCATAGAGTCTGGGGTTCTAACCACATTTAGGGAATAAGTCATAGGATTTGCAGCCTGGAGAAAGACAGTGTATTAGTCACTTTTCTGTTGCTGTGATAAATCCACCATGACAAAGGGAACTTATAAAAGGAAGAGTTTATTTGAACTTAAGATTGACAGTTCCAGGGAATCAGAGTCCATTATGGCAGGAAGCATGGTGGTGGGGGCTGAAGCAGCAAGCCGAGGGTCATATCTCACAATGAGCACAGGAGGTCAAGAGAGAGACTCTGGATAACGCAAGGCTTGTTAAACTCACTGAGCTGCCCCCAATGACGTACTTCCTCCAACATGGCCACACCTTCTAAGACCTCCAAGAACAGTGCCACCAACTGGAGACAAAATGTCTGAATACTTAAAGCCTATGGGGGACACTCATATAAACCACCACAGACAGCAAAATGCTCAGGTCCCTACAGGGTGAGGTAGAAGAACACCTTTGCAGGTGTGCTAACTGCAGGCTCACTTACTTCACCTGCTAATAGATGTTTTGTGCTCCAAAGACTGCTCCAGGTTAACATGAGATATCTGTAAGACACTAAGGCTCCCCTCTGGAAATGGAGCCAACCTGGTCCTGTTGGCTATCCAGAGGTCCGATCCCACCATTCAGAGTCATGTTTAATGATTCTATTGATGAAAAAAAAATAAAAGAGGTTGTAAAAGTTGTGAAATCAGATGAGTCTGTATGAAGATAAAATAAATGAAGGCTTGGAGCATGAAGATGATTCAGATGGTACAGGCATTTTCTGCCAAAGCCTGAACACAACATTTGATCCTCACAACCCACATGGTGCAAGTAGAAAAGACTCCAGCAAATTGTATTTTGACCTCCGCATATACAGAGTTACTCCTCACTTGTTCTCTCTCTCTCTCTCTCTCTCTCTCTCTCTCTCTCTCTCTCTCTCTCTCCTCTTTTTATCTCTGTCACATGCCCTAATAAAATAAATGTAAAAAAAAAATAAATGAGCTCTGAAAGCTGATATCCTACCACTTGAAATACATAAAAATTAAACCTTTGCTTACTCAATTATATCATATAGATAGAACCCATGACTCTTGTTTTACAGTTTTTAGTGTTTTTAATAGCTTAGCTGCAATGACACAGAAAGTTTCTTGAGACTTCTTGGGTAAATGAGGGTGAATTCACTGACAGCTGACAGTAAATTCATCAAGACACAGAACATTAGAAATTATGGACCTGGGGTTGTTCCAAGCACTTCAGTAGACACAGAGACAAAGAGTTTTACATGACTGTGAACATTTGAAATATAACAAACCAAATGCATTTGCAGAACATTCAAGCTTGCGTCTGACTTCCCCCTTCTCAGATATTATCTTCAACAAGGTACCCCAAACAGCATGAACTTACAGTCTTAAAAATATGTGAAATACTAGAATCCTAATTCTGAATGTATGAATGACTTTTATGATAAACTATGAAATAAAGCAAACGCTTTCCTGAAAACAATCACCTTATGCTAAAGAAGAATGGTAAATGCCATTTCTGGAAATGTTTTACAAGTATATTTTTATGGACTAAAATTTTTTCTGTAGAATATCATCAAGATTCTGTCATATTTCAGTGTTATTGATTTGAAACACAAGTGGGTTTTGATGTCATTTATTCTAGGCTACACACTGTGAAATTATTCAAATGCTTCATTTTCATTCGAGCTTCCTATTTGTTTTAAATGTTATTACCTGCTTCGTTGCCTTTTCATTTTAGCGAACACTCTGATAAATATTTCTATCAATTGCAGATGTGATTTTTGCATAAGTAACTAAAATGCTAGTACCATAGTTTAATACAATATTAGACACCACAGGCTCCCACAGCAGCAATTAGGAAGTTTGTCTACATGTGTGTAATCACGAAGGCCTGGTGGAATGGTTTAAAGTGTACCCATAATTAGTTATTTTAATGCTCCATCTCATTCCACAAAGCCTTAGGCATCCTAAGTAAAATGCTGAAACAGGTGTGACTTACTTTTTGTTTTCTCATCTTTTCATAGTGCTACAAAAAGCCCAGTGACTTCGTCACTGACTGGAGTGTGGGTCAACGGCTCTCAAGTCCAATCAGTCTCATAGACATGTACTTTTCACACAACTCTTGATTTCCTTTACTCTAAGGATACACTGAATTTTCCTTTTCTGCCCTTTCTTGCTTCCATTAAAGTTAAATAACATTATTTTATTTTATTTTTATTTTTTTTAAATTAGTTTTTATTGATGCTTTGTGCATTTCATACATTTTTCCAATTCAGTTCAGGCTTATTTCCCTTTCCCTCCACCCCACCCCCACCCCATCCCAGATCATGCATTCTGCCATAACTGTCCTGCATCTTTCTCTCAGTTTTTTTTTCATTTTTAGCTACAAGTGATAATCCATGAGAACAAGCATCCTTCATGCAAAACCTATCTGCAGGCTGTTGTGCCCAAACACCTACAGCCCCACCATCCAGTGGGGGGTGACAGGTTGTTTGTTCAATCAAGTTGATCAAATGAGTGTCCAGACTACATTGCTGTAGTTTCACCATTCACCCCAATCGCAGCCCTTACATTCTACCACGCCCCCTCTTCCGCAGGTTGTTCCCTAGGCTTAGAAAAGGGGCACAGGTGGATGAGAGGTAAAACAGTCCACTCTCTCTGGAGCTGTTGACTTGGACTCTGGTCAATTCTGGCTGTTTCCTTTCATGGGCTGACAGTTTGTCCAGGAATAACCTTTCGATCCTACTAATGAAGAACAAGCAATTAGATATATAGGTATTTAAGCAGCACTAATAGTTATGGTAGGTTACTTTAGCATAGACACATGTTTGGATATGTTAATCCATGAATTACAATTTTCCCCCCTGTTAAATATGACAGGGTCTTACTGTGGCTTATACATCTCCTAACCTGTAGAGGCTGTGAGCTTGTGGCATCAGCCATGGGTTTTATTTCTCCAAGGGAGAGCCAATAGCCAATTAGAGTTTGGATATACAGGCACATGTGCTTGCCCTCTGCTGCACAGTAATTTCCAGGCAGGTGAGGTGTAGAGCTGGTGCTGACAGGTGGGTCTTGCGTGACTCAGGAGACCCAAGTTGCTTTTTTTTTAGTGGCCTTTGGTAACACCTCTGGCATTCCAGAGGCCATTCTGAGTACACTTGGATGTGTGGTCTCAATACATCCTCCCCATGTTAACGTCAGGTCTTCGGCAGTCAGGGTCTTATTGCCTCTCTCTCCTCCTGTAGGTAGTCCCAACTTAGAGCAAGGAGCCCTTACCTTTTTGTGGGGCCTTGGAATCCCTGGCACAACAGCCACCTGTAGAACAAAGCCATTGCTGAGGTCAGAGCTCCGGTATTAATAGTTTGCCATGAGGCATAGCCGAGGACTTTTTATATCTATTTGGTTCCTTTGAACTGAGAGTAATCCTTCAACAGTTCCCATGGCTAGGAGGATCAAATAAAGAAAGACAGTTGTTTACAGGTTTTATAAGAGATGGACTCCTACAATAGTTGGTCTCACAAGACAGTATGGGGAGCGACCTCATCATTGTCATATTTCTCCTTTTGTCTATGGGTGGGGAAGGCAAGGAAGTCCGTCATAGAGAACCTTTGCCTTGGTGGCACCGAGAAGGTAAGGTTCATAGGACTCATTATAACTAGTGTATTCATAGTAGGATCCACAGAGGGGTTTGATGTTTGTGCAATTACGAGGCTTTTCTTGCCTTTGAATGTGCAGACGGGTCAGCCTTTCCATGCCCTCTGTTTGGTACATCCATACTCAATAGCATGCTGTATCTTTTCTTTCTAGGCCTGTTAAGTTGGTGACGTTTTGTGCTTGTTGGAACAAACAAATATTTCCCATAGTTAGTTTAAGATTTTGAATTGCAAGGGTTTGATGAAAAAGGTTTCATGTCTATTTTTCTGTATCCCCCTCCCCCCTTTTTTCTTTTTAGCGTATGAGTCTCAGAAGATAGTTGTATTATACTTGACTAGTAGGGTGGAGTCAAGGCACAGATTTAATCAAATTCAATCACCCATGTGTTCACAGTTTTCGCCTAGACACTGTCGACAGGACACATGCTGTTTTTAAGGACTTAGTAAGAAAAAGAAAAGAAGGGCTGGGGAGATGGCCTAATGAGTTAAAAGCGCCGGCCGCTATTGCAGAGGACCCGGGTTCCGCCCCAGCACCCATATGTGCGACCGAGAGCTCCGTGTGAAACTCAAACTCCGTCCAGGAGAACTCAGTTCCAGGGGGAATCCGTAGACCACTCTTCTGACCTCCGCGGCATTGCACAACGGGTGCACAAACCTGCATGCAACACTACATTGATACACATACAGAAAAAAAAAAAAAAAAAAAAAAGTAAAAGTAAACATGTATATATTAAACAACGTTGGTTTACAGAATCTGATAAAAATGGTAATGCATCTGAATTAAATGGAGATATAATTCGCTGTTGCCCACATTTGCTTTACATAAAATCTGTAGAGCAGGAGCTTTGGGATTGACACATGCAAGTGTTCTCTATAATTTCTCTGTTGTACAGTGTCACCTTGTAGCATTCTCTTTAAGATGATTTAACGTAAAAATTAGGTTTGCTTCCCTAGTTAATCATATATAGTCACCCAAAATAACATTATTTTAAAAGAATGCATAGCACACTCAACTCAAAGTATGTTGAACGGCTAGATAGAACACATCAGTATTATAGTTCCTAGAATCCAAATTTGTTGGTTACCTGCTCCATTACCCTTATAATTTTACTAGTATTCCAGTTAGTTTGCTAAAATACTTCACTATTGGAAAAATATCTAGTATCATTTTTTATATTTAACAGATTTTTCAATATAATGTTATTGATGCATATTTGTTGAAGAAAGTGGTTTCATAATGAAAGGTTCATTTAAATATATCTTGTACTTTGCATTCACCCCCTGTTAACCTATGTACTTCCTTGTACTTCCCACTAGTCTCCCTTCTGTCTTCATGAAAAATGTGTATATGCATATCCGTGTGTGTGTGTGTGTGTGTGTGTGTGTGTGTGTGTATGTAAGTAAAATCTGGATTCTATGTATGTGAGAAAACATGAAGCATTTGTCATTTCTGAGTCTGGCATTTTTCACTTAATGTTTTGATCTCTAGATCCATTCGTTTTCTTGAAAATGAAAGATTTTTCTCTTGATAAGTAAAATTTCATGTTAAGGCCAATGTGATGACTCAACAGGACACAGGCTCTTACCAAATGATCCTGGTCTCTTGCATTCAAGCCTCTGAAGCTACATAAAAATCAAAGGAGAGAAAAAACTCCACATGTGAGCTGTGGCTTTTGTACCCACATGTACATGCTCATAACTAATAGTAATGAATGAAAATTCAAGAGAAAACAAACAAAATCCCTTGTGTGTGTGTGTGTGTGTGTGTGTGTGTGTGTGTGTGTGTGCCACCTGGATGCCAGAGTTTATGGAGCCAGAAGAGGGCCTCAGAGCCACTGGAGCAGGAGTTAACAGTTGGTCGTGAGCTGCCACATGTGGCTTCTGGGAACGGAATTTGAGTCCTATGGAAGAGCAGCAAGTGTTCCTAACCACTGAATCATCTCCCTAGCTCCAAGGCAAAGAGTCTGACCTTTGAGCCTGGCTCAGTCAGCCTCTCACGGCCTTCCTCCACACTTCTCTCTAAACAACGTTGTCACTACAGATAGAAGGAAACTAAAAGGAAATTAACATCCGTTATTTTGAGCTTCATTTATAGTTGAGGGATTTATAAACCAAAAATTGTACTTTAAAATATGCACATTTATTCAAATAAATTTTAACACTGTTGCAATTTACAAAATAACAGGATGGCATCAATTATATTTTTATTTTTAAAGATATAATGATTAGAAATTTTGCATAATAACTAGTAGATAAACTCACTCCTTTGAAAAGGTCATAAGAATTCATAGCAAGTATGCCAAGGCAAAAGTCTCATAAAAAATAAAATATACCTGGTTACTGAATTTCAAAACAAAATATTTTACCAAATTTTAGTGTTCACTGAGTGTCTGGTGTTGTTCTTTAAGAGTTTCTTATATTTAGTGTAGCATTTTCCACAGAAATCATGGCATAGATATTGTGATATTTTCCATTTTACAGATGAGAAAACTAAAAGATAAAAATATTAGTAAACTTGATTAAGCTCACATAATGCATATAATGAAGTTTAATTTGAACTCATAAATTCTGTCTATGGAGACTATGGTACTAAAAACTGTCAAATATAATCTGGGGCCAAGAATGTTGAATTTCTTATCCCTGGGGAGTATGGATAAAATAATATTGCTCTTGAATAAAAAATAATGAAATTATGTGTATCATAAATATGAGAGTACACAAATCGAGAACATATCTATACAGATTAGTACATAGTGAAAGCATCTTTGCAGTAGGATCAGTCTTATGGATATATACCCAGGAGTGGTATGGCTGGGTCAGGTAGGTGGTAGGCTCATTTTGAGTCTTTTAAGGGTTCTCCACACTGCTTTCTATAGTGGTTGTATGAGTTTACAGTCCCAACAGCAGTAGATGAGTGTTCTCCTTTCCCCACCACCTCTCCAGCATTTGATGTCTTTTGATTCCTTGATCTTAGCCAGTCTTATCAGAATGAGATGATATCTTAGATGGTTTTAATTTGCATTTCCTTAATTATTAATGATGTTGAACAGTTTTTAAGATAGGTCTCAGTCATCTTTACTTCCTCACTGGTGAAGTCTCTGTGCATCTCTTTATTCTACCTTTTGAGTGAATCATTTGTTTTCTTCTTTGGTTTTGAGTAGTTTATATGTTCTGGAAGTTAATGTTCTGTCAGACGTATCACTGGTGAGGTTTCCTCCCACTCTGTGAGTTTTCTCTTAACTTCCCTGATTGTTTCTTTCACTGTACAGAAGCTTTTGAGTTTAATGAAGTCCCACTTGTTAATTTTCTACCTTATTTCCTGTGCAGCTGCTGTCTGATTTAGAAAGTCTTTTCCTATACCTATGTCTTGTAGGTTGATGCCAACTTTTTTTTTCTTCTATCACCTTCAGAATTTCAGGTTTCATGTTGAGGTCTTTGATCCACTTAGAATTGATTTTTGGACAGGGTGAGAGGTAAGTGTTTAATTTTGTTCTTCTAAATATGGTGATCCATTTTTGCCAGCACCATTTGCTGAAGATGCTATCTTTCCTCCAATGAGCTTTTCTGGCCCCTTTATCAAATATGAGGCGGTTGAAATTATTTGAGCTCAAGTTTGCATTCTATCAGACCACAGTGCAATAAAGCTGACTAGAATAAGCCCAACTAGCTACAAGAACACACGGAGATGAAACAACACAATCTTGAATAATGAATGGGTCAGGGAAGAAATAAAGAATGAAATAAAAAACAGAAAAGGAAGAAATAAATGATGTAACACTACAGCTAAAAACACTTGAGAGATGATAACAAATGGATCCTAAACCCAACAGACAGGAAGAAATAGCAAAAATCAGAGCAGAAATCAATGAAATAGAAATAAAGAAAACATACAAAAATCAATGAATCCAAAAAGGTGGTTCTTTGAAAAGATAAACAACATAGACAGACCTCTAGCCCAGTTAACCAAAAGAAAGAAAGAGCAACTCCAAATTAACAGTATTTGTGATGAAAAGGAAAACATCACAACAGATAAACAAAAGATCCAGACAATCATATGGGAACACTTTAATAATCTATACTAAGTTTGAAAACCTAAGAGAAATGGATCAATATCTGAAATCCTGGGAACCAGAAAAGCTTAACCCAGAAGAGATTGGCAGTTTAAACAGACCCATCACATTTGAGGACATTGAAGACATAATAAAAAACCTCCTAACTACAAAAAAGCTCAGGGCCAGATGGTTTCACAGCAGAATTCTATAAAACATTTAAGGAGATCTTACAACCATTACTACTCAAACTATTCAGAAGGATACAAACAGAGGGAAATCTCCCAAACTCCTTCTGGATGCTGATGGAGTCAGCATCACTCTAATACCAAAACCAGGCAGACACAACCAAAAAAGAAAATGATAGACCCATCTCATTAATGAACACAGATGCAAAAATTCTCAGCAACATACTTGCAAATCGCATACAGACTCACATCAAAAAGATCAATCATCATGATCAAGTTGGATTCATACCAGGGATGCAGGGATGGTTCAACATATGTAAATCAATAAATATAAAACACATAAATGGGGGCTGGAGAGATGGCCTAGTGGTTAAGAGTGCCGAACGCTCTTACAGAGGACCTGGGTTCAATCTCCAGCACCCACATGGTGGCCAAGAACTGTCTGAAACTCCAATTCCAGGAGAACCCAGTTCCAGGGGAATCTGACACCCTTTTCTGACCTCTGAGGCACTGCATGACACGGGTGCACAAACCTGCATACAAACAGTACATTCATACACATACAGAAATAAAAAAAAATAAAAAAAAACATAAATGGACTAAAAGACAAAAATCACACAATCATCTCAATTGATGCAGAAAAAGCCTTTGACAACATTCTTTCATGTTTAAAGTTCTAGAAGGAATTGGACTGAACAGAACATTCTTAAATATAATCAAAGCCATAGACAACAAACTCACAGTCAACATCATCATAAATGGAGAAAAACTAGAAGCATTCTCCTTAAAGGTAGGTACTTGGAAAGGCTGCCCCTGTAGCTACTCCTCTTCAGTATAGTGCTTGAAACACTTGCTAAGGCAATAAGCCAAGAAAGGGAAACTAAAGAGTTCTAAGTGGAAAAGAGGAAGTCAAACTATCCCTGTTTGCAGATGATATGATAGTTTACCTGAAGGATGCTAAAAACTCTACCAGAAAAGTCCTGGAAACAATTAAGAGTTTCAGTAAAGTGACAGGATACAAAATCAACCTAGAAAAATCAATAGCCTTTCTTTACACCAACAACACACACTGAAGAAAGAATATAAGGAGACCTTCCCACTCACAATAACCTAAAAAAATATACCTGGGGATAAACCTAACCAAAGACACCAAAGATCTGTATAACAAAAAAAATTTAAACCCCTGAAGAAGATTGAAGATGATACCAAAAAAATGGAAAAACCTCCCGTGCTCATGGATTGGAAAAAATAATATAGTAAAAATGTCCATTTACCCAAATTAATATACAGATTCAATGCAATCCAAATTAAAATTTCTATGAGTTTCTATACAGCCTTGGAAAACTCAAACTTTTATCTTTTTTTTTTTCTTCTACACATCTTATATTTATTCTTTTCTCAAAAATATCTTTGTTTGACATTTGAGCAGCTCTTTATTATTTTATTTTTTGTAATGGTGATTATGTAATGTAAACTGTTCCATCTTGATTCCTTAACATTCCCTGACATTTCAACTTGCTGTGTCTCTTATAAGCAGTTGGACATGCAATCCTCCAGTCTTTATCTTAATTGTAATAGCTTTTCAGTTCTCTCTCCCATTTAACTATTTGATTTAACCTTGTCTTATTTTTAATTGAATTTCCTTTTCTCAGCTGCTGAATTCTTATGATTCTAATTTTTATTATTTTAAATTAATTATCTGTACTTTATAAGACTGAATAAATAAAGGCTAGCATAAAGATCAGTCAAAATAATTATCATTGCCTCTTCTCAGATAACCCTAAATACTAAACCTGATATTCTACTTACAAACTTTGCATAGATTTGAATACTTTTAAATTCTCTATATTCTTTCTACCCACCAAGGCATTGTTTTACTTTAGTTCTACTCACCATACCTTTAAATTTACCCACATATTTACTGTTTTCTTGATATTATTTGCAACCCACTGGGGGGCACTTTCTCCCTACTCAGAGAATACCTCTTTTCATAATGTTTCCTTATTTAAAGATTTCTGAACTTCCCTTTGTCTGTTGAGGTCTTTATTCTGTTCTCAGTTTCATTGTCAAGTAACTCTTTGTTGACTTATTTGGGCCAGGAGTCAGGCATTACTTCATTGACCAGTTTGAGCCACTGCTTTCTGCATTTTACTGGTGTATGTGGATTGTAGTGTTGCTGGGAAAAGTCTAGCTAGTTTGCAAAGGCTTTCAAGCCTGTGGCTCCAAGTGTTCAATTAGCTTCACAATGACTTTGGCCTTTGCAAACAAGTTGTGGGCTATGATCAGAACATTCCACTTCCTTCACTCTCTGATTCAGGCTTGAAATTCCTTCAGCAATTCCTAGCTGTGTTCAATATGCTGATAAATTCACCACTGTTTTAATTCATGTTGTCATGCCTTTAAAACTTTGGGTGTTTTTGCATGTGTATGCACATTATTCTATTACTCTAGGCATTCTTATAGAAATATATACTGCAATTAATGTTTTTAACTTTAAATTTTTATTATGATAAAACGTGGAAAGGTAGAAGTTACTAATGTAATCATTTTAAGTTTATAATTCAATGACTTTCTGCAACATTTACATGGTTGTGTAATGATTTCTTACATTCATCTCCAAAAATTCTACCTTCCCATCCAGAAACTCTGTCCCCTTCTTTAAATAGTAGTGTTTCATTTTAATCTCCCTTTCTTAAACATCAGTTTATAGACTAAGTCTATGACTACCATTTCTCTGAGTACCATATGAGTGGAATCCTTGTGCACTTTTATAACCGAGGATTTTATTTAGAAAAATGTCTTCAAAGTTCTTTCACAATGAAGCAGGTATTAGTATTTCCTTCATCCTTAAGGATCACTAATGACCCATTGTGAATGTATAGAACAGTCTATTTTTTATAGTTACTTTTTAAAATTTTCTCTTCTCACAAAAAAATCATAACAATACAAAATGATAATGACAAAGCGAAAAAAAAATTTAAAAAGGGTAGGATTTCCATTTCTTTCCCGATGAAGTAAAGAATCAATTTAGAGGGCTTGGTATGTAATTCTTCTCTATTTTTTTTTTTCTCTTTTCCTTTTTTTTTTTTTTTTTTTTTTTTTTAGTCTTTCAGGGCTATCAGAAGGTTAAGTGTGTACTGGCTGGTCCAGGAAGCCCTGAGTTCTCAGCTGAGAAAGAATCTGGTTAATTTGTCAATTTCTAACTCCTGTTTAGTTATGCTACCCTCTGAAAAGGGTCACCACAATGGCCAGAAGGGATTCAGGACGCCAAACGCTCTGACTTCTTCCGTGCTGAAAAAGAACGTTGGGTGTGGTAACTAGGATACGCCCATTCAGAGGGTCTACGTAAAGGACCCCAAAAAGATAACTCCAGAGGGAAAAATGTCCTCGACTAGTGCCTGTGAAAATGAACTGAAGGCTGGAGTAGTTAGGTATGCGATCTAGACAGGGGACCAGGAGAAGTAAGAACAGGGTGAATTCAACAGGGTGAATTCAAATGTCCAATTTAAAAGTCCATTAAAATTTCTTTTTTTTTTTTTTTTTTTGGTCTTTTCGAGACAGGGTCTCCCTGTAGTCTCAGCTGTCCTGGAACTCGCTCTGTAGACCAGGTTGGCCTTGAACTCACAAAAATCCGCCTGCCTCTGCCTCCCAAGTGTTAGGATTAAAGGCATGCACCACCACACCCAGCTTTCACTAAAATTTCTTGAGAGTTTCAAAGCATCAATTTATTAGATTTCTCCTTCTCTTCATTTGGCCATGATGTCTGGACTCAGGATCTGCTTTTCAGGCATTTTAATAGTCAGGATATGAGTTTCCACTTAGTTTCTAGAAAAAAGAGAGATTTTATTATTGAGCTTTAATTAACAATAGTGGACTTTTTCTTTGCTTGTAGGTAACCCTATTCTATTAATCAAGGCCAAGATAAGGTTTTGTGTCTATTTAAGACTATTTCATATAATTTTAATCCTAATATCTGGAGGCACAATTTTTCCAGCTTTAAAATGAATATATTGACCATTTATCTTTTGGTTATACTTTCCTTCTGGGTGTTTAAGTCCACACAATTAGCCCAGATTGACCAAACGTTGTTTTCTCAAGGACAGTTTAAGTTCTGGTCTTAAGGCAGCTCTCTGGCTTTTGATGGGGTTGGGGGAAGGAGCATTGGGCTCCTTATGGCCATTTTTAAACAGTTCCATCTACTGAGGACAAGGTTGGCTCTTAATAGACCAGGGTTCCATTTGGAGCACAAGACAAGTTTCCTCTATGTTGACCCTGTTTTTTATAGACTGGATACTGGCTGGAGTTCTGTTAGTGGATCCCTGCACAGGAAGCCTGGTGACTTACAATTGCAGAACACTTTAAGAGATCCCCTGCCCCCCAGACAAAATTACCTGAGACTGATTGAACTCAGAGGGCAAGGAACAAAATGTTCCCGCAAATCGTTCGGCTGAATTGGTATGGGCCTTATGTATGGGCATTAAGAGTCGAAAAAAGTTTTTACACCAATCTGGTACTTTTAATTACTATATCATATTTTGCTAAGACTTGAAAAAAAGCCTAAGAAGCCTTGCATAGATGTTGACTGGAAGAAATTTAACACCATAGGATAATCAGGCAGAGCCAATGAGAAAGACTTAAACAATTTTAGGTGTATCTTAAATGTAAATAGTTTACTACAAACAGAAGTAGTCTCTTTACTTCCCCAAACCCCATATCCTGGTTTATAATTTTCCAATAACAGGAAACAGATCTATTGACCAGAATTAAGCTGATAAATTTTACCAAGTCCATACAAACTATCTCCTTCTGGGCTGCATGCCACTGGTTCAGGGAAGTAAACCTAGCATTTATTGAGTTAAATTATCTTGCAATGGGAAGAGCAGATATCAAAAGTAATACATAAAAGACAGAGACAAACAATATCTGTCAGTAGTAAGAGGTAACCCATTACTTCTCTAGGTCCTTTTTATCCAAATCTACACCCGAAGTCCAGTACAAGCCAGGAGTGGACCTAGAAGCAACCACAACCCTGTATGGTTATAATCCCATTTAGACCATTACTAAACTAGCTTTAGAGTTTATACCATTTCAATTTTGAAAAATTAAACCACTTTATTCAAGTACAAGTATCTTATTTTCTACTGAACTTTTCAATATTTATACCCATCCAGATGAATGGGACAGCTCCCCCCCCCCAAAAAAAAAAAAAAAAACACATCACCACAAATTAAAAACCTTAAAGTGACTCATATTCCACACACAAAACATAACCAAAGGACTTGCACTCTATTTGTTATTAACAATGCTAACAATACAACTGCTCCTTATTTTTTAGTGCCATTTACTTGTATTATTTTTGTTTACCATCTTTTCACCTTGGGATAACACCTATCTTTAAAGGTGGTATTAATTTCTTGGACACAAGAAAAATAAAAGATGGGTTTTGTATCTTAATCCATTCTACTAGTTAATGTCCCTTAACTGGAAAATTCAGTCCACTAATATTTAAGACTGTTGTTGAAAGAATTAAATTGTTTCCAATCATTTTTATTTCTAGTACATTTCTACCATAGGTTTTTATTTCCATAGTGGTAGTATCTGTTTTCTGGTGTTGATTGGTTATAGTCATCCCTGCCCTCAGCTCTTTGTATTGTTTGAATACAACAATTGGAGGGTTGGGTTATTGGAGAGGAATTCTTTCAATCTATTTATATCATGGAACATTTTCTTTTCTCTTTCAATTATAATGGACATTTTTGTAGGGTAAAATACTCTGGGTTGGCATCTATAGTCTTTTTGAACCAGGAATGTTTTAGACTAGGCTCTTCTGGCTTTCATCATCTGCATTGAGAAATCAGCTGCAATTTTGATAGGTTTTCCTTTGCAGGTAACTTGTTGCTTTTATTTTGCAACCCTCAGTATCCTTTCTTTGCTTTGAACATCTAGTGTTTTTACTGATATGGCATGGAAAATTTCTTTTCTGGTTCTGTCTGCTTGGAGTTCTATATGCTTCTAATACTTGTATGGGTATCTCTTGCTTTAATTTGGGAAAAATTTCCACTAATATTGTGTTGAAGGCCTGGGCCATATCACCATCGTGTGAGTTTTCTTCCTCTTCTATCCCTATAATTCATAGGTTTGGTCTTTCCATAGTATCCCACAGTTCCTGATTATTCCATTCGTGTGTGTGTGTGTGTGTGTGTGTGTGTGTTTAATTTTTCATAATCTTTACTTGATTTATCCAGTTCTTCCATATTGTCTTCTAATCTTGATACTCTATTTTCTGCTTCATCCATTCTATTATTAAGAGTTTCTCCCATCCTTTCCAAGTTGTTTGTGGAATGTGGCATTTCTTTTTTCATTTCAACTTGAATTTTATTCAATGTTTCTATATCTTTTGTAATTTCATTCCTCAATTTATTCTTCTCTTTCAATTTATCCCTGTCTTATTTTAGGCCCCAGACTTCCTTGTTTGTAAGCTCCTTAAATTCCCTCAACTACTTAATTTCTCTAATCATATTCATAATGGTTGTTTTGAGATCTGTATCCTGAGTTATATCCAAGAAGTCTTTACTAGAGGGTACTTGAATAGGGGTATTAGTGTTTGGTGGAGATCGACCTAAGTCTTTTGTATTTTTCTTTCGTTGAGCTTTAGACATTTGCATAGCTTCTGTTGGGAATGGTTCTAATGTGAAGCTTGGGTGTTTATTGAGCTGACACTGATTTTGTTTGTAGTCCTCAGATGTTCGTGTTGACCCCTTAACTGATGTACAGGTGAGGATAATTTAGGCTCAAAAAACTCAAATCTATCCTAATACTGTATAGACCAACATCCCTCACCCAACCAGCAAACAGTTTGCCCAATGGACTAAGCCATGCAACACTCAAGCCGGCCCCAAACCCCCAGGCCCTCGGAGCCCAACCCACTCACTGCTGGTCCTGCAGTGCAGCTGGAGTCCCCCACATCCAAGATGAGCCCCAATCACCCACCCAGTGAGATGTGTTCACAGACCCACTGTATACCACCCATAATCTTCTGACCCCAGGACCAGGTGCCAAGGTTTATACCTGGGTTCAGTAGGAGAAAGGCTCAGGTGACACTGGGACTTTCTCAGTTGTCTCCTTATGCCCTTGGGTAATGCCTACATTACCACAGTCAGTTTATGGTATTCCTCTATTTTCGATACTAGTTTTTCTCCTAAATTTCCTGTCATGACTAATGTTGCAATGAACACAGATATAGAACTATCACTTTGTGACTTTAACTTCACTTTTTGTGTGTTTAACTGACAACTAGAATGGCAGAGACCGTGACAGTTTTTCTGGGACAGCCATTATCGTGTGTCAACAAATGCAGGTTCAATTTTGCATTTCCACCAGTAGTGCCGAAGAATTCCAGGTCCTTTCCAATGCTTCCCCCCTTCCTCCATCCCCCACTCCCTCATTCCTTCCTTCATTCATTTTTTAACTTGTTTCTGACAGTGAGTATAGCTATTGGTGTGCCTCATAGGTATCTCCTCATGGCTTTGGTTTGTATCACTAATAAATATTGCCAGTGGCATTGAGCAGCCTTTATATGTTGGTGTTTGTGCATCTTCTTTGGAAGCATGCTGTTTTTGAACATTTTTCATTTGTTTTTCAGTTTCTGTTGTTTAATTTTATTTTTTTAGAATAGTCTTCTTTGTTACTTTAAAAGCATATTTTAATGTCATTTCTTACAGTTTATACTAATGTAATAATAGTAACAGCAATTAAAAAGAAAAACTTGGCACTTCAGAGTCAGAAGCAGGCAGATCTTTGTGAGTTCAAGGCCAGCCTGGTCTACAGAGTGAGTTCCCGGCCTGCTGGGGCTACAGGAAGATGCTGTCTTGAAAAGACAAAAAAAAAAAAAAAAAGAAAGAAAAGAAAAGAAAAGAAAACTGTGGGAAACACGCCTTTAATCCCAGCACTCAGGAGGCAGAGGCAGGCAGATCTCTGTGAGTTCAAGGCCAGCCCGGTCTACAGAGTGAGCTCCAGGCCAACTGGGACTAAAGGGAGACCTTGTCTCAAAAATACAAAAAAAAAAAAAAACTCTGAAAAACTTGGCTAGTATTTAAAATAATGATATAGGATTTCTATAATAGCAACCGTCTTGTCATAAGTGAAGTATACTGTCTCACTCCACTGATGCTTGACTTAGACCTAATGTTAGAGAAATATTAAATAAACACTGAAAATATGTATGTACACAATGCCTTTTGCTGCCTGATCCATAGTTATGAGAACTCTCTTGTAGCCATACCCCTTCAGCCTGGGTATATCTGAAATGTAAGAGAAATAGAGCCAAAGTCAATGCACTTGCAGTCAGTGACTTCCTGCTGAGCCCAGGCTCCATCATCCAGTTATTGAATGGTCATCCAACCTGTAACCATAAATAAATTATTTTGGTTATCTTTTACTGCAGCAGAGAATTTGTTCCCTTGCCCATATATCTCAGGTATTATCACTTGAGGTTAACTCAGCCCATTCCAACTGATAATATCTGAATCTCTTCACCTGAGAACTTTCTGTAGCATTGAATGGGGTCTCCTCCTTCATGTAGGGCAAACTAACATTTCTGGGTAAATCACTCATAGAGGGTCTGATGTTTATATATTTCTCAACAACTTATATACTTATTTAAAAATTTTAACATTCAGTATGGAAATATGTATAAATGATAGAAAAAGTTATATATAATATATGTGGATATATTATATGTAAATATATGTGCATAATATATTGTAAATACATTTTCACAGTCTTTATGTCTACACACCAAGCCCCAGCTTTGGTTGTGCAGCTTGTGTCCTGCCCAGCCAAATGAGTGCCTCAGACACCACCTGTACTTTCCCGGGTCCCCACATTCCCTAACCAACTGCATTCATCCCCACATCAGGACACTTTCTCAATTGCTACTGAATGGGAAACATCTGGATCTCCTCTGTGAAAAGTCAACAAGTATCTGAAGCATTGACTTACCAACTCTCCAAATCTCATATGAAATCAGCCAAATTTGGGCAGAGCAAAAACAACCATAATTCCACCCAACAGAGGTAGGTTGGAAACCTTTATCAGAAAAACAAAACAAACAAAACAAAACAACAACAACTAAACACAGTGAAGGGTGTCCACAGGCACAGGTCACAGTGCAGAAACACAAACAGGAAATGCCAACACAGTTTTCCCTACACTCACTAGTCCCATACGAATGTTCTACAGTGAGAACTGCCCAGGAGAACACCAGGACATAGAAGGCAAAGAACAATCATACCCATGATCAAAGAATTCAAGGAATTTTAACTGGATATGAGCAATAAACCATAGTTGAATGAAATGATGAAGACAATTCAGGAAGTAAATGTATAATCTTTATGTACCAGTAACATAGAAATTGGAAAAACAGAGCTTGTCGAAGAGAATTGGAAACAGTATGTGACACCAGATGAAGGTATGCTAGATATAATAAAACCAATATCATTATTGATTGAAAATACTATAATATATTGCAACTCAGTAAACAAGAAAGCTAATTCCTGTGAGTTTCACATTAAAGCAGAGTAAGTAAAGGAAATGGAAGTTCTTTTATATTTAAGAGCCATCTCTAAGAATACAATCCATATATAAACCAGCTAAATTTCTACCCACCCCATGTAATCCATTCTCTAATGCAGCAGTAACTAATGAAAATATTACATATTAGTTAGGCTGAATTTGTGAATTCAAATTTTCAGTAGTCAAAAACAAACAAACAAACAGGGAAAGTTTAATATCTTATTTAACTGACTATCAAAAGTTATCATTTCTATAGTCATATCAAGTATTTTATAGAGGTTATTCAATATAGATCTTTATGTCTTGGCTTATATGTATACACAGTATGTGTGTCAATTTAGGCTAGCAAATTACAGAGGTCTGTGGTAGTTTCTTGTTGGCCAGTGGATATTCTGTTAGGAAAAAGGGATATAATAAGCAAGGAAATCCATGCTCAAGGATAAAGACAGTCAAACTATTAATAAATTCTATTACAAAGGAGAAAAAAATTTCCATTTGCTTATGGGATAAATGGGAGGATCCTTCTAGAAAAGTCTCTGTGGAGTAAGTTGTCCATTCAGATGTGAATGACTAATTGCTTGTCATGTTTGAGAGAGAGAGAGAGAGAGAGAGAGAGAGAGAGAGAGAGAGAGAGAGAGAGAGATAGATTGCAGTACATGACCCCCGGAAGACATATGTCTGTATTACTGAGGATAAAGTCATATTGATGACAATGCATTTCATTACAAAACAGACTGAAAATTCTCATTACTGTACATTTAAACTCCATGTGAATGGCCTGCATCCCAGATTTTCTCATTGTGTCAATGATTGTCAGATGACTGTGATCTGGTTAGGATTGAATGACGTGGGGATTTCTAGTCAAAATTATAGAGACTATATTATAAAACTAATTTGTGTGTGTGTGTGTGTGTGTGTGTGTGTGTGTATGGCCGTTGGCCTGGGGAAAAATTTAAATGTGTGTGTGTGTGTGTGTGTGTGTGTGTGTGTGTGTATGGCCGTTGGCCTGGGGAAAAATTTAAATGGTTAACTTGACTAAAATTCAGTTTCCCTAAACCACTTAAAGCTGGTTGATGTAGTGTGCATCTTTTATTCTAGCATGCTGTGGCAAGAAGGAGACAGTTTCCCAGAAGCTACTGGCCAACTACCCTGAAGTACGCAGCTGGAAAGAATTCTCTTTCTCTCTCTCTCTCTCTCTCTCTCTCTCTCTCTCTCTCTCTCTCTCTAACACACACACACACACACACACACGAGCACATACACAAACCACATCACACACACACCACACACATACACAAAGCACACACAATACATACCTGTTAAAAACTGTAATTATGCTGGGTGTGGAGGCATGTGTTACTAATCCCAGGATTTAGAAGGAGGCACAAATATCTCTATTAATTCAAGGGCAGCCTGGTCAACATGTTAAGTTCTAGACCAGCTCTGGCATCCTTTGAATTGTGCTATCTCCCATAGGTTTCTCTTTGGTGGAGAGGCAATCCCTCTGTATCACTGGTGATTTATGAGTATCCTTAGGAAGTATTTCAGATTTTCTTGTGAATTTTATAAAAATCAATACTACAGATCATGGATGAGAGTAATCTACATTTATCAAGTGAAAACACAGGGTGCTAAATGCATGATCTGGGATGGGGTGGGGGTAGGGGAGAAGGGAAAAGGAAATATGCCTGAACTGAATTGGAAAATGATGTATGAAATGCACAAAGCATCAATAAAAAAAAAGACATACACTACATATAGCACTCACTGTTTATCTGAAATTCTAATTTAACCAGAGATATTATGCTTTATCTAGCAACTTGTATTAACCCCGAGTCTTTCAGAAATGTGAGCAAAGAGTATTTCCTGCTATTTCTCTAGTATAAAGATCTTCTCCTGGAGGGTCATAAAGCTTCATGCTCCTGGAAGTGGGCTGAAGTCTAACTTCTCAAATCAGGTTATAGGTGCACTTTCACATACTTCCAGCTCATGAGTCAATGCCACAGGCAAAGTGCAACCATGCTTCCTCAGTCCCAACTGTCAAAGGAAATCAAGCTCTTCTATTTTTTAGAAATGCGTTTAACTGTACTTATAATCTGTCTCCCTCTGGGTCTCATGACAAAGGTTGGGCTCCTCCTGCCTGCTTAGTTGTTACTCTCCAGTCTAGTAGCTAGTAAGACCATAATTTCACCCCAGAGAACAGTCCCAGACTATGTTTATAATAAGACTGAGAATACTTTCAGAATATTCTAATCTAGGTGAAAATCCACAGCCTTATATGGAAATGAGCAGTAACATCTTATAAAGGAGATACACACTTCAGCAGAAAAGAATTTCAGAAAGCCTTCATGCTACTTACCACTCAAATTTCTTCCCCCTGAAGGATGTGCTAAACAGTGGGAAATTGAAAAATTTTGCGTGTTGTCTGATAATATTTCCTCATTTCCTTTACATATTTTAATGCAATCAGTACAGTTCCCATCTGCATAGCAATCAAATTACCAAGTCAACATAATCCAATGAAATGTTGAAGAAGCAAATAATCAAATTCAGGTTAATATTAATTGCTATATTTTCTGCACCTGGATTCAGAAAATAAGATTGAGAAAGAAACACGGAAAAAAATAGCAAGGGAGAATATCTATCCGCTAACCATTAAAAAACTAACATTTTATAAGGTTGGGCAGGCATTTTCCTTTTTGCCACACACTGAATTCTTTAAACCCAAAGATCAACATTTCCTCAGTGTTCATATGGAGCATTTGGCCATAAACATATGGCTATTTACACCAAGAATGATCTCAATATTGTGCTTGCAAATTAAATTATATTTTCTTTGTAAATAAAGCACCTGGCACATAAAGCCAGATGACAAAAGGTTAGAATTTCTTTGCTTAATTATTTTTGTTTCATTTCATATCATTTTCCTGTGTATTTCATTTCAATTCTTAATCACAATTTGCTCATTTGAAACAATGAGGAGTTAATATTCATATAGTTTTTCACTATTGTTAACTATGATAAACTACACAAGTGCTTGGAAATGAAAATTTTGAACAGGCTGCAGTGGATCAATTTATACAGAGAGACATTTGGGTACACAAAATTTGACTAGACAGGCCTTAACATATAGGACAAAATGTTGAAGTGTTGTGGGTGGGCTATGTGGGCTACATATAGGAAGAGGGGGGGTAAATATGACTCAGATTTATTGTATGAAATAAACAAAAATTCAATGAAATATATTTCAAAACATTGAGACAAAGTTTTGTTTCTATAGGATTCTTCCTGTTATCTTGGTGTATTTTCTAAGATTTTTATTGTTATTGCTAAGTTTTTTTTTGTTTTTTGTTAAGTTTTTTTTTTTTTTTTAATGTTCCTGTTGTGTAACCTAGGCTGGCCTCAAATGCCTGGGCATTAAATGATCTTTCTGGCCCCCTCTTGAGTAACTTGGGCAGGTTGCTTACTGGCCTGGTTAAAAGTGATTCTAGACTATAGTAAGCTTTTATGACAAATCGATCACTGAAGAATTTTCAGCTATGAATTAGCAGAATTGGAACTATGCCTAAGAATGTTAATCTCAGTAGTATGAACATTTAGTATCTGAAAGATAATATGAGTAAATCGCATTTAAATATGCCAAATAAAGATAAAAATATTACTCATTTCAACCGAGTATAACAAATAAAAGAAAATATAGCCTTAAAATTTCATTTTTAAAGTGAAAAGTACATATGACTAGAAAAATGCCACAGTTTAAGACTTTATTTAATCTCAAAGGGTCAGATACGTGATTGCATTCACTTCTTTTTTAAACATTTAATTTTAATTTTAATTTTATGCATATCAGTTATTGACTGCATGCATGTAAGTGACTCTGTGTTGTACAAAGCCTACAGAGGTCAGAAGAGGCGTCACATTCTCCTGGTGCTGGTGTTAGAGCAGGTTGCCATGTGGGTGATCGGAATTAAATACAGGTATTTGCCAAGAGCAGCCAGTGCTCTTAACCACTAAGAGAACTTTCCAGCCCCCAAATTGCACTCACTTCCATAATTAAATATCTTTTGTGCTTATGAAATAAACTATTGCTTCTCTAAGAAGAAATTTTAATGTTAAAAACATTGAGGCCTGGAGAGATGGCCTGAGGTTAAGAACTCCGACTGCTCTTGCAGAGAACTGGGGTTCGATCCCCAGCACCCACATGGCGGCCGAGAACCGTCTGTAACTCCAATTCCAGGAGAACTCAAGTTCCAGGGGAATCTGACACCCTCTTCTGACCTCCGTGGCATTGCACGACATGGGTGCACAAACCTACATGTAGACAGTACATTCAAATAAATAAATAAATTAATTAACAAATAAATAAATAAACGGGTTTCATGTGACATTCTTTGAAAAAGGAAAGTCAGAGAGATGGTAAACTGGGCAGTAGGGACTTGGGAAGCAGAAAACTGAATACATGAGACTCATGGGGAACTTCAGGGTAGCATAAGTCTCTCTCTCTCTCTCTCTCTCTCTCTCTCTCTCTCTCTCTCTCTCTCTCTCTATCCATGAGCTCCCACAATGAAAGATAATATAATACCATGCTTTTGTCAAGCTGCATACAACTTTCCAATGTAAAAAAGTGAAATATAATGCCCACAGATAAGAAAATAAAACAAGGGCTGGAGAGATGGCCTAGCGGTTAAGAGCGCCGACCGCTCTTACAGAGGACCCGGGTTCAATCCCCAGCACCCACATGGCGGCTGAGAACCGTCTGAAACTCCTGTTCCAGGAGAACTCCAGTTCCAGGGGAATCCGATACCCTCTTCTGACTTCCGCGGCATTGCGCGACACGGGTACACAAACTTGCATGCAGACAGTACATTCATACACATACAGAAATAAATAAAATTAATAAAAAAAAATTTAAAAAGAAAATAAAACAAGCAAAACACATACCAAAAATCAGGAAAAAAATAGATAAAATGCCCCAAGAAATTCCAGTGATTCCAAGATGAAATGTTAAACTTGTGAAATAATTTACTTTTCTATAAAATATATGAAAAACCCCATTAAAAAGATGGATCAAAATGTCACTGGTTTAAATGGCAGAAAATGAGTTAAAAGACCAAAAAAAAAAAAAGCCGGCGTGGTGGCGCACACTTAATCCTATAATCTAGCACTTGGGAGGCAGAGGCGAGGCGGGATCTTTGTGAGTTCAAGGCCACATGGTCTACAATGTGATTCCAAAGAACAAAAAAAAAAAAAAAAAAAAAAAAAAAAAAAAAAAAAAAAAAAAAAAACAATAAATACGCAGAGTTGTTAAAGATGTTTCTTAGAAAAATTGCTCTGAAACTATAGTGCATCTGTATTGTGATGCAGGACTTGAGGAAATTAGTAGCACAGAGTGGGAATCTAGTTCTCAGCATCGGAAGTGAAGAGCTACAAATAAAGAAGGGAGAACAGGCCAGAACCATCCACATGATAATAGAAAATGTTCAGACCTGAGAAAATATCAAAGGAAATAAATATACAAAGAAATATTTACCCTTACTTATTCACATAAAAATTAATCGGTATAGAACATTACATTCTCTAACACAATAATGCCATAGAGTCCCCATTGGCATTGTGTGTGTGTGTGTGTGTGTGTGTGTGTGTGTGTGTCTATGTAAGTGTATGTGAGTGTAAGTCTTAAGTCTTTGTGAATGTGTTGTGTGTGAGTATATATGTATGTGAGTGTGTATATGTCCATGTGAGAGTGTATTTTATGAGTGTGTTTGTTTGTGTGAGAGGAAGGAGGAAGGGAAAGAAAGAGGAGGAGGAGGAGGTGGAGGAGGAGGAGGAGGAGGAGGAGGAGAAGGAGGAAGAGGAAGAAAGGTCTTTATCCATGTAGGCAAATTGCTCCACAATGACCTGAACCTTGTTACTAATTATTGATCACTAGAAGATAAATCTGTGGCCCTGGGTAAAATGTCTGATTTTAAGGCATTAAGAAGATTATTTATTTATTTATTTATTTATTTATTTTTAAAGGTCTTATCTATTTTATTATTATTTTTTATGTGTATGAGTATACTGTCTGCATGTAGGTTGGTGCACCCAAGTTGTGCAATGCCTCAGGAGAGGGTGTCAGATTCCCCTGGAACTGGAGTTAAAGACAGTTCTTAGCCACCATGTGGGTGCTGGGAATTGAACCCAGGTTCTCTGCAAGAGCAGTGGGAACTCTTAACCACTGAGCCATCTCTGCAGCCCCAAGAAGACAATTTATAAGATGAGCTTGTAGCATGTCACAGTATAGAAATGTACTCAGAGTAGATCAGCTATGCCCTTAGAAAATTACATTTTAAGCCATCTACAAAGTGGAAACCTTGAGATTTGAACAGGCAAACTTGAAGGATCGAGTTTCACTCCTTAACCACTCAGCCACTTCTTTAGTTAGAAGCAGTACCCTTAAAGGCAGGAACACAACAAAGCTGTCTTCTATTGCCACTCCTCTTCAATATAGAGCTTGATATGCCTGCTAGGAAAATAAGGCAAGAAAGGGATATTAAAGGAGTACTAATTGCAAGAGGAAGTCAAACTATCCCTCTTTGCAGATGATGTGACAGTTTACCTAAGGGATGCTAAAAACGCTACCAGAAAACTCCTAGAATTAATTAAGAGTTTCAGTAAAGTGGTGGGATACAAAATTAACCTAGAAAAATGAGTACCCTTACTTTACACCAACATCAAGCAACTGGAGAAGAAATATAAGAAGACTGTCCCACTCACAATAGCCACATACACACACACCAAAAAAAATAATAATAATAAAAAAAAATACTAGGAACAAGCTTAACCAAAGATATCAAAGACCTCTACAACAAAATTTTAAACCCCTGAAGAAGGAGATTGAAGAAGAGATCAGAAGATGGAAAGACCTCCCATGCTCATGGACTGGAAAAATTAATGTAGTAAAAATGTCCATTCTACTCAAATTAATATATAGATATTAATCCCAAATAAAATCCCCAAGAGTTTCTTCACAGACATGGAAAAATAACCTTAAATTCATATGGAAAAATAAAACACCCCGAATAGCCAAAGAGACACTAAGCAAAAAGTGCAATAGAGTGGGGGTCACTATACAAGACTTTAAACTATAATACAAGGCTATAGTCATAAAAATAACCTGGTATTGGCACAAAAACAGACCCGTAGAACAGTGGAACATGCTACAGTGAAAAAAGGAGTTCTCAGGGCTGCCAACCTTACAGTAGAGGTGGAGTGGTAGTATATTTCTCCTACATAAAAAAAAGAACAATGGAAAAAAACTGAAGATCCAAACTTGAGCTCATACAATTTCAGCCAGCTCATACTGAATAAGGGGCCAAGAAGACTCAATGGAAGAAAGAGCATCTTCAGCAAATGGTGTTGGCAAAACTGGATTGCCACTTGTAGAAGAATTAAATTAAACTCCTACCTTTCACCCTGTACAAAAATCAACTCCAAATGGGTCAAAGACATCAATGTGTAATCCATAACTCTGAAGATGATAGAAGAAAATGTTGGCAGTGACCTACAAGACATAGGTGTAGGAGAAGACTTTCTAAATCAGACAGCAGCTGCACATGAAATAAAGTCAACAATTGACAAGTGGGACCTCATTAAACTCAAAGCTTCTGTACAGCAAAATAAATAATCAGGGAAGTGAAGAGAAAACCCACAGAGTGGGATGAAACTTTCACCAGTGATACATCTGACACAGCATTAACTTCCAGAATATATAAACTACTCAAAAAAGAAAGAACTAGGAAAACCAATGGCCCACTCAAAAGATGGAGTAAAGAGCTAAGCAGAGACTTCACAACTGAGGAAATGGAGATGGCTGAGAAACATCTTTAAAAATGTCCAACTTATAATTAATGAAATGCAAATTAAAACCAGTTTAATATTTCATCTCACTCTGATAAGACTTGCTAGGTGTCTTCTGATATTCTTTTAAATGTATCGCTGTGTGTTGCCTTCTACGAGGTGTTCTTCTCCCTTGGACCAGGGCTCTCAGCTATGTGGTACTGCAAGCCTCAGGATTGTCCCTGGTAACAATCCAGGCTTGGGCCCCAGCAGGGAGGATGAGGGAGGTAGGAAGTAAGACCTGGAGGAGAGAAAGAGAGATGGACTCAGACGAGAGACTGGGAGTAGTTCCACAAGGGAAAAACTCGGTTTATTGTTGCAACTCAGGATTTTTTATACAGAAGCTTGTAGGGGAATGAGACATACAGAATTGGGGGTTGGGACAGGTAGGATTTCAGGCCATATGCTCCAGATAACTACGGGAATGTGACAATATTTTTCTCAAGGCATCAAAGATAATTGCTGGGCAGGTATCACAAACAAGCAGGAAATCAGAAGGAGTCCAGGCTTGGAGGCTGCTTGCTTACTCTCTAAGTGCTTCTTCCAAAAGAATACCTACAACTCCTTCTGTGGTGGTTTGAATGAGTGTCCCCCATAGGCTTTAAGTATTCAGACATCTTGTCTCCAGTTGGTGGCACTGTTCTTGGAGGTCTTAGAAGGTGTGGCCATGCTGGAGGAAGTACGTTATTGGGAGCAGGCTTAGTGAGTTTAACAAGCCTGTGGTCTCCATCCTCTCCTTTGCTCTCTGCTTCATGTCCTCATTGCAAGATGTGACCCTTGGCTTGCTGCTCCAGCCCCAGCCGCCATGCCTCTAATTCACTGGAACCGTCAATCAATCGTAAGCTCAAATAAACTCTTCCTTTTATAAGTTCCCTTGCTCATGGTGGTTTTATCACAACAACAGAAAAGTGAGTAATACACCTTCTTTCTCTTTATTAAAAAACACTTGGTCATCACTTAGTGTTATTATTTATCTATTGGGGATACTCTGGGAAGTACAACCCAACACAGCTCCTTCTGGGGACAACAGAACCTGGATGTGTGTGTATAGTAAGCTGGAAATGTGACATATGATTCATACATCAAAGAGAGAGAGAGCTCTTGG
The DNA here is from genome assembly GCA_009823505.1 of Rhizomys pruinosus. Classification (NCBI taxonomy): domain Eukaryota; kingdom Metazoa; phylum Chordata; class Mammalia; order Rodentia; family Spalacidae; genus Rhizomys; species Rhizomys pruinosus. The sequence goes on along the minus strand of VZQC01007142.1, from coordinate 6,277,497 downwards.
GGTCTGGAGCTCTGTCCAGGTGAGGCAGGAATACGGCATTATCCTAACCCCAAGGGAGCTACCTTAGGGGCTACTGGGACAGTTATTGCAGACCCTTGCTTCCAGCTAGACAAAGTCTCAGCCCTACAGCAGCTCCTCCTACATTTTTAATTAAAATGGAGCAGTGTTGTCATTCTTTTCCAGAGAACTTTCAGGGATGGTGTATTAGTCAGGGTTCTCTAAAGAAACAGAAGCAACAGGACATATATATATATATATATATATATATATATACAATTTATTGATTTGCTCACATGACAGAGCTCAAGTAGTCCAACAGTAGCCGCACCTCACTGGAGAGGCCGAGAATCCAGGGAACTGCTCAGTCCTCAAGGCTGGATGTTTCAGTAGTCCCAATCTGGTGCTGAGGCCCAGTGGATTCCAGGAGATCTGCAGTGGCCTTTTATACTGCCTGCCGGAAGAAGGTAATGCCCACATTTGGGGTGGGCCATCCAGGTTGAGGTGGTCCAATCCGAAGATCCTTTTTCTCTTATTTGTTCCTTAGTCCAGTCAAGTTGACACCCAGGATTAACCATCACAAGTCCACCCCTTGTCAACTTGACACCCAATAAATAGCCTCTCCTTATGTTATGCTTAAATGTCAATTGCAAACAATGGCAAGGTCATAATTCCACCTAACATGTTATAAGTGTCTCATGTGCAATAGCAAAGCATTATATCTTAGAGTAGGTGGTAATGTCCTTGAGGAACACTTAGTCCTTCAGTATCTAATAACCTAAATATGACAACACTTAACACTTATCTCAGTTGCACATTCAAAAGGGAACAACACAAGTATCTGCTTAATATACGTATATATATGAACAAGCACATTCTTAACCAAATAGGACAAAAGTTAATATCTATTATAATCCACGTTTCTGCAACTGGTCCCGTGGCCTCAGCTGATATTTATGACTACCTTCTTCTACTACCCATTCTGTATTTCCTCCACCATCAGCAAGCACCTCTGCAGGTCTTGGCTCTTTCCCTGGAGGAGTGACCCATACCTTCATCCCTGAAGGGTCTGGGCCATTTATTGTCCTGTCTGGTTTGGGTTGTTGGAGTTTCCCATTGACCTTAATCATAGGACATGGTAGCACCAGAAGGCGCCCTACAGCATCTCCTGCCTTCCAGACATAATCTTCCTTGCCCCCATTGTGGAGAAAAAGTCCAATTTCCCCATGGTAGTCTGGATCAATCACTCCTCCTACTACTGTTATTCCTTCCTTAGCCTGTTGGCTTAAAGGCAGTAGAAGCCCGAAGTGGCCAGGGGGAAGTCTTAGCTTCCAGTTCAATAGAACGTTTGCTGTATCTCCTGGCAAAAGCACTCCCCCCATTGGAGCCAAAACGTCTAGACCAGCAGAACGCAAGGTCGTGGGTACAGGAAGCAAAAATTTTCCTACTGGGTCACTAGGGGTGATAGTGAGTGGAATCATTCCCACTTCCACCCCTTGGTTCCTGGACCCATGAATTCTGGCTATAGGAGAAACAGTACCATATAGTGGACGCTGATTCAAAGCATATACTGCTTGCTGGAGAACCTTGCCCCAGCCCTCCAGGGTATTGCTACCTAATTGGCGCTGTAACTGTGTCTTCAAGAGGCCATTCCATCGTTCTATCAAGCCAGCTGCTTCTGGGTGGTGGGGAACATGGTAAGACCAGTGGATACCATGACCATGGGCCCACAGTCGCACTTCTTTGGCTGTGAAGTGAGTTCCTTGATCAGAAGCAATGCTGTGAGGAATACCATGACGGTGGATAAGGCATTCCGTAAGTCCCTGGATGGTAGTTTTGGCAGAAGCATTACGTGCAGGAAAGGCAAATCCATAACCAGAATAAGTATCTATTCCTGTAAGAACAAAACGCTGTCCCCTCCATGATGGAAGTGGTCCAATGTAGTCAACCTGCCACCAGGTTGCTGGCTGGTCACCCCGGGGAATAGCACCATATCGGGGGCTCAATGTTGGTCTCTGCTGTTGGCAAATCTGGCACTCGGCAGCAGCTGTAGCCAGATCAGCCTTAGTGAGTGGGAGTCCATGCTGTTGAGCCCATGCATAACCTCCATCTCTGCCACCATGACCACTTTGTTCATGGGCCCATTGAGCAACAACAGGGATAGCTGGAGAAAGAGGCTGACAATCCACAGAACGAGTCATCCGATCTACTTGATTATTAAACTCATCCTCTGCTGAGATCACCTTTTGATGAGCATTTACATGAGACACAAGTATCTTCACATCCTTTGACCATTCAGAGAGCTCTATCCACATACTTCTTCCCCAAATGTCTTTCTCACCAATTTTCCAGTCATGCTCCTTCCAAGTCCCTGACCATCCAGCCAAACCATTGGCTACAGCCCATGAATCAGTATATAATCGAACCTCTGTCCATTTCTCCTTCCAGGCAAAATGCACAACCATGTGCACTGCTCGAAGTTCTGCCCACTGTGAAGACTTTCCTTCACCAATGTCCTTTAGGGTTGTTTAAGAAATAGGCTGTAATGCTGCAGCTGTCCACCTCTGGGTGGTGCCTGCATAGTGTGCAGAACCATCAGTAAACCAGGCGCTAGTCTTCTCTTCCTCGGTCAACTGATCATAGGGCAAACCCCATGTAGCCGTAGGTGCATGCTTAAGAACAGGAGGCATTGCAACAGGAGTGGGAACCATAGGCATTTGGGCAACTTTTTCATGTAGCTTGCTCGTGCCCTCAGGGCCTGCTCGGGCCCTGTCACATATGCACCACTTCCATTTGATAATGGACTGCTGCTGCCCACGTCCTACTTTATGGTCTGGTGGGTCAGATAACACCCACCTCATGATCGGCAGCTCAGGTCACATGGTGACTTGGTGGCCCATTGTCAAACGTTCAGTTTCCACTAAGGCCCAATAGCAGGCTAAGAGCTGTCTTTCAAATGGAGAATAGTTGTTCACAGATGAAGGTAGAGCCTTACTCCAAAATCCCAAGGGCCTCCGCTGTGATTCCCCTATGGGAGCCTGCCACAGACTCCAGACAGCATCTCTATCTGCCACTGATACCTCAAGCACCATTGGGTCTGCTGGATCATATGGCCCTAGGGGCACAGCAGCCTGCACTGCAGTCTGGACCTGTTGAAGAGCATTTTCCTGTTCCAAGCCCCACTCAAAGTTTGCTGCCTTCTGAGTCACCTGATATGTGGGTCGTAGTGACACACCCAGATGAGGAATGTGATGCCTCCATAATCCAAAAAGGCCCACTAAACATTGTGCTTCTTTCTTGGTGGAGGGAGTGCCAGGTACAACAACTTATTCTTTACCTTAGAAGGAATGTCTCTGCATGCTCCACACCACCAAACAAGAAACTTCACTGAAGTACGTGGCCCTTGAATTTTAATTGGATTTATTTCTCATCCTCTCATGCACATATGCTTTTCCAACAAGTCTAGACTAGCTGCTACCTCCTGTTCACTGGGTCCAATCAGCATAACATCATCAATATAGTGGACCAGTGTGATAGTTTGTGGAAGAGTCAGGTGATCAAGATCCCTTCTAACTAAGTTATGGCACAAGGCTGGAAAGTTAACATACCCTTGAGGTAAGACAGTAAAGGTATACTGCTGGCCTCGCCAGCTGAAAGCAAATTGCTTCTGGTGGGCCTTATGAACCGGTATTGAGAAGAAAGCATTGACCAGATCAATAGCTGCATACCAGATACCAGGAGACATATTAATCTGCTCAAGTAAGGACACCACATCTGGTACAGCAGCTGCAATTGGTGTGTCTACTTGGTTGAGTTTCGATAGTCAACTGTCATTCTCCATGATCCATCTGTCTTTTGCACAGGGCAAATTGGAGAGTTAAATGGAGATGATGTAGGAATCACCACCCCCGGATCTTTCAAATCCTTGATGGTGGCACTAATTTCTGCAATCCCTCCAGGGATACGATAATGTTTTTGGTTCACTAGTTTCCCTGGTAGAAGTAACACCAATGGTTTCCATTTGGCCTTTCCAACCATGATAGCCCTCACTCCACAGGTCAGGGAACCAATGTGGGGATTCTGCCAATTCCTAACTATATCTATACAATTATACATTCTGGGACTGGGGAAATAACCACAGGATGAGTTCTAGGGCCCACTGGGCCCACTGTGAGTCGGACTTCAGCCAAAACCCATTTATCACCTGACCTCCATAGGCCCCTACTTTAACTAGAGGGCCACAATGCTTTTTAGGTCTCCTGGGATCAGTGTCAACTCAGAAACATTATCAAATAGGCCTCGAAAAGTCTGATTATTTCTTTTTCCCCAGTGTATAGTTAGCATAGTAAAAGGTTTCAGGTCCCTCTGGGGAAGGACAGGTGGAAGGCAAACAGCATAACTCTTTGGTATTGTGACAAGGTCCTTCCTCATTGGAACCCGGCCACCCCTTCATTCAAGGGGTTCTGGGTCTGTGAACTGTCTCAAGTCTGGAAACTGGTTAACTGGATGGGATTCGCTACTGCTGAAATTCAATGTTGACTTCCTGTCATTTGTTCTATAGCTTTTCTGCTTATACAGATCAAATAAAAACTTAGTAGGCTTCTTATGTATTTGGTTCCCAGGTACGCCATGATTAATTAGCCAGTTCCAAAGATCATTTCGATCATGCCATTATAGGCATTGTTTTGCCTTTGCCACTGTGGTGGTGTGAATGAGTGTCCCCCATAGGCTCTTGGTATTCAGACGTTTGTCTCCAGTTGGTGGTGCTGTTTTTGAAAGTCTTGGGGTGTGTGCCCATGCTGGAGGAAGTGTGTCACTGGGGACAGGGCTTAGAGAGTTTAACAAGCCTCGTGGTCTACAGTTGCCCTCTCTGCTTCCTGTGCTCTTTGCGAGATGTGACCCTTGGTTTGCTGCTCCAGATCCAGCCACCACACCTGCCGCCACAATGGACTCTAATTCCCTGGAATTAGAGCCAATTGTAAGCTCAGATAAACTCTTCCTTTTATAAGTTCCTGGCTCTTTATCACAGCAACAGAAAAGTAGCTAATACAGCCACCCATTATGATAATTATGACAACTATGCTCATCTGGCCTTCGGCGATTCAGTGCTGCCACCTGATGCCTACCCTGAGGTCCTGTTAAACCTATTATGTGTACATTTAATTTATACAAGCAAGCAACAACTTCTCTAACTGTAAGATCTGGCATAAGAAATAGAGCAAAAACAAAGCTCTTCAAATGTTCTGGTGTCTCTCTCAGTACTTTTCATCTTATAAATTCAGTGAATGGCATGTCCTCTGGTTCCTCACATTGTAGAGAATGTGGTTTTACACTTTGAATCCACTTGAGCATGCCCATCTGCCTGACCCTCACAATCCCCTCATCAATACAAAGCCAAGGAATATCAGGCATCTCTAACTCACTGTTAGTAGGCCATGTTTTAATAAATACATCAGACAACCATTCAAATAAACTTTTAACACCTTTTTTAACTGCTTGAGCTTCCAAGTTAAACCTAGAATCTCTACTCGGTGGGCTCATATCGATAAACTCAGTCTGATCCAATTTTATATTCCTTCCACCATTATCCCACACCCTTAAACTCCATTCCCACACATATTCCTTAGGCTTCTGCTGGAATGAATTTGCAAACTCATTAATTTCTTTAGTGGTGTAGAGCATCTCCTCATGGACCACACATTTTATCTCACCTTTAGGGGCTTGCTTAGACTTCAATCTGGTTATAGGTCTAAATGCATCAATTGTTGGGCCCTGAGGGACATTAGCTCCCCTTGGGAGGGGGAGATTAGTTTCCTCAGGCAAGGGTGGGGAGGAGGGATCTGCAGGGTGTGGATTCTCTGCTGAGGGTAGGGAGATTAATTCCTCAGATAAAGAAAATTCCTCAGAATCTGAGGGTTCAAAATCATCATCATCATGGTTCTCCCACACATATCCATCCCAAGTTTCAGGGTTCCACCCTCTCCCCACCAGTGCTCTCACTTTAACTGCTGACACTCTTTGTGTCTGGGAATTAAATTTGCATTGTAAATCAGCCAAATGTATGATAAGGGCTCCAGCTTGACTTTCTGCCACTTTAGCTCTTTGGCTGCTGGAGAGAAGATTCTGTTCCAGAGCACACTTGGAAACCTTTAAACTGTTGTTTCGAATCTGGATCTGGTCATTTTTATCACTAAGCTCCTTATTTTCCTCTATCACTTTATCCAGAGATGCTAGGAGCAACCAGGCAACATCATTATTTTCCTTATTTTTCTGCAGTTTCTCAAACGTTTTATATGTAGAGTCGCTAAATTCCTTGCTGCTCATAAGAGGTGAGTTAGGTGAGTCAAATGGATCTATCTTCATAATTACATCAAATAGTCTACAGCAAGGATTATCATTCTTCTTCATGCCACCAGGAGAGCCTTCAGTAACTCTAGGCTTCATTGGATTGGAGAGCTGGCTCCAGAAACTACCAAGTGCACTAAAGAAATTCATCCTTTCAATTCTGTTTCTCTAGAACCACTCCTGGTATAAAAATCTGTATTAGTCAGGGTTCTCTAAAGAAACAGAAGCAACAGGCCGAATATATAGCTATATACAATTTATTGATTTGCTCACATGACAGAGCTCAAGTAGTACAACAGTAGCCGTGCTGCACTGGAGAGGCTGAGAATCCAGGGAATTTCTCAGTCCTCAAGGCTGGATGACTCAGTAGTCCCAATCTGGTGCTGAAGGCCCAGTGGATTCCAGGAGATCTGCCAGTCTCAGTACACACTGGGATCCAAAGGTTTGATCACAGCAGCAAGACAAACTCACCAGTGAGAGAGAGACAAGCCACAGGAAAAAAGGGACCAGCTCCCTCTGCCATAGCCTTTTATACTGCTTGCCAGCAGAAGGTAACACCCACATTTGCGGTGGGCCATCTGTGTTGAGGTGGTCCAATCCAAAGATCCTTTTTCTCTTATTTCTTCCTTAGTCCAGTCAAGTTGACACCCAGGATTAACCATCACAGATGGCTTCATACTGAATGATGGCAGTCTGAGCTGTAACCTCAAATTGGCTTTTGACAAACCAGGAAGCAGACCTCCTAAGGTGGAGATTAGTCTTAACAAAAGGGATTATCTAGGTGGCCTAGAGGGACTTGGGTAGCAAGTAATAAGTCTTTGTCAACAACCCATATATAAAGATAACATTTTTCTCTCAAATATAAAGACAAAGAGGCATCTTTGATTCCCCTCTTAATACAGAGGCAGCAAAATGCTGCAAGGCAGCTGCCGAAGCTCCCAAAGCCTCAAGTGCTTCTACACCTATCAGTTTACACACAGAAACTGGTGATAGTGCATCACAAACCAAGCATGTGAAGGATGTAAAGAGACTTAAAACTGAGCATGTAACTGTTCCCTTGAGTGGTGGAATGCTAAAAAATGTCAAAGCAAAAGTAATACCTTTTTCTCCCTCCAAGAAATACAGGTATTGTGTGACATTTCCCTTTTAAAAGTAACATTTTTCTCCTATATATTAAGACAACATTTTTCCTATGAAATAGACATGTGAATGACATTTTCCCTTTAAAATTAATACCCCCCCCACAAGACATACAGGTATTATTTGATATCCCTCTTAATATAGATGGCGATTTTAACTGTACCTCCCCCCCCAAAATTTTTAAGTTTGGCTGGAAAGTCCTGTATATGTAAGTATATTGATGGAATAATGTCCAGTTTATGAGAGTCCACAACTACCTTTTGGCCTCTTGCAGTTTTTTTTTTTTTTTGAACAGCTCCTAGGCTTTGGAGAGGAAGTGGGGAAGGGCAGGTGAAAAGTGGAGTAGTTGTTGTTGAAGATATCACTTAGGCTGTCCTAGCCTTTCAAAGCAGGAGGTTGGTGTCTCCACTCTGGCTCCAAGTCTTTCCCAGAGGGCAGAGGGCTGTGGGTCTGGAGACAAGCAAGGTGGGGGCCCGGCAGGTGGCCTTGGGCTGAGCCAGTGTCTAGGCCTTCAGCGGGTTCCTTCTACAATTTACTGATGGAATATGAAGAGTCAAAGTATAGGCAGTTAAGTAAACACTATTTATTATACTAGGTTGTACTATTGGTATGGCACAGGTGGTTAGAAATACCATTTTTTTATGTTACTGTGGGTATTTATAGGAAATACCTCATTTATCATTTTAGTAGATAAGCAGATGAAGGATAATTAAAGTCCTTTTAAGAATAAAATATTTTAGCCCTTTAACATTAAGTTTGAAAAAAAAATAATGTATCAGTTCAGTACTTGGGGTTTTACGCATGGCCTTTTAACATTGATAGATTCGTTGGGCCTGATTTTTAGCTTGATAAAAGACAGTTGTAATATTTTTCACTGATATAATTGGCTGTTTGGAGAAACTCCAGCCAGTACAGTACTTGGCTTTGATCCATATTTAATAGATGTTTTTTGAGAAATAGAATATCCCTCCGAGAGATTTTATGCCTCTTAATGTAAGGAAGAAGTTTAGCTGTATTTTGGAGGGAATTACATTACTTTTTAAATTTTTATTTATTTTTTTATGTGTATGAGTGTACTGTCTGCATGTAGGTTTGTGCACCCGTGTTGTGCAATGCCGAGGAGGTCAGAAGAGGGTCTTTGATTCCCCTGGAACTGGAGTTCTCCTGTAATTGGAGTTACAGACGGTTCTTAGCCGCCATGTGGGTCCTGGGGATTGAACCTGGGTCTTCTGCAAGAGCAGTTGGTGCTCTTAACCACTAGGATATCTCTCCAGCCCCATATTTTTTTTTATTTTAGGAGAATTTACCCATTTTGAAAATTATAGTACTACATACCCATACAGGAACTGGTGTTTTGAGGTTCAGTGTTGATGAAGAGGTGAAATACAGTCTTTTAAAGTTAAGTTATCTTGTAGACAAAAAAGGGATGCTATAGATAACATCACAGAAATACATTGGGACTACTGATATACATCAATGCCAAGGATGTCACCTGGAAATCTAGCATGAATTGGGAGTAAGAGTAATAACAACTTGTAGTTCCCATAAATTTAAGTGTGACCAATTTTTATGTTGATAATATTAGACCAATTTTTTAAACAACATAAGTAATTCAGTTCGCCATTATATAATGTATGAATAAATTTTAGATAAAAGTAAAAAAAGAGTTAAACCTTGATTAAACATGTAGTGTGATCTTTAACTTACCTGATAATACTTTATCCTGAAGAAATATAGTTTACATATATAATTTTAACCTTTATATATTACAGCCCCTAGATACATAACTTTAAGGCATAAATTTTATAGAATGGGTTTTACAGATCCTTATTGGGTGTTGGTGGCTCATATCCAGCAGATGACACTACATATACAATAAAACTTTGAACTATCATATGTGTACATTTGTATTTACCTTTAATAAATCAGGTAATTTATTAGCTGTTTAAAAATACTGGCTGACCTGAGTTATGGAGAAAATAAGCCAGTCTTGGTTTTAGAGGTAGCCTTTACTTAATTTAAGTACTAAATTTAAGTAAGCAGTAAGATTATAACAAGTTAATTTTTAACGAAAACTTTAGAGTATTTTAAAATGACCGATAGCTGCTAAAGAACATTTTATTAGCTTTAGATTTTGTTAGACCAAGCTGGCCTGAAAATCTCCATACCAATTTGGGTTGTTTTGCTTTCAGGATGCTGAAATTAAAAAAAATGGTGTTAACTTTAGATAGTTAAAGACAAACATGAATCAGGATGACTTGTTATTTCAGCTTGGTGGTAGATTATAAACCACGTGGTCTGGAAGCCTGTGAATTGTATAAGGTGAAAACAAATCTAAAAGACTCCAAAATTGTCTAGGACCTTTTAAATTAATTGACTTTAGAATTATTTGGATCCTTTTAATTAATTGACTTTGAATTACCTAGGACTTCTGAATTGATTAATTGTGCATATTTTATTTAAAGATGTTTTGGGGTACCCATGTATTAGATTTAGACATTTAAAATCTTAATAAGCCTGCTTGAGATGGAATTTAATTTAACAGATCTTGAATTGCCATATTATAAAAATATTATCTACAGATAAAAATTGACATGCAAGGAACAACAGTATAATTAACTCAATTTTGAACAAGTATCATAAGAAAAAACACATTAAGGTTTGAAGGTACATTTTTTCTGTGTATTTTGGGGAGACCTGTTTTATAAAGAACATGAATCATTTTGAAGTTTTTCTCCACCTGGCACCAGGCCTGAAGTATTCTGGGAATTGTACTCTGCTGGCTTAGAAGGTTAAAAACAAAAAGAAAGTTAACATGGCTTTGACAGGCAAAAAGAATTCTGGGGTTTGTAGTCTCCTGGCCCACTCAGGGTCCTGTCACAAGGATTTATTTGGAATGGAAAGGCAGAGAGAAAACAGAAAATTGAAAAAGCTCACAGGCAGAAAGAATGGGCTCCAGATGTTGTTTTAAAATGGATCTATCTGCTCCTGTATCTATCAAACATTGGAAGGGCCTCCCTCTGATTTTTATTGTTAGAACAGGATGGGAGCCTTCTGAAATGGGCACAGCCCTAAGGGCGCGTACCAGATCTTGCTCCCACTTTGTTCCCTGGGCTATGGGCTGGCTGCCTAAAAGTTTAAAGGTACAAATACTTTGCTATCTTTATTGTACTTTGAACAGTAACTTTTTCTCCAGTGATATCCTTTTTTACAATGGGGACAGAGAGTGTGTGGGAGGGTTTTAGAGGAGGCTGTTCTGATATTTTGTTTAACTTGTTTGGTTACTGCTGGGCGCCTCTTTGTTTCCCAGGATAGAGAAAGAAAGGAAATTCTAGTGAGTAGAGAAGTACTTAGAAGCAGAGGGTCTGCAGCTGTCTGGCCCAGCAGGTGCAATAGCCTCCTGTCTGCAGGAACTGAAGTTAGAGAAAAGAAATTAAAAGACAGAAAGCTTATGCCACATGAGAAGAGTCGTGAGGATGGGCCAAAGCCTGGCCTCTACCCTGAACCTTCCTTTCAGGGGAGGTTTACTTCCCTACTCTGAACCCCCAGGAATTTTTCCCACTTGTGAGGTAAAAGTGGAGCTGAGAGAGATAGCCCAAGAGTCAAAAATACCTTCTTCTTTCTTATGAAAGGTCGAGCTCCATGTTGCATAACCAGTTGTCCTCTGATATTCTTTTAAATGTATCATGTGTGTGCTGCCTTCCAGGAGGTGTTCTCCCTTAGACCAGGGCTTGCAGCTCTGCAGTACTGCAAACTTCAGGATTGTCCCCCACCAGCCAGTTAACAAATCCAAGCTTGGGCCCCAGCAGGGAAGATGAGGGAGATAGGAACTAAGACCCGGAGGAGAGAAAGAGAGATGGACTCAGAGGAGAGACTGGGAGTAATTCTACAAGGGGAAAAACTCGGTTTATTGTTGTAACTCGGGTTTTTTTTATATATATACAGAACCTTGTAGGGGGATGAGACATACGGAACTGGGGGTTGGGGAAGGCAGGATTTCAGGCCATATGCTCCAGGTCACTATGGGAAAGTGACAACGTTTTGCCCAAGGCCTCAAAGATAATTGCTGAGTAGGTATCAGAGGAAAGCAGGATATCAGAAGGAGTCCAGGCTTGGAGGCTGCTTGCTGACTCTCTAAGTGCTTCTGCCAAAAGAATACCTAAAGCTACGATCAAGAAAACAAATAATACCAAATACTGGACAGGTTATGAGGAAAGGGGAACACTCATCCACTGCTGTTGGGACTGTAAACTCACACAACCACTGTGGAAAGCAGTGTGGAGAACCCTTAAAAGACTCAAAATGAGCATACCACCTGAACCAGTCATACCACTCATGGGTATACACCCACAAGACTCATCCTGCTGCAAAGATACATGCACAACCATGTTTACTGCAGCTCTCTTCTCAATAGCGAAGAGCTGGAACCAACCCAAGTGCCCCACAACCAATGAGTGGATAGAAAAAATGTGGTACATCTACACAATGGAGTTCTATGCAGTGGTAAAGAAAGATGAAATCATGAAATTTGTAGGTAAATGGTTGAAACTAGAAGATATTATGTTAAGTGAAGTAACAGAGTCCAAGAAAAACAAATGACAAATGGTATCCTTCATCTGTGTTTACTAGCACCAAATACCTAGTCGTAAGGCAAACGGAGCACCTATATATTAGTATTATATATATATATTATATATATAAATTTCAAAGTCCTGAAAAATAAGTGGTAGGTTAATTCTAGAACCCATTAAGGGATTCCACGTATAATGGCACGTTGTTTTCAGATATATATATATATAGATATAATATAATAAATTTATATATATATATATAAATTTATATATATATATATAAATTTGTAGGTAAATAAACGGAACTATGGAACTAGAAAAAATTATGTTAAGTGAAGTATTATAAAATATATTACCTGAAAACAACTGTGCCATTATAATGTGAATCCCTTAATGGGATATAGAATTAACCTACCACTTATTTTCAGACTTTGTCATTGTGGTACATGGGGGGAGCATATGTATGCATATTTTAGAGCAATATAAAATTAAAGGGTAGAAATGTGAATTTCTAAGTATGTTTTGGAATTAACATACAGTTTACTTTCAGACGTCATAATTTTGGTATGTGTGTGAAGAGCATATATTCATATTTTGGAACAATACAAATGGGAGTGAACAACAAAAGACTGGGTGAAAGAACTGACTGAAACAGTAAACTTCAGCCCAAAATTATAAACCTCTGCATAGAAAAACTTTGAAAAGACTGAAAAAAAAATTGATGCAAACCACGTACAGCAAAATGCATGGACTTGGGTGGTATGGGGGCATGGAAAGGGGAATGAGTCTAAATTGGACTGAGAAATGTTGTATGGATTGCACAAAACTTTAACAAAAAAGTAAAAAAAAAGTTTGTGATGCCAAAAAAAAAAAAAGTGTTCAACATTGCTAATAGTTAAAGAAATGCAAATTAAAACCACTTTAATATTTCATCATACCCCATTAAGTCTGACTAGGATCAAGATAACAAATGACAGCAAATGCTGGAGAGGTTGTAGGGAAAGGGGGACACTCATTCATTGTTGGTGGGAATTTAAACTCATGCAAACCCTATGGAAAGCAGTGTGGAGAATTCTTAAAAGACTCAAAATGAGCTTACCACCTGACTCAGTCGTACCACTCCTGGGTATATACCCACAAGACTCATCTTACTGCACAGATACCTGCACAGCCACGTTTATTGCAGCTCTGCTCACAATAATGGAGAGCAGGAAGGGACCAAAGTGTCCCTCGACTGATGATTGGATAAAGAAAATGTGGTGCATCTACACAATGGAATTCTTTTTTTTTTACATAAATTTATTTACTTATTTTTAACAAATCTAGACCCGTGTTCCCGCCCATTCCCCGACCCCGCCAGAGCTCATGCATTCTGCCAAACATGCTTTTCATCTCTTAGTCTTTCTCAATATTTTCCATGGGGAAGTTGACTGTTTTGAGCAGAAGTTCACTGTTTCAGTCAGTTCTTTGATGCAGTCTTTTCTGTTGTTGTTGTTGTTGTTGTTGTTTACAAAATGCATTGTGCCCAACTGCTTTGTAGCAGAATCGGCCCTCCGCGAGGGTTGGCTCAGGCCCGAGCCAACCCTCACAAAGGGCCTATTCTCCGGGGCCTTTGTGGTGTGCGGGGGAGGGGGCGTCTTCCGGCTGGAGCTGGTGGCTAGGTTCGTTGAAGGATGTCAGCTGTGAAGTCTGTGACTTGACAAAGCTCAAAGTCATGGCAGGTCCAGAAACTGATGGCCAGTTCCATTTCACTGGTATTAAAAAATATTTCAACTCTTAGACTCTTACTGGTAGAATGAATTGTGTACTGGCCACATATGGAGGCATTGCTTTGTTGGTATTATACTTCAAGTTAAGGTCTAAAAAGACTCCAGCTGTGAAAGCAACATAAATGGATTCTGAAATGTCCAGCCTCATCTGTTAAGTCCCATGCCTGGAGAAGCTAATGTCAACTCATCATATAATACTCAATTTGTACACAATGGAATTCTATGCATTAGTAAAGAAAGATGACATCAGGAAATTTGCAGATAAATTGGTGGAACTAGAAGCCATTATGCTAAGTGAAGTAACACAGTCTGAGAGAAACAAATGATGTATGGTATCCCTCATTTGTGCATCCTAGCACCCAATCCTTGTATGTAAGGCAAACCTAATATTTTTTTTCTTTTTTTAGTAAATATAATACCACATTACCTGATGTTACTATAAAAAAGTATGTTAACTCCTGCATAGAACTCCATTGTGTACCACATTTTCTCTATCCACTCATTGGTTGAGGGGCACTTGAGTTGGTTCCAGCTCTTCAATATTGTGAAGAGAGCTGCAATAAACATGGCTGTGCAGGTATCTCTGCAATAGAATGAGTCTTGTGGGTATATACCCAGGAGTAGTATGACTGGGTCAGGTTGTAAGCTTATTTTGAGTCTTTTAAATATTCTCCACACTGCTTTCCATAGTGGTTGTATGAGTTTACATTCCCAACAGCAGTGGAGGAGTGTTCTCCTTTTCCCACAACCTCTCCAGCATTTGGTATCATTTGTTTTCTTGATCCTAGCTAGTCTTATCTGAGTGAGATGATATCTTAAAGTGGTTTTAATTTGCATTTCCTTAATTATTAGTGATGATGAACACTTTTTAAGATGTTTCTCAGCCATCTCTAAGTCCTCACTTGTGAAGTCTCTGTTCAGCTCTTTACTCCACCTTTTGAGGGGGTCATTTGTTGTAGGAAGCTTTCTTTTGTGTCGAACAGGTACTACGCAACCCTGCTAAGGAGCCAAGGACACAGCACCTGCCAGCTGTAGGGAACTCGCCTCTTGGCACAGAGACCAACTGGCTACTTCCCGTAGCCCAGCTTTAGTGTATTTCCAACTCAGTTCCTTAGCCTGGAATCATGAGACACGTGTTCTACTCTTGGCTGTGACTTCCCACCTGCCCAGAGACTGCGGAACCCTGGACAGGAATTTCAGGCTGATGGCTGATGGCCTATCTTCAGCCTATGTCCACTCACAGATTGGTGGTCTGCACTGGAACATTTTTACAACCCACTGGTCACCTGAATGAAATGCAGGCCTAGTTTGGCCTGTGCGCATACAAAAGATTATGGAATGCCATAATGATGTTAATGGGGACTTCCCAGCTGGCATTTTTTAATCTTTTGTGCAGCAAAAGCCTTGAGCTTGTTCCAATTTGTTTTCTTTCTTCTTTGCTTTTTTGCATAGTTTATATATTATGGAAATTAATGCTCTGTCAGATGTATCACTAGTGAAGGTTTCCTCCCATTCTGTGGGTTTTCTCTTCACTTCCCTGATTGTTTCTCTTGCTGTACAGAAGCTTTTGAGTTTACTGAGGTCCCACTTGTTAAGTGTTGACCTTATTTACTGTGCAGCTGCTGTCTGATTTAGAAAGTCTTTTCCTACACCTATGTCTTATAGGTTGCTGCCAACTTTTTCTTCTATCACCTTCAGAGTTTTGAGTTTCATGTTGAGATCTTTGATCCATTTGGAGTTGATTTTTGTATAGGGTGAGAGGTAGGGGTTTACTTGAATTCTTCTACAAGTGGTGATCCATTTTTGCCAGCACCATTTGCTGAAGATGCTGTCTTTCCTCCATTGTGTCTTCTTGACTCCCTTGTCAAATATGAGGTGTCTGAAATTGTATGTGTTCAGTTTGGATCTTCAGTTTTGTTCCCTTGGTCTACAGGTCTGTTTTTAATGCCAGTACCAAGCTGTTTTTATAACTGTAACTCTATAGTATAGTTTGAATTCTGGTATTGAGATACCCCCTGTATTGTTCTTTTTGCTCAGGCTATTCGGGGTCTTTTGTTTTTCCACATAAATTAAGCACTTTTTCCCAAGCCTGTGAAGAAACTCTTGGGTATTTTAATTGGGATTTCATTAAATCTGTATATTAATTGGGGCAGAATGGACATTTTTACTATATTAATTTTTCCAATCCATGAGCATGGGAGGTCTTTCTATCTTCTGATGTCTTCTCCAATTTTCTTCTTCAGGGTTTTAAATTTTTTGTTGTAGAGATCTTTGGTGTCTTTTGTTACACTTGCTCCTAGGTATTTTATTGTTTTTGTGGCTATTGTAAGTGAGAAGGTCTCCTTGTGTTCCTTTTTCAGGTGCTTGTTGTTGCAGCCATAAAGAAAGATTACGTCATGAACTTTGCAGATAAATGGATGAAACTAGAAGATAATATGTGAAATGAAGTAACACACTCCCAGAAAAACAAATGACATATGCTATCCCTCATCTGTAAGCAATGAGTACCTAGTTGTAAGGCAAACTGAGGAATGTTAAGGCTATATTCCTCATGATCTGAAAACAACTGTGCTCTTATATTGTGAATCCCTTAACATGTTTTAGAATTAACCTACTTTTACATGTTTTAGAATTAACCTATTTTCAGACTTTGGAATTTTTGGTATATGGGTGGAGGGTAGGTATGCATATTTAAGAGTAATATAAAATCAAAAGAATGAAAAAAAGAAACAAAATTTCCTTTGGATTCATCAATTGGCAAAAGTAAAATTTTATGATATCAAGGTAGGCTGAAGTTAATAAGACTGGGATAGTCATCACAGAGGGAAAATTTGAAATCAGGTGAAATACACATAAGAACTCTCTGGGAGAATGCTTATTATGATAATAAGGAAAAAGACTTAAGAATGTAGTACTCTGGAAGGAGCAGAGTGCTCAACTTAGCTACAAAAAAGTGTACATTTAAGAACCTTAGATTCAGCCGGGAGTGGTGGCGCAAGACTTTAATCCCAGTACTTGGGAAGCAGAGTCAGGTGGATCTCTGTGATTTCAAGGCCAGCCTGGTTTACAGAGTGAGCTCCAGGCTACCTGGGACTAAAGGGAGACCCTGTTTCAAAAATAGCAAAAAAAAAAAAAAAAAAAAAAGAACCTTAGATTCCAGAGGAAAGAACATTACATGAATGCATATATAGAGAGGACATGCAAACATCCAGAGAACAATGTAACATGACCTACCCTAACATGAACTCATGGACAATTGTATTCATTTCCAAATACCTTTATAAGTGATTGGAAACAATTTGACTTACAGCAGTGATTGTCCCCTGGAGAGGATATGAGAATGGAAGTGGCTGATACGATGGGCACAGGGAGCCTGGCGATTAGCTGCACTGTGTGATAGCATTCATAAAGTTGTTCTCAGCTCTACTTGCTTAATTAAAATCCAGTTGTTATCTAATTAAAAGTGTTCGTAACTATGAGTATAATGTACATTGAATTTCTACAAGAATTTATCACATTTATCTATGTAATGGACTTGACTGTAATGTAGTTTTTGTTGTTCATAAACATATTTAATTAAATATAAGATTAAAAGTATTTTAAAACCTATATCAACCTGCTATGAAACTTATGAATGTAAAGTAATATTTGTTTTAACCTACGTGCAACCTTATGGTTAAAATGTGAATACCTAAACATGTTTTGGAATTAACCTATAGTTTATTTTCAGACTGTAATTTTGGTATATTTGTGTAGTGTATATATGCATATTTTGGAGCAATATAAACTAAAGGGAAGAACAACAACAATAAAAGACTTTTTCAAAGAAGTGACTGAAACAGTAAAATTCTGCTCAAAAGTGAAAACTTCTCCACTGAAAAATTTAAAAAGATTGAGAAAAAGATGCTAGACAGGTAGGGCAGAATGCATGAGTTCTGGCAGGGTCAGAGACATGGAAGGGGGAATGGGTAGAAATTTGATTAAGAAATGTATAAAATGCACAACAGTTCAATAAATGTACTCAAACAATTATAGTGATAGGAATATGCTACATAAACTAAGGAGCCAACTCACAGAAGTCCCTACAGTCACAAATTAGCACATTTTGAATAAAATAAATGCAGTTGTTTAAATGATAACCCATAGTACACACCGGACATCCCTGAATCCATATTGACATAAATATATTATTACATAAATAATAAAATTGAAAACAGTAAACATGAGTCACATGCAGAATAATCCCACATAATGTATGCAGACTCATGACCTTTTAAGAAAGAACATGACTGCATACCTTTGAATGCTGACTGTGCATTCTCTCTAAAGAAGCCAGTAGAAAAGAGTGGAAGACCAACTTTTCAGCAGAGAATCTTGAAAACACTTTGAGCCAGATGATTGATCTTAGTACCTCACGTGATTGTCACACGATTGTGTCAGTCCCTGTTGCTCCATTTGACAGGATACCTTGGTCTTAGAGTGAAACAAGGTGTCAATAAGATGGATTTTTCTGGATAATGAACTGTTATGTGCCCTTCAAAGCATCACCACCTATCACATACACATTCTTCCTATGCCAAAGAAAAGCTTCATGCCATCATCCTCTATGCATTTCCAACCACTAAAACACAAATAGATTTAGACTGTGTGTCTTTTGAAGTATACATATTTAGTGTGAAGGAAGTGTATGAGTTGTAATATACTTAACTTGTTTTTTTTTTTTTTTCCTCACAGACACTTCTCACCTGCAGCACAGGAAAAGAGCAACATTGTTTATACTAGAAAAAAAATATATCTAAAATAATGAGAACTGTGTGTGAGGATTTGCTGAAATCCAGCATCCCATACAGAGCACCTGTTGGACTCTAGCCTCTTTTGTAACTCCACATCTTCCCAGAAAAACAGGCCACTGACAGAACTTAATAATCTTGAATGAAACAGTTTACATTCCAGGATCTATTATTTTGAAATATTCATCATGGCTTCAAAATATGAGTCATTTCAATGTCAATGTATTATAGAATTCAGACATCCCTGAATTATATTCTGCACTGATTAATTTCATCTTAAGGTCCAGGCAGAGTTTAGCAATTCTATTTAGAACTCAACTGATACTTAGCGTGATCTCTTTTCAGTTGTAAT
Source organism: Rhizomys pruinosus (assembly GCA_009823505.1). Lineage (NCBI taxonomy): Eukaryota > Metazoa > Chordata > Mammalia > Rodentia > Spalacidae > Rhizomys > Rhizomys pruinosus. The sequence continues at coordinate 6,258,533 of VZQC01007142.1, read as the reverse complement.
ATTGTTGAGAAGGTAAAAATTGACTTTCCTTGTTCAGAAAAAGAGGGAAAAAAGGAAAAAATAAATCAGTCACCCACACCATGTGTCCATGTGTTTATGACTCTCTTTCTGATTTTTCCTCTTTCTTTCTCTTTCTGATCTATCCTCTTTCTTTCCCGTCCCTCCTAACTCCCTTCCTTTCATCCCTTGCCTCTTTCACCCTGTAGGACTGTACCCTAAGGATGTCCAGCCCTCTCTGGTCTTCTATATACCCATCCTCCACAGGTAGCTGAATCAGCTAGAGACTTCTTCCCTCCCTTTCTCCTCTCACAAAGCAACTCTTACCAAAAGCAGCCACATGTAAGTTCAGCTTTTTGCATATCATGAAATTGACTTCTCACTTACTATTACCACTTCTAAGCCACAATTACCCTTGCCAGGAAAGTGAACTTTGACCTAAGTTGTCAGAAGTATTGGCTGGCTCATTCATGATACATTTACTGCTTCTTAGTCCCTGTCTCATTCTTCCTTATGCCAGTTCTGTCCTCCCTAGACCAAGGGCAGGGAAACATGTGGAGGGACACTGAGCAACCAGCTCAAACTTCTCATTATGACTCTGAAGACAAATTATAAAGTATCTTCTTTTACATACATATGATATGATTTTTAACTTTGTATTTCTTAAAAAATATATACATCAGTGAGTGTGGGAGTTTAGTGAAGGAAATGCTCATGTGTAGTGCTCACCAGGACTAGTACTTATCAGTATCTCCTATTTTTATTTGCTAGTTCATACCTCATCCTTTAGTCTCTTTCATCTCCTCCTTCTTTCTTTCACTTTGTTCTTCCTTTTAAATATTTTTTAATTTTCTTCTGTACTTTTAATGTTGTAATAATTGTAACAAAGCTTAGATGACACATTAGATTCACAGATATTTTACTAGGTATCCCAGAGTGAAAATATTTTTACATAAAGGCATATATATATATATATATATATATATATATATAGATATAGATTTTTTTTTTTTTTTTTTTTTTTGTGTGTGTGTGATGTGTGAGGTAGGAGAGAACATCATTGGGTACCCATCAGATCTTTTAAAATAAACCTCAAGTTCATTTTATAATCTGCAACTCTTCAAACTTTTTTACTTAGCATATATTTGCACTTTTGAAAATACTGATTTTATATAATTGAAATTCCAAAAACCCAGAAGTTATCTCGTTAATTAGGTGTGTGGCTTAGACATATGCAGATAATTTCCTTCCCTTCCGATTTGTTTTCTTCCTCTTTTTTTAGTAATTTGAGAATTTCTTTTTTTTTCATTTTCATTTTTCTTTTTTTTTTTTTCACATCATTTTCCATTCAGTTTCAGGCATTATCCCTTACCCTTCCCCCCACCCCACCGCAGCCCATCCTAGATCATGATCGACTGTTAACTTTCCTGGCATCTCTCTCGCGATTTGTTTTTTTTTATTTTTAAAAAATAAGTGATATTTTGAGTACAAAGCATCCTTCATGTAAAACCAATTTGCAACCATCCAGCGGGGGGGGGGCGTGTATGGTCAATCAAGTTGATCAAATGAGGTGTCCAGTCTATATTGTGTAGTTTCACCCTTCACCCAAATCGCAGCCCTGTGCATTCTACCACGCCCCCTCTTCGGCAGATTGTTCCCTAGGCTTAGACACAGGGTGATGAGAAGAAAAAACAGTCTACTTTCTCTGGAGCGCTGTTGTCTTGGTCTCGTGGTCAATTCTGGCTGTTCCTTTCATGGACGACAGTTTGTCCAGGCATGGCCTTTCTTTTTTTTTTTTTAATTTTTTTTTGATATAGTATTTTGTAATGTGTATGCATGTTTTTTTTTTTTTTTTTTTTTTTTTTTTTTTTTTGTGCACCCGTGTCGTGCAATGCCGCGGAGGTCAGAAGAGGGTCTCGGATTCCCCTGGAACTGGAGTTCTCCTGGAATTGGAGTTACAGACGGTTCTTAGCCACCATGTGGGTGCTGGGGATCGAACCCGGGTCCTCTGCAAGAGCGTCGGTGCTCTTAACCGCTAGGCTATCTCTCCAGCCCAAGGCATGGCCTTTCGATCCTACTAATGAAGCACAAGCAATTAGATATATAGGTATTTAAACAGTACTAATTATTATGGTAGGTTACTTTGGTATAGACACAGATGTTTGGATGGTATGTTAATCCATGAATTACATTTTTTCTGTTAAATATGACAGGGTCTTACTGTGGCTAATAACATCTCCTAACCATTAGAGGATGTGAGCTTGTGGCATCAGCCATGGGTTATCCCTCCAAGGAGAGAGCTAATAGCCAATTATATTTGGGATATACAGGCATATGGCTGCCACTGCTACACGTTATTTCCAGGCAGGTGAGGTGTAGCTGGTGCTGATAGAGGAGTCTTGCCTGACTCAAGGGGACCTATATTTGCTTTATTGGTTTAGTGGCCTTTGGTAACACTCTCTGGCATTTCAGAGACCATCTGTATACTTGCAAGTGTGGTCTCCCATACATCTTTCCCATGTTTACATCAGGTCTTAAACAGCAGGGCCTTATTGCCTCTCTTCTTGCAGGTATCCCAGTTTGGAGGCAAGGAGCCTTTACCTTTTGTGGGGGCTTGGATCCCCTGGCCAACATCTCCTTGGTAGAATAATCCATTATTGATGTCAGAGCTCCTGTATTAATATATTTTGCTTAAGTGCATAGCTTAAGGAGACTTTAGCCTTATATTTGGTTCTGAATAGAGAATAATCCTTTTCACACTTTCTATGTCAATTAAAGAAGGCAGTTTTACTGGTTTTATAAGAGATTACCTCTATAACAGTTGGCTCCAATCTACAGCTGGAGAATAACCTCATCATCATCATATTTCTCCTTGTTCTATGGGGGGAGTTAAGAAAGTCTCTTGTATTGAAACCTTTGTGGCACCTAGAAGGTATGCTTCACTAGGACTCATTAAAAATAGTTGTTACTAGTAGGATCCACAGAGGGGCCTGATGTCTGCAGCAATCTGAGGCTTTTCTTCCCTTCAATGCCCAGAGGAGTCAATCCTTCTGCTGGCACTTTCTGGTACATCCTATTCACTGCAAAGCTGTATTTTCTTTCTCAGCCATTAAGTTGGTGACATTCTGGCCCATTGGAACATACCGATCCCTTCCCGTAGCTAGTTCCACGATTTGAATTGCAAGGTTTATTGACAAAAAGTTTTCACATCTATCTGTATTCCCCATTTTTATTTTAGGTTTTTGTTTTTGATCCATGAGTCTCAAAAAAGCAGCCATATTACACATACCTATAGGGTGGAATCAAGGCACAGATTTCATCAAACTCACCCATGCTGTTTTGGGTGACTGCATGTGACCAACTTGGGAAGCAAACCCAGCTTCTAACTTAAATCATCCTACAGGTGAAAGAGATTGCTACAAGGTGATACCGTACAACAGCAAAATTATAGAGAACATTTGTATATGCCAATCCCAAAGTTACTGTTATACAGATTTTAATTAAAACAAATGTGGACAACAACAATTTATATCTCCAATTAACTCAGATACATTACCGTTTTTATCAGAGCCTTTAAACCAGTGTTGTTTAATATACACATATTTACTTTTACTAAGTCCTAAAACACCATGTAACCTGTAGACAGAGTCTGGGCAAAACTGGATATTTGTTGAACTCACGTCAATTAAATATGCATTAATCGAATATACACCCGTGTCCCTCTTCCACCCCTCTCACCCTTCCTGAGTCACCATTATACTTTAATGTACTTTACAAATTTCACAAAGGCAGTAGTTATGAAAAATTTTACACTAAATATTATGCAACTGTTCTGTCTTTTTTATTTCACATATTTCATTTTTTAATAAAATGTTTTATTGATGCTTTGTGTATTTTATACATCATTTTTTTCCAGTCCAATTTAGACACATTTATTCCCTTTTCTATGTCCTCCACCCCACCCCAGTTCATACATTCTGGAATACGTGTCTTGCAGCTTTTTCTAAATTTTGTTCCATTGATCTACTGGGCTGTTTTTATGACTGTAGCCCTATAGTATAGTTTGAAGTCTGGTATGGCAATCCCCCTGTATTGCTCTTTTTGCTCAGGGTTGCTTTGGCTATTCAGGTCTTTTGTTTTTCCCTATGAACTTTAAGATATTTTTTTCTAGGTCTGTGAAGAAGCTAGTGGAGATTCTAATTGGGATGCATTGAAGATAGTTAAAAGAGAAACCATAGCTGGGTTTGGTGCCACACTTGGGAGGCAGAGGCAGGTGGATCCCTGTGAAGTCAAGGCCAGGTTGGTCTACATAGTGAATTCCAGGATAACTGGGACTACAGAAATATTCCTGTCTTAAAAACACCAAAAAAAAAAAAAAGAGAGACACTCATAACTGGTCAAAATAGAAAGAATAAGAGAGTAAGTGTCAGTGGGTGCTCGGCCACAAATGAGACATCTATCTGTATTACCTACTTCCCAGGCTCAGCAACCACTATGGAAAATGAGGAGGAAAGCTGTAAAGGTAGAGCTCGAGGAGGTTTGAGCAAAACAGTGTCATCTAGACATGACAGAACTGAACTCATGAACTCAGAATAGCTGTGTTTGCCTGCACAAGAGCTGTACAGGATTAAGCCAGTCAATGTTCTAGCATGGAGTCTGAAGACTTCATAAACCTCTACCCTTCTGAGGATCTACAGACAATTGACAGCTTCCAGGAGAGGTAGGATCAGATTTTATTATGGGTGTTTATCCTGGAAGTCTACCACACTTCAGTGGATGCCCCTGTCTATGAGAATATATGGACAACACAAAATAGAGTGGATGGGTTATCAAAAATATGCATTTACTGTTGAAAATTATTTGCTATTATGGTATTTTTAAAGGTTTCATAAGTTTTGGGGAAGATGTAATTCTCACTTTAATATATGAGAAATGTGGAAGAGAAGTGAAGGATTTTTCATGAAGTGCAAATTGAAGATATGTTGGCTGCACACTGGGGTTCTGAAAGAGAAATCCTTTTACATCAGAGGTCTGAAAATTTGAAAATGTTGCATAGTTTCTTTAAAATCTGGCATGTTCGGGGCTGGAGAGACGGCTCAGTGGTTAAGAGCACCCCGACTGCTCTTGCAGAGGACCCAGGATCAATTCCCAGCACCCACATGGCTCCAGTTCCAGGGGAATCTGACTCCCTCATTGCATGACACGGTGCACCAACATACATGCAGACAGTACACTCATACACTAGAAAATAATAAAAAAAATATTATTAAAAAACCCCTGGCATGTTCATATAAACTGAAGATAGTAAGTGTGCTATTTCAGGAAGTCTTTGCTAACATCAAAGGACTCATGTAATCAACTGCTCAGATGATAAGCAGTGAACTAGGTCATCATGGTGACATGTGTATTCTATACAACATGGGAGTTCAATTTTAAAACTTAGAACACAGCATAAGTGACTTAAGAAAGACAATAGTGTGATAGGTTGATGCTTCAATGAGTAAAATGCTTGCTGTGCAAGTATGATGGCCAGTGTTGGAGCCCCTTGAACCTACTATAATAGCCTGGGAACAGTATTGCATGCCTACAGTCCAAGTACTGAAGCACTGTGGAGGCAGAAACAGGAGAATTCTGGGGACTTTCTTTTTTTTTTTCTTTTTTTTTTTTTTAAATTAATTTTTATTGATGCTTTGTGCATTTCATACATTTTTTCCAATTCAGTTCAGGCTTATTTCCCTTTCCCTCCCCCCCCCACCCCATCCCAGATCATGCATTCCGCCATAACTGTCCAATTCTGGGGACTTTCAAATCAGTCTAACTGAATTGAGTTGGTGAGCTAAGGTTCAGTAGGATATCTTGTTGCAAAAAAATGGGATGAGAAGTGACTGAGGAAGACATTCGATGATCTCTGACTGCAATGCACAGGCACACACACACACACAACATGCACACACAAATATTAGCTAGTTACATTTCAATGAAATTCTCAAGCTATCACAAATGTCAAAGCACTTTTGGAACTTTGCAATCCCTGTAGGTTTATGGAAAATCCATGGCTTTCCCTCTCTTGTTTTGGAGGTACTCACCTGGGACAATCCCTGGGGCCCCACATATGAGGAAGATGTACTTTTGGAGCTGTGATTGTTATTATCTCTTGCAATGCTCCGTGACATCACTCATCAATGACTGGTATGAACCTGATCATAATCCATGAGCAAAATCTAGAAAGCAAGAAGCCGAGCCCCTGCTGGATGGGTGGCTACTTCCTCCAAGAGAGTATTTAGACCTGGCAGGACAGATTTGCCTGTGGTCCTGAGTGTCCATGAACAAATGTCCTGCCAACTCTCCTGTAAAGTTTCCAAGTCTCCTTGACTAGTTATTAACACCCTGGCAATTCTAGTCCTGGGAAGCCTTAGGTAATGAAGAAGCAGGTAGATACAAGCACGTACAATGTAGCAGAGATCCCCCATTTGACTTGTGGATGCAGTATAAACCCAGGCTAATGTTAGATAATTTACAGGTAAACACAAACCAATTTGAAAAAGTGTAGATGGAAAGACAAAAGATGTGAACTATGAAGAGATAAACACTGAAGTGTTTATAAAGATGCAGTATATATAATATCACAACTCACAAAAGAAATGCTGATAAATTCATGTTGATAAAATCAAAACATTGGTAAAAATGGCATCAAAACTTGGACAAAAAACTAATGGAAGAAAATATTTTTAAACACTGGATAAAGAATTGTAACCCACATGTACAAGGAACACCTAACTCAGCAGGATGGAACTAGACAACTCAATTATAAAATAAAGATTGACTAGTGTCTACACCAACTAATAAACAAATGGCAAATGAAGATATGAATAAATTTTCAACATTAATTACAAGTAAACTTTAGAGAACCATAAAAACACACAGACACACACACACACACACACCACAGCAAATTACATCCATATAAAAAATACTAAGTGATAGTGAAGAGATGAAGCAAATAGTTATACTTATACACAGTTTGTGGGAATGAAAAGTGTGAGAACGCATTGATCAGAGTGTGATTTCTTCTTACAAAATTAAATCTATGCCTACCTACATCCCAGAAATTGTGCTTCATAGCATTTATCCAGATTCTCTGAAAAAAAGTATATTTACAAATGCCTATAAATGATTATGTCATATGACTAATACCAACTCCAAACTGGAGCTACCATCTGTAGATAAATTGATGAACAACAGGGACATATTGTTTAGTGGCAAAAATGCATTATTCAACTATAGAAAGATATGGAGGAGATTTAAATGTAAATTGCTAAATGGAAGAATTCAATCTGAGATCACCTGCTATATGCTTCAAATTATACAATATTCTAAAAAATAAGAAACCATGGTGACAACAGAGTTCTGACTGTAGATTATGACCTCAGCTTTGAGAACACCTGTAGATGAGTACAAACAATTTTACATATTTATGTATTTCTACATTGCATGTGTATTTTGATTTGTTTTAGTATGTGTGTGTATGTGTGTGTGTGTATGTGCATCTATTTGTGTGACTCTGAGAAGGTGTGTAAGAGGACAAACTCATGTGTTTATTAATTTTTACTTTCCACTTTTTGATACAGGAGCTGTCTATTGGAGTGTGTGTGTGTGTGTGTGTGTGTGTAAGAGAAACAAACTGCCACACCCAAATCTGGTGTTCTTATGTGAGATCAAATGATGGTTTGTACACTACAGGAGATCTGTAATAAAACACAACATCTGTATTTAATTACTCAGTCAATAATTATTATATATTAATCACATTATTCATAATATGTATTGATTTAAAAATAAATGTTTATCATATGTAGTAACATTAATTAGGTTGAAATTTTAATCCATTCAGAATCTAGATGGTCCAACAACAGATTTACAGGCTAATACCAAACCAAGGACTGGAACAGCAAGCTATATTGGGGCGGTAGTGGCACTTTTATCTTGGGGGGTAATCAACAGCTACCTAAATGTACTTAAAGTCAAATCAAGGGGAGGAAACTTATGAATGGTACTGTAAACATAACCAAATACATATTTCTAGAGAGGTCATAGGTCTTACAGAAAACCCAAAGGCTGTCAAATCCCTAGATATAATTTCTTACTATGTGCAAAATATTGTTCCTTATACATTTACAGACAAGTATCCCAGTCACCACTCATCAGTTCCATAACTGTTCACACAAAAAGCTTGCCTGTGAAATTGTTCAACGTTGTGACACATCTATAATGCAACCTCTACACCTAGAGCTCACAGAACTTAGCAGGAACAAGGGTGAGGGCAGAGAACACTAATTCATCTTTTAGCTCTCATCAATGAAGCTCCTTCATGCAACAGAGGACTATGAACACAAAAGAACACGAATGGTGTGATGGTAGAGAATAAAGGAGTCTGCAGAGTGTGGGTCCTTGGATAAGAATCCTATATTAAACTTCACCCACCTAGGGCTCAGAGATCACTGCAGAAGAGGGGGAAGAAGTCTTGCAAGTGGCCAAGGAGGAGGTACATGACCATATGAAAATTGTCTTATAGGGTCTTGGGACCTTGCTCGTATGAACCTACAGCACTGATGTCAGCATGCACAAGACTCATATAAAACCAAGCCAGACAAAAACTCAGCATAGAACTGAGGAAATCGGTATCAGACCCCAATCTTGGCCAAAGAACTATTAGTTGCTCATTACTTCTGGGTGAGAAAGACCTGATATACATAAAGCAAGGGACTCAGTGGATGAACTTCAAGTGAGGGATATCTGGGGACACTAAATTTGATTCTATAGGACTTAACACAAATTACAGAGTGCATGAAATCTACTGAGGAGACTGTAAGAGGGTGCCGATGGGGAACAGGGTGTAAAGATGATTAAGTTGTTTTGTGTGAAGTGCACAAAAAATTCAATAAGAAATTTACAAACTTTAACAGAAAACTAATATTAAGAAAAGAAATTTTTTTTTGGTTGGTTTTTTGTATTACATCTTCAATTTCTTCAAATATTATGGATCTGTTTAAACTGTCAATCTCTTCTTGGTTAAGCTTTGTTGGTTCCTGGGCCCAGATGATTTCACAGCAGAATTCTATAAAACACTTAAAGAGTTCTTACAACCATTGTTACTCAAACTGTTCCAAAGTATACAGACAGAGGGAAATCTCCCAAATTCCTTCTATGAAGCTAGCATCACTCTAGTTTCTAAACCGGGCAAAGATACAACGAAAAAAAGAAAACTATAGAGCCATCTCATTAATGAACATAGATGCAAAAATTCTCAACAAAATACTTGCAAATTGCATACAGACACACATCAAAAAGATCATCCATGATCATCCATCATAATCAAATTGGATTCATACCAGAGATACAGAGATGGCTCAACATACATAAATCAATAAATATCTTTTTTTATTTTTTTATTATTATTATTTATCTTTGTATGTGTATGAATGTACTGTCTGCATGCAGTTCTGTGCACCTGTGTCGTGCAATGCCGCAGAGGTCAGAAGAGGGTCTCAGATTCCCCTGGAACTGGAGTTCTCCTGGTTTTGAAGTTACAGACGGTTCTTAGCCACCATGTGGGTGCTGGGGATTGAACCTGGGTCCTCTGCAAGAGCGTCAGTGCTCTTAACCGCTAGGCTATCTCTCCAGTCCCAAATCAATAAATATCTTAAAACACATAAATGGACTGAAAGACAAAAACCACACAATCATCTCAATTGATGCAGAAAAAGCCTTTGACAAGATCCAGCATCCCTTCATATTTAAAGTTGTAGAGGGGAATGGACTGAAGGGAACATTCCACAAATTGATCAAAGCTATATATATCAAACCCACTGCCAACATCATCCTAAATAGAGAAAAATTGGAGCCATTTCCTTTAAAGGCGGGAACCTGACAAGCCTGCCCCTTATTGACACTCCTCTTCAACATAGTGCTTGAAATGCTTGCTAGGGCAATAAGACAAGAGAAGGAAAATAAAGGGTACTGATCAGAAAAGAAGAAGTTAAACTATCCCTTTTTGCAGATGATGTGATAGTTTACCTAAGTAAGTTTACTGAAAACTGTACCAGAAAACTTGTGGAAATGGTTAAGAGTTTCAGTAAAGTGGCTACATAAAAAATTATCTTAGAAAAATCTGTAACCTTGCTTTACACCAACAATATTCAAGTGGAGAAGGAATATAAGAAGACCTCCCACTCACGATAGCCTAAAAAAATACCTGGGAACAAACCTAACCAAAGACACCAAAGATCTCTACAACAAGATTTTTAAAACCTTGAAGAAGGAGATTGAAGACAACATTTTATTTTCAGATTCTGTAATTACTGTATATGGGTGGAAGGTATGTATACATACTTTAGAGTAACATAAAATTAAAGGGGGAAAGTGTGAATTCCTACACATATTTTGGAATAACATAAAGTTTATTCCCAGAGGTCATAATTTTTATGCATATGTGATGATTATATAGGCATTTATAGGAGCAATACAAAGGGGAGGGAAAAACAACAACATAAAGACTGGTTTAAAGAACTGAATAATACAGTTAAACTCTGCCCAAAACAACAAGGCTCTACAGGGAAAAACTTTGGAAAGACTGAGAGAAAGGATGCAAGTTATATATGGCAGAAGGCATAAACAGGAATGGTATGGGGGCAGGGAGAGGGAAATGTGTCTAAACTGGACTGAAAGATAATAAATAAAATACAAAATTCCTCAATAAAATTATTAAAATATATATGTATATATATATTTAAAAATACAAAAAGAAATCATAAGCTGAAGATGCTAAAACCTATGATGTCATAATCTTGATATATGTGTGGCCTATATATGCATATTTTGGAGTGATACAAACTGGAAGGAACCACAACAACAACAACAAAAAAGGCTGGGTCAAAGAACTGACTGAAACAGTAAACTTCTGCCCAAAACAGTAAACTTCTGTATCAAAAATTTAAAAAAGGAAGACTGAGAAAAAGACGAAAGACATTTATGGCTAAATGCATGAGCTCTGGTGGGGTGGGGGCCAAGGGAGGGGAAATGGATCTAAACTTGATTAAGAAATGTTGTATGAAGTGCATCAAACTTCAATAAAAATTTTCCTTTGAAAAAAAATTTAAAAAAGAAAAGAAATTTCATGACCATATGGGAATAGAATCCTAAAAGCTCCTGGGACCCTGCTCATATGAACTTACAGCAATGGTGTCAACATGCACAAGACCTAGCATGGAACAAAGGAAATGGATAGCAGATCACAAAATTATCAGAATAAATACTGGCAGCTGATTACTACTGGGTGAGGCAGAGCTGATCTTAAAGTGAGGGACTCTGAATGGGGTGACTAGAGCTCAGTGGATGAACTTGCACTGAGGAATTTCTGGGGACATCAACTGGTCAAAATGGTCTTGGCACAAATGACAGACTGTATGAATTCCAATCGAGAGGGAGCTGTGAGATGGTGCCAGTGGAGAAGAGGGTGTAAATTTAAGACTAATGAGATGTCCTGATATAAAACATACAAATTCAGTAATTAAAAAAAAATTGCCTATCCTTGAAATTGAGATGGGTTTCTTGTAGACAGCATATAGATGGGTTTTGTTTCCTAATCCATTCTCCCAGTCTATGCCTTTTGATTCGGGAGTTTAGCCCATTAATATTTAAGGTTATAATTGAAAGATGGATGTTGGTTCCTTTCACTTTATTATCCATTTGGGCTTCTAGCCTATGATCTTGCTCCTATGGTATTGGTTTATTAGTTTCTTCCTAGGTTGTTAGGATTGTTTGCTTCTCTCTTCATGGCCCTTTGAATTGCTTCAAGTATTTTTGAAGGTTGGTTTCAGACATGTATTCCATCATTGTTATGTTCATGGAAGATTTTTTCTATCTCATTCAGATAGTCAGAATTTTTGGTGGTAAAGTATTCTGGGTTGCGAATTCCAGTCAGTCCTTAAACCTGGGAATACGTTTGATCCATGTTCCTTATCTTCTTCATGGTTTGCGCGAAATCAGTTGTAATTCTGATGGGTTTCCCTTATGTTAATTTATTGTTTTTGTTTGCTGTCTTTGTTTTTTTTTTTTTTTTTTGGCGCCATCTAGCATTTTAAATATGATATGGGCTGGGTGGGTTTCTTTTCGATCTGGTCCTGTTTGGGTGTCCTATGTACTCTTCTTGTGTTTGTATGGTTGTCTCTTTTTGTTTGGGGAAGTTTTCGTTATATTATTCGTGTTGAAGATTTCAGCTCATACTATTCCTTTGAGATTTTCTCCTCCTCTTATTACACACGCGTATAGTTGGACACTCATTTGATCAACTTGATTGAACAAACAACATGTCACCCCCCACTGGATGGTGGGGCTGTGGGGGTTTGGACACAACTGCCTGTAGATTGGTTTTGCACGAAGGATGCTTGTACTCATGGATTATCACTTATAGCTAAAAAAGGAAAAAAAAAACAGAGAAAGATGCAAGACAGTTATGGCAGAATACATGATCTGGGATGGAGTGGGGGTTGGGGGGAAGGGAAAGGGAAAAATGCCTGATCTGAATTGGAAAATGATGTATGAAATGCACAAAGCATCAATAAAAAAATTGCATACTAATTCAATAAAATAAAAATTTTCTTCAGTTTTGGTACCTCTGATCCATAAAACACTATCACCTGAAATTATACAGATATATGAAACAATTTGGCATAGGGTTCTTTATGTCTCAAATTTGTATATTGTATGAAAAACAGACAGGTTCTCTGAGATTTGTTTACAGAAAACATATCCCTCCCTAAGGTTGGTTAAAGGTAGCTAATTTTTTGTGTGTATTCCAATCCCACATGGGATCATACATAAAATTCTGATGATGTAATAGAGACATTCTCTGTTGATGTTATATTATATTATATATGGTAAATTTTTCTGCGTTCATCCTTCCCTGTCTGTCATAGTACATTTTCATTTTCTATCTGCTGTTTTAATCCCAGCTAATTAGTAGATTTCACTTCCCTAGGATGATGGACTCTTAAGCTGAGCTTGTAATTACAATGAGGATGAAGTGTGCCATTAATTGCGAATTGCAGCTTCATTGGTAATTCCTCACACAGCGTTTTTCTTGAAGATGTTTTACAGTACAGTTGTTAACCTCCTTCTTGGGACAGAGCATTCAGAAACTTATCTAGGTGTTCCTCCTTCCACATGAGCAATAAGGGCAGTAGCTATGCCCAGAATTTTCAGTCCCAGTGATAAGAGGGAAGGGAGGGAGAATCTTAGAAGGAAAGGATCTTCAGTTCTCCCTACAACCAGACCTTGTGTTAGCAACTTAATCTGACATATATTTTCATATTGACTTCAGAAGAACTGAATGATTTATTCATTATGGTCTTTTCTGTACTTAACCTATTTTACATAATGTTATAATTCTTCTAAAATTTACTTCAGAAAGAGAGGCTAGGGAGAATGAGAGAGTTTGCTAGATACCCTGAGCAAGAGAGAGAGGGACATTTGTTTGACTTTTTAAATTGTAATCAATAAAGTTTGGGAGTTGATAAATATTTCTTTCCCTGAATCAAGAACATTCAATGCATCTAATCTTAATCTGATCTTTCCATCTTTCAAACACTATTTTTATCAAATTCTCTCACATATTTCAAATTCCTAGCACTCAGATTTAAGTTACAAAGTTAAATTTGGACATGATATTTTCCTTGCCTTTGTAAATAATGTGTAAGCATCCACCAACATTGTCTCTGCACTGAAGTGCACAAACACTTTCTTTTTCTGTCAAATAAAGAAACTCATCATTTTATAATCATATTGTTTACACACATGCTATTTAACACAGAAAGAAATGAACATATTATAATATTTGTTAGATTGAATGATTTATTTCTGGGAATCAATCCCAGGGCCTTTCTCATTATGGGCAATTATATCAGTGAACTAGTTTTCTAACCTAGAACTAATCTTCTACTGTAAAGAAAACTCTTTATCAGATCAGTTCCTAAAGAACGTGCTCCCATAAATTGAAAGGATGGAGTAAAACTTTAACAAACTAGGCAATTAATTTTCAACACATAGTAAACATTTCACACCTGCTTCTGTGTGGGCGCCATGAATCTCAGTCTACACTACAATTTTCCTAGCCAATTAAATAACTGAAAAGAAATATGTGAAAGGGTTTATGTGGGCATTGCATGTGATATTTTAATTTTCTATGATATTTGAGGTCAAAATTATATATATATATATATAGATAATCATATAGATATAATATAATCATATATATATATATATATATATATATATGTATGCCAGTTATATAATACCTTAAAACCACACATTTGAACTGGTAGAGAAAAATTTGAAGCAGAAATCTGTAATCAATTTTCTGTCTCAGTCTTTGTTTCTATCTCTGTCTCTCTGTCTCTCTGACTGTGTGTTTGTGTGTGTGTGTGTGTGTGTGCCTTTCTGTGTATGTGTGCATACATGTACATGAGTGGATGGAAGAGTCTCACATTGGATATTTTACTTTATCATGCTCCGCCCTGTTTTTGTGACATGATGTCTTTCTGAACCTCTATGTCATCAATTCATTGATTTTATAAGTCTGGCTAGAAATCTTCAGGGATCCCCCTGTGTCCACCTGGACTACAGATGTGTACTGCTCAGATTGACTATCTATATGGGTGCTGGGACTAAAAACCTAGGCCCCCATTATTAACTAGCAAGCTAGCTCCTCAACTTCTTCTATGACAAAAATTACATCAAAGAAAGATGTCTGAGAACACGATTTTATCTCTTACACATAACATTTGACACATGCTTTCATATGCAATATATAAATCCTAGAGAATTTAAAATGCCAAACCATGCTACAGAGTATTCCAGTAAAATGAAATATAATCTCTCTATTATCTCTATTACACATATATTTTATAGAATTGCTTTATTTTCTATAGTGTTAGGTCTCAAAATCTGTTCCTGTCTTATACCTATGTTTCTTAGGATGTTCTCTGTAGCAGCCTGAACTCCTGTGCTCAACATGTGTATCTCTTTCTATTCCCAGTTCCAGATCTTCTCTCCCACTTGGGCTTCCTCTAACAGGACTCCATCCAACTTCATTGTAATCAAATATAAAATATCCATATCTTCATTCATTTATTAATTCATTTATTAAAGGTTTTATATTTAAATATATATAAATAAATAAATATATATATATATGTGTGTGTGTGTGTGTGTATGTGTGTGTGTGTACATGCTAAGAGAGTAACGCAGCTGGATTTTTGTTGATAAGTAATATTAGTGAAGTCATGCTACGCTCTCATGGCTTTCCATTGTGCAACACCCCCTGGTATTCCTGAATGTACAGCAAATTCTAGTGGTTGGTATTACCTTATATGGGCTCTTGAAACAGCCTAAGCTCTCAGTATGCTTATCTCCTTACTCCAGGGTTTCAAGACAATTGTCTCTTTATTTCAGTTCTTTCAGAAGCACTTGCTCCTCAGTTAGGGCATTTGTATATTCCCTAATTCAGTCTCTTAACTAATCATTGCTTTGTATAGTTTATATATCATAAAATGTCATTTTTGGAGGGGGATTTCTTTCCCAATGCTTTAAAAATGTTCTAAAATACATTTTTAAAAGACGTTAGGATAACTATTGCACACAATTCTTCACTTTGTAATTTGAATATTTTACATTTAAGTGGTTTGTGACTATAAATCTCTGCTGTGCTTCATTAAGTCCTGCTTTTGCATGCAATTGATGCTCTACCAAGAAATGAAGGCACTTTGTGTTTTGGCTAATATTATATTCATTATGATTAGCACAATACCTAGATAATGGAAGCATAGGCTGGATGCACGGGGAAACAAAGACTTAGCTTTATAAATATATAGAAGGGAGGACATCAAAGTTGCCCATGCCTGCATACTTGTTGCTGCAGAATATCTAGGCCTAAGGAATGTGCCTGTAGTTATACTGAGATACTTACACTGAGGACAACAAAAGGAAATCACTCTGGGATGAAAAATGACTTTCATTTCATGAGGTCTCATGTATCCCAGGGTGCACTTGTATTCACTGTTTAGTTGAGAAGAGAGTTTTGAACTTCAGATCCTCCGGCCTCCACCTCCCAAGTGCTAAGATTGTGAAAATGCATGACTACACCCAGTTGATATGCTTCTGTAGATGAAACACTCCACTTCATGCAGATTAGGTAAGCACTCTATCAACTGAGCTATATTCTCATCACCTCAGTTTTTTAAATAGAGGATGCAAAATGGCAGGAAGGAAAAGATATCATCAGAAGTTAATTAACAATTTTACTTACACAGATTAGCATAAATAGATGAGACATAAATAAATAATTGTGAGAACAACCTCTTGATAGGGAGAGAAGGGAAGTGATGGGATCCTGAGGGCTCTGAATTCATCAACTGATGGATTCACAGTTCAATAAACTATTGTAATTTAGTAGCAACTGCAGCAGATGAATCCTAGCCTCAAAGGAAGGAAAGGTATATTGCCTCCTGTCCTTTGGTTCTCTCTCTTTCTCTCTCTCTCTCTCTCTCTCTCTCTCTCTCTCTCTCTCTCTCTCTCTGATTCACCATGAGGTAAGCTACTTTTCAAACCACATGCTTTCAATAAGATGCTCTGCTTCACTATGAGTCCATAAGCGATGGCCCAAAATAATTGCAAAATGAAATCTCTGAACTATGAACCATAATAAGAAATTCTTTAAATTAATTTCTCCAGGTCTTTTGTTATGACAACAAAAAGTTGACTAATAGATTGTTTATAATTTCAGTTCTATCACTCCAAATTATAGTAGAGATTCTAAACATTTATGATGGGCTCTGACGCTACGCACTTTGGTTCAAAAACTGTCTCTTGTTTTGAATGAGAGCAGCCATTTACTTTTTGGGAATTGAGTTCTAATTTTCAGTACGCCTTCTTAAGTCCCTTCCTCATGTACATGTTACTAAATCTCCCTCCTCTCCTCCTCTCCACCATCTTTCACAGAGGACATGATAGCCAGTGTGGGGGCAACTGGTAAGAGTCAAGGAAGGGCTAGAAACCTAGCCGTGTTTCAATTTTGCATAGATGTAAATTATATGTACTTCACAGATAAAATGTGTTCCTTGTTTGAAATTGCATTTCTCGTGGAAGAGCTGGCCACTGTCCCAAGCTTTACTTTATTTTAGTGAGCTTTTTTTAATTTATTTTTTTATTGTTATTAAACTTTTCCATAAATCATGCATCATTTTCAATCGAATTTAGTGAATTTAGTCACTTCCTTTTCCATTCCCCCAACCCCACCTGAATTCCTGCACTCTACCATACATGTCTTGCATCTTTCTGTCTTTCCAGAGATTTTTGATTTTTTTGTTTTCCAGTTCCTTTGTTCTTGTTGTTCTCTCTATCTTGTATTGCTTCAGTATATATGCATATATTTACATAGTTATATATATATATATATATATATATACAAATATATAAATAGTATACATATACATACATACATTCCCATATCACCTGAATTGGAGGATTTTTTTTTTTTTGCTAAAAGATGTCTCACTACCTTTTGAGAGCTATCTGACCCAGCACCTAGCTATAAGGCAAACTGAGCAATCTTAATGAAATATTCCTCTTTATGTGAAAGCAACTGTGCTTTTAAAATATGAATCTCTTAACAGGCTCTAGAACCTATCACTTATTTTCAGACTTCACAATCTTGGTAATTGGGCAGAGGATATGCAGGCATGTTACACTTATTTTCAGACTTCACAATCTTGGTATTTGGGCAGAGGATATGGGGCATATTACACTTTTCCCACCAAGCTTGATTTTGCCCTAGTTTTATTCATGACACTTTTAATTTCACGAGATGTCAATCTAGTAGTGTGTTTGGCATTCATTTAGGAAGAAAGGCTAAAAGTAAGACTCAGGACAAATAGCTTTCTTTTTGTTGAGCCACTGCTTAATGGATCACTAATTTCTTTTATTGAGTATTTACTATGGGTCAAGCAGACTTAGTGGTCTAGAAAGTCTATGGTCATCTACCTCTGTCAATATAAATCTTTTACTCTCACCCCCTCTTGACCTTCAACCATTCTCAACCACTTTAATCCTCAACAGTCCCAGAAGAGGGACAGCCCATAGATGGGTTTCCCTGCAATCAATGATGAATATAGGCAGGAAGTGAGTACCACCAACTTCTCTTGGAAGCTAATGAGTCACCAGCTCTAGACTGGCTCCAAGATCCCTTAAGCTGATGGAAAGAACTGAAGTTCTTTGTTGATAGGAAAAGCATGAAACCCCATGGATATAAAGGTGAATCTATGAACTCTGTGAAATGAAGGACAACTAGCCTTACAAGAAAGAAGTGAGATAAAGCTGACAAAATTGGTGTCAGTAATGGGTACCCCAGAAGTGAACAGTCCAAGGACACTGATCCGCTATGCTCAGGGCTTTAGCTACTTTCAGCATGGCGTCTCTTCTTGGTGTCTTTCCTGAACCACACTTGCTTCTACTTATCTCCGAAATGGAGAACTGAATATGTATCTCATCATGCAGTTTTCAGTTTATTATATTTTCATTTTACATAAAAATATACCTATAAAATAGGATTTTGTTTCAGTATCCAGAGATAATGTTTAATAATAATAAAGTCAAACAGGGCATATTCAATATCATTCTCGTTATAATGATTTACAGAAGTTATTATCTTGGGCCAAACTACTTATTAAGTGGTAGATTTTTTATTTCCAAACAGACTGGTGCATATCTATGTATATAACTAGCTTCATGGTCTCATAGCTGGTGCTTTGTCAGGGCTTCTGTGTAAAACACTTTGTCTAATTAAAATGTGATTTCAAAGTCTATTTGTTATTACTTCTATTATCTTCCTGTAGGATTCTGGAATAACATGTTTATGGCTTCTGCAAACTCATCTAATTTAATATTTGCCTAGTAATCCGAATGTCCTCATTTAACAACAGCTGCCCTTGGAATGGAGTTTTTTTTTTTTTTTTCCATAAGGCCAACTAAATTTTAACTAATTGTCACCGCAATAGTCTATTCTGCTTGTGTACACGAGCTGTTCCAGTGGTGAAATCGGAATTGTTAAATGCAAGTGGTTATTAATTTGTTCTCAGTACAAAGGATGCAATCATTCATCTAAAAATAAACTCTCAGAGTTGGAAGAAAAAGCAATGAATGGAACAAGTCCTCATAATTTAATATCATTCATTTTGATTTTCTCAGATCTCCTGAATGACATTTAGAGGCCAGAACTAAAATTATTACCCACTGTGAGCAAGTCATTCAAACAGCCTTAATGACTTTTGCAAAAACTGTGAGATGAAATGGAACAAGGAATCAGACTTCATGGCAATTCTTTTCCCATGTCAGGGATCTGCAGCCAGTGCTGGAGAACTGAGCTCAGAGCTTCGAATGCACACACTCTGGGTCTGAGTCAGTGACTCAACAGGTCAGCAGCAAAGCCTGAGATATCTTCAATTCTCAGAGAATTTTGTTGCCATCTCCAATTCCACACTGAGTAATATGGATGTAAAATTATGGGGGCTTAACCAAAGGATTTTAAAATATCTGGAGAATTTAAGCCATATTATTTCTTTATATAACTAGCTAGTTAATGGTTCACCAATTAAACAGAGAAAGGTGACTGGTGAGATGGCTCAGCAGGTAAAGGGACTGGCTACTGAGATTGAGGGCCCAAGTTTGATCACTAGAATCCCACATTGTGGAAAGAGAGAACAAACTTCTGTAAGTTGTGCTCTGACCTTCACAGCATGTAGTTGGATATGGGTGCCTTATCTTGTGTTATCAGAGTCTTTTCCAGAGAATATTTCCACGTCAGGCCATATGCTGAAATAATGGAATTGTTTACTCTTGACCTTGGAATTTACACCCGGTCATCACAAGATAGTGTGCAGTATTTGGCTTTTGCTAAATATGAGTCACCATTGTTTGGACTAACAATGGTAGAACAGAAATATAGAGTCCTGGGCTGGATAGATAGCCTAGCAGTTAAGAGCGCTGACCGCTCTTGCAGAGGACCCGGGTTCGATCCCCAGCACCCACGTGGCGGCCGAGAGCCGTCTGAAACTCCAATTCCAGGAGAACTTCAGTTCCAGGGGAATCCGACACCCTCTTCTGACCTCCACGCATTGCACAACATGGGTGCACAGACTTGCATGCAGACAGTACATTCATACACATACAGAAATAAATAAAATTAATTAAAAAAAAAAGAAATATAGAGTCCTAGCACTTGGGAAGCGGAGGCAGAGACAGGCGGATCTTTGTGAGTTCAAGGCCAGCCTGGTCTACAGAGTGAGTTCCAGGACAGCTGGGGTTACAGGGAGACTCTGTCTCAAAAAGACCAAAAAATAAATAAAGAAAGAAAGAAAAGGGAAAAAAAGAAAGAAATATAGAATCCAACTTTATCATCAACTCGACATTTATGCTACCTGGTCTCATGAGGCTGGAGAAATGTACTCAATTCTGCGTATTGCCTCATGCTGAATTCCTGATTTTTAACCCACAGAGGGCTCCAGGTGTCTAAAGTAATCTGACACTATCTATTTGTCTGATCCACATTAGAGATGCACACAATAGGTTATGGTCAAATCTGACACAGATTTTTCCAAAAGTTACAAAACTAAATTTGAATAATAAAGAATGGATTCATTTTTGGTTTTTGAGGCGGGGCTTCTCTGTAATGCCAGGTGTTCTGGAACACGCCATCTACACAAGGCTGGCTTCAGTCCGACAGAGACCACCTCCTCTGCCACCAGAGTACTGGGATTAAAGAAAGGCACGTGGTAGCAGGCCTGCCCCTTACATCTGGTTCTTTAAGCAACCATGTTTTAGTACCATTCTGATGGATCTTTACATGTATTTCCTGGAGTGATAATTATTATCCCTGCCTCTCTCAGCTGCTAATTGATTATTTTTCTGTTTCTTTAAAACACTTACACATAATCTGCTCCTTTCTGAGATCTCCTTCTGCAGAGCAACCGGTACAAAGTATCTCTTAGCAATTAATCCAGGATGATGTTTCCTTGGGTGCTGTCCCTTCCCTTATGTTGTAACTCTTCCTTCTCTCCCAAAAGGAATCATCTCTTGACATGTTTGCATTGAGAACCAAGTCTTCAACACATGTGCCACTGTTGGACATTCCAACTCCATACCATACAGGGAAATATTGAGAATAGGCCATGGCAAGAAGCAAGTGTCAGATGCATGTTTAGAGAGGAAGACAAGGGTCTTTTCATTTCAAGTGCTGCGGTAGCAGGTCCATAGTTGGTAACAAGGTCTCCCAGGCTCCTAGCAGCCCTAGTTATGGGAAAAGAGGCAGATGGCAGATTACATCCTTCCTTGAATCTTGGCTTCCCCCACTTTACAACCTGTATACCTTTGTGGTGTCTCCCACACAGAACAGGAACTACTTCATGAGTATCTTGGCCATTCTTTACTTCTTTCCAGAAGTTAATTCATATTTGGGTTTGTGTGCTTATATATAAACAATTGATATTTATTGCAATTAGTCGTCATGAAATAAAAATATATATTTTTTATTTTTTTATTTATTTAAGTGTTAAAACACTTAGGCAACAAACATGAGGAATGCCCATACCAGCAGAATTACATCAGTACCTAGTTTTCTGCAGAATCAATAAAAATATTTATTTTAAAAATGAATGGAAAACTTGTTGCTGTTCCAGGATTCATAAGCTACTCTGTATGGTTATTAGGCCTTCCCTAATAGCTACTTCCCATCCCCATTTTGAGCCTCGCCCCTCTCTCTCCCCTCTTACTTGTCCTACCTCAGACTCTAGAATCTAGTCTGATCCTGGATATTGGGTCTTGATCCCCTTGTTCCCAGACTGGCTACAGTCTTCTTGTTCTACAGCCCACATCTAATTTACTGCCTAGCTAATTAGGCGCTTCCCACTCTGTGCTCCTAAACACCTTGAGAATTTCCCAACTTCTCATGCTCCCACCCAAGAATGCCACTATTCAGAACCAAGCAACTGGATTCCCTACAGTCTAGAATTTGGAGTAAGTCCCTTTGCCCTGCTGAAGACTCTTGATTAGACTGTCTGTAACCATCCAACCAATAAAAAAAAATCAAATGAGAGAACAAACTTGAAGCACAGACCAACTAACTCTTCCTACCCAATCAGAAAGCAATCATGTGACATCAACAATATAAACAACACCAAACTCCAACTAAACAAACGCAGGCTAGAATTTCATATCAGACACAGAACCAAGAAAAGAAATCTATATACCCAGGCCACAACACAAAAAACAAATCATATTAACTAATATAAAAACTCAAGATTTTAATATGTGCACATCAAACCCACCTGTCTCATAGAAGTATACTACAATGAGTAATAGCATAAGAACCACAAGACAAAGTTAATAGAAGAATTGTAAACAGGATCAAAGAATCTAATGACGTTAAAGAACACACAAACATCTCAAATAACACAAAGAGAATAAGAATAATTCTTGACACTCAAGAAGATACAAATATATGGCTGAATAAAAATGACAAAGACAATTTAAGACTTGGAAGGTGAAATCAGAGGAGAAATAGATCTACTGAAGAAAACTCAAGGCAAAATGAGATTGAACTGAAAAACTCAATAAGCAAATTTGAAAGGGCAAGAGAAAGCTTCACAAGCAGAACAAATGAAATTGAAAGATATGCAAGCCCCTGAGGGAGAACATCAATCAGTGATCCAACACCAGCTTTCAGACCAACTATCCAAGTCAATGATGAGCACAGGATATGACATTAGTGCAATAATGGCACTTTTATCTTGGGGGAAATCAGTGGCTAACTAATTGGTCTTAAAGCCCACTCAGTGGGAGGAAATTCACGTATGGCATTTTAAGCATATCAAGATGCACACAATGGGAGAGGTTACAAATCTTAAAGAAATCCCAAGGTTGACACATCTTGAGGGTAAGGTAACATTTTACTAACTATGAAAGAGGTATCTTTCTATTTACAGACAAATATTCCAGACATCACTCAGAAAAAGAAGCTTCTTTTGAATCAGAATAGTACATACACAGACATGGTCTGTGGTTTGCTCATGACTGGGCAACACATCTGCAATGCAACCTCTACACATAATCTCAATGCAACATAGAACGAGAACCCCCAAAAGCCTTTTTTTTTCTTTTTGTTTTTTTTTGGTCTTTTTTGAGACAGGCTATCCCTTTAATCCCAGCTGGCCTGGAGCTAGCTATGTAGAGTAGGCTGGCCTCAAACTCACAGAGATCTGCCTACCTCTGCCTCCAGAGTGCTGGAATTAAAGGCTTGTGCCACCATGCCTGACTATTAATCTTTTATTAATCTTTAAATGCTTGTTAAGAAGGTTCCTCCATTCAACAAGAATCCAGGACTCAAAAGAGCCTGGATGACCAAATCTTGGAGATTATGAGTCTACAGAGTGTGGGTCCATGGACAGGTGGCCTATATTCAGCCTTGCCCACCCAGAGCCCTTCATGGGCTCTAGAATTAACCTACCACTTATTTTCAGAATTCGTAGTTTTGGCAAATTGGTGGAGGGTATGTATGCATATTTTAAAGTAATATAAAATTAATGGGAAAATGCAAACACGTTTTGAAACTAACATACAGTTTAAAATGTCATACGTTTGGTATATGTGTGACATATATGTGCATATTTTCAAGCAATATAAATGGGAGGGAACGATAACGACAAAAAGACTGGATGAAACTGTTAACTTCTGCCCAAACAATAAACCTCTGCAGGAAAAAACTTTAAAAAGACTGAGAAAAAGTTGCAAGACATGTATGGCAGAATGCATGAACTAGGGTGGGGTGGGCGGCATGGAAAAGGGAATGTGTCTAAACTGGACTCAGAAATGGTGTATGAAACACACAAAACACCAATAAATATTTTATTAAAAGCAACAAACAATCAAACAAAAACTTAATATCCAAAGAATACACTAACCAATAAAAAACACTCTGACAAGGGACCAAAATGAGAGTTCTCAAATGATGAAACACGAAAGGTTAGGAAATATTATAAAGATTAAATAAATATCTTAAACCCTTATCAGGAGAATGCATATTAAAACTAATTTTAGATTTCATCTTACCCCAATCACAATGATCCAAAAAGCAATTAATGACAATTTATGGTGAGGATGTGGATGGTGTCAGCCCAAACTGGAATAGCCGTTATGGAGATCAGTGTGGAATAGCCTCAAAAAGCTCCAAGTGGATCTGCATCATGATCCAACTGTACCATGCTTGAACACATACCCAAAGAACTCTGTAGCATATTGACACTTTTTAATTAAAGCTTTCTTTTGTTGTTTAATATATTGTTTATCCTAGGGAATATTATATGCACATTTAATAATATCTGCTTGGAAGAAGTACACAGTGTTATATTGACTTCTGTTATAAATTCTTAGTCTAAAAGGTTCATGTCCTCTATTCTTTATCAGTTTTTCCTTGTTTCAGCCAGCACTGAAAGTAGGACAATCAAGTATTGCTGAATTTCTTTTTTTTTCACATATACTTATTTTTATATTTTTAACAAATCTAGACCCGTGTTCCCACCCATTCCCCCACCCTGCCAGAGCTCATGCATTCTGTCAAACATGCTTTTCATCGTTTTCTCAGTCTTTCTCAATATTCTCCATGAGGAAGTTGACTGTTTTGAGCAGAAGTTCAATGTTTCAGTCAGTTCTTTGATGCAGTCCTTTCCATTGTTATTGTTGTTGTTGTTGTTTCCAATATGCATCACTCCCAACTGCTTTGGAAAAAAACTCAGGGGGCCCTACACAAGAAATACTTACAACTAGGTAATTGGCACTAGCATCCACAGATGAAGGATACCATGTGTCATTTGTTTTTCTGGGACTGTGTTACTTCACTCAGAATGATGCCCTCTAGCTCTAGCCATTTTCCTGCAAAACTCATGATGTCCTCTTTCTTTACTGCTGCATAGAACTCCATTGTGTAGATGTACCACATTTTCTCTATCCACTCATCAGTTGAGGGGCATTTGGGTTGGTTCCAACTCCTTGCTATTGTGAAGAGAGCTGAAATAAACATGGCTGTGCATATATCTCTGTGGTGGAGTGAGTCTTGAAGGTACATGCCCAGGAGTGGTATGGCTGGGTCGGGTGGCAAGTTCATTCCAAGTCTTCCAAGGGTTCTCCACACTGCTTTCCATAGTGGCTGTATGAGTTTATATTCCCACCAGCAGTGGATGAGTGTTCCCCTTTCCCCACAACCTCTCCAGCACTTGGTATCATTTGTTTTCTTGATCCTAGCCAGTCTTATTGGAGTAAGATGATATCTTAAAGTGGTTTTGATTTGCATTTCCTTAATGATTAGTGATGTTGAACACTTCTTAAGGTGTTTCTCAGCCATCTCTAATTCCTCACTTGTGAAGTCTCTGTTCAGCTCTTTGCTCCATCTATTGAGTGGGTCATTTGTTTTCTTTCTTCTTTGTTTTTTGAGTAGTTTATATATTCTGGAAATCAATGCTTTGTCAGATGTTTCTGCAGTGAAGGTTTCCTCCCACTCTGTGGGATTTCTCTTCACTTCCTTGATTGTTTCTTTTGATGTACAGAAGCTTTTGAGTTTAATGAGGTCCCATTTGTCAATTGTCGACCTTAATTCTTGTGCAGCTGCTGTCTGATTTAGGAAGTCTTTTCCTACGCCTATGTCTTGTAGTCTGCTGCCAACTTTTTCTTCTATCACCTTCAGAGTTTGGGGTTTCACGTTGAGGTCTTTAATCCATCTGGAGTTGACTTTTGTACAGGGCGAGAGGTAGGGGTTTAATTTCATTCTTCTACAAGTGGTGATCCAGTTTTGCCAACACCACTTGCTGAAGATGCTGTCTTTTCTCCATTGTGGCTTCTTTGGCCCCCTTGTCAAATATAAAGATTGGCTGAAATTGCATGTGCTCAGATTTGGATCTTCAGTTTTGTTTCCATTAAGTTCAACATGTCTGGTTTTTTTTTTGCCAGTATCAGCTGTTTTTATGACTATAGCCCTGTAGTATAGTGTGAAGTCTGGTATTAGAGAACCCCCTGTGTAGCCTCTTTTCACTCAGGGTTGTTTTGGCTATTTGGGGTTTTTTGTTTTTCCAAATGAAGTTTAAGGACTTTTTTTTTCAAGCCTGAGAAGAAACTCTTGGGGATTTTGATTGGAATGCGCGTTAAAAATCTATACAAGAGTTCAGTAAAATGCACATTTTTACAATGTTAATTTTCCCAAATCATGAGCATGGGAGGGTTTTTTTTTTTCCATTTTCTTTGTCTTTCTTCAATTTCTTTCTCTAAAGGGTTATAAAATTTTGTTGTAGAGATCCTTTGTGTCTTTGGTTAGGTTTGTTCCTAGGTATTTTATTGTTTTTGAGGGCTATTGTGAGTGGGAAGGTCTCTTTGATTTCCTTCTCCAGTTGCTTTTTCTTGGTGTAAAGAAAGGCCATTGATTTTTTTAAGGTTAAATTTGTACCTGCCACTTTTCTGAGCTGTTAATCGTTTCTAGAGTTTTCTGGTGGAGTTTTTTAGCATCCCTTAAGTAAACAATCATAATCATTAGCAAATAGGATAGTACTCTTTCTTTTCCAATTAGTACTCCTTTAATTTCCTTTTCCTGCCTTATTGCTCTAGCAAGTGTTTCAACACTATATTGAAGAGGAGTGGTGAAAGAGGGCAGCCTTGCCGAGTCTAACTTTTAAAGGGAATGTTCCTGCATTTCCCCATTTAGGATGATATTGGCTGTGGTTTCCTGTATATGGCTTTGATTACATTGAGGAATGATCCCTCCAATCCAATTCCTTCTAGGACTTTAAGCATGAAGGGATGCTTGGATTTTGTCAAAGCTTTTTCAGCATCAATTGAGATGATGGTGTGGTTTTGTCTTTGATTCCGTTATGTGTTGATGATGTTTATTGATTTTTCATATGTTGAACCAATCCCTGCATCTCTGGTATGAATCCAACTTGTCATGATGGAATGATCGTCTTGATTGGGTCTGTATTCGATTTGCCAGTATCCTGTTTAGAATTTTGGTTCTGTGTTCATTAGGGAGATGGATCTATAATTCTCCTTTTTAGTTGTATCTTTGCCTGGTTTTGTAATATAAGTGAAGTGATTCTGGCCTCATAGAACTAACTTTGGTAGAATGCTCTCTGATTGTGTCCTAAACAGTTTTCTGCCGGAGAAACCGTC
This sequence comes from Rhizomys pruinosus, assembly GCA_009823505.1. Lineage (NCBI taxonomy): Eukaryota > Metazoa > Chordata > Mammalia > Rodentia > Spalacidae > Rhizomys > Rhizomys pruinosus. The sequence continues at coordinate 6,231,227 of VZQC01007142.1, read as the reverse complement.
TGGGCCTGGGCTCTTTTTTTAGTTGGGAGGGCTTCTTAATACATCCTCTATTTTCTCATTATGTTATGGGGTCTGTTTAAAGCTGCTAGTCATCGGGTTGAGCTTTGGTGATTCCCAGGATTTCAGATATTCATCCAGTTTCTCTATGGGTTTTCAAACATTGGTAGAGTATAGGTTCTTGTAATATTCCCATATGATTTTGCTGGATCTTTTCCTTGTGCTGTTGTGATATTTCCTTTTCATCGGGATTGTAGTGATTTGGAGTTGTTCCTTCTTTTCTTTTGGTTTACTGGGCTATAGGTCTCTCTATCTTGTTCTATTCTTTCAAAGATACCAACTTTTGGCGTCAAGATTTTTTTGTTTGTTCTTTGTTTCTATTCATTATTTCGCATCTGATGTTTGTTATTCCTTCCTCTCTGTTGCATTTAAGGTTCATCTGATTGTTTGCCTCTCAATGCTTTTAGCTGTCTGTGTTAGATCATTCACTTGGTGCTCTTTCTGTTTTTCTAATGTAGGCACCCAGGGCTATAAACTCCTCTCTTAGGACTGCTTTAAGGTATCCCATAGGACTTCCTATGTTTTTGTCATTTGCCCATTTTTCTTGTTCTTTTCAGGAATGGAATTTTTTTCTTTCTTTATCTCTTCCGACCCATTCATTAGTCAAGAGTGTGTTGTTTAGTCTCATGTGTTCTTGTAGCAGGAGGGCTTGTCCTGGTGTGAGTGGAGCTTTATTGCACTGTGGTCCTGATAGAAAAGCATGAGAGTTATTTCATCTTTTGTGTATTTGTGGGAGATTTCTTCTTCCTTGTCCCAGTATGTGTGGATTTGGAGAATTGTCCATGGGGTGTGAGTAAAGAAGTGTATTCTCGTGTATTAGACTTGAATATTCTGTAGATTTCTATGAGGTCCATTGGATGTATCATTTCGTTCAGTTCAGAGTCCTCTGTTTATTATTTGTCCTGGTGAACCTATCCAAAGGACTCAGGAATGGGGTTATTGAAATCTCCTACTATGAGTAGTACTGGGGTTAGTCTGTGGACTTGTGGTCCCGAGAATTGTCTTTATAAATTATGGTGCACCAGAGTTTGTGGGGTATATTATATTCATAATTGTGAAACTTCTTGGTGAAATGTTCGTTTGATTAAAAAATATAATGGCCTTCTTTGTCTCTTTGATTTCTTTACTTTAAGTTCTATTTTGTCTGATATTAAAATAAACAAACACCTGCTTTCTTTTTGGTACCATTTGCTTGCGAATATTTTTTTCCATCCCTTCACTTTCAGGGTGGTGCCTTGTCCTTGAGTTAAGTATGGTTCTTGTAGACAGCATATCAATGGATTCTGTGTTCCTAATCCAATCTCCCAGTCGTATGTCTTTTTGATTGGGGAATTAGTCCATTAATATTTAAGGTTATGACTAATAGGTTTGGGTTCTTTTCTTTACCTTATTATTACCTTTCCTGTTCGGGTTTGGTGGGTTCTACGTCTGCAGTTATGGCTTTGTGATTTCTCTTTTCAGGTGCCTGGGTTGTTTGCTCTTCTGTTCTTCTCTGTGTTTGAACTGCTTCAAGTATTCCTCGGAAGGTTGGTTTTCCAGGACAGTGTATTCTTTCAAGTTGTTTAAGTCATGGAAGGTTTTCTCTCTCCTTCAACTATAATTGACATTTTTGCTGGGTATAGTAACCTGGGTTGGCATCTATTGTCCCTTAACACTGGGAATGCTTTGCTCCAGGTTCTTCTTGCTTTCATAGTTTGCATTGAGAAGTCAGTTGTAATTCTGATAGGTTTCCCCTGATAGGTCACGTTGTTTTTCTCTTGTGGCTTTAAGGATTTTGTCTTTGGTTTGGGTGTCTAGCATTTTAACTATGATGTGGTGCGGAGAATTTCTTTTCTTATCTTGTCTGTTTGGAGTTCTATGTGTTTCTTGTATTTGTATTGGTTTATCTTTTTTTAGTTTGGGGAAGTTTTCATCTATTATTCTGTTGAAGATCTGATCAATACCATTCTCTTGGGATTCTTCTCCTTCCTCTATTCCTATGACATGGAGGTTTGATCTTTCCATAGTGTCCCACAGTTCCTGGTTGTTCCACTTTTGTGTATTTTTAAATTTTTCATAATATTTCCTTGAGGTTTTTAGTTGTTCTGTGCTATCTTCCAGGTGTGATATTCTTGTTCTGCTTCCTCCATTCTGCTTCTGAGGCTTTTTCTATTTCTTTCCTCTTGATTGGATGAGTGTTTGATTTCCTTTTTCATTTCCTCTTCTGATTTCTTTAGTATTTCTACTTCGTTTTGGAGCTTCTCAATCTCTTCTTGTAGCTCTTTGCTTCGCTGGTTGGCTTCCTTATCTTTTTCAGCATGGGATCTTTTCAGTGTTTCTCCTTCCTTCTGGAGTTTGTCATTCTCTCTCTCTAGGTCCTTCTTGAGTTCCTCATTCTCTTTTCTTAGTTCTTTGATTTGTTCTTTATAACGTTGTAGTTCTTTAAATATGTTCCCAACTGTGTTTCTGATCTCTGTGTCCTGGGGCATCCCCAGAGGGATCCCACTGCAGGAGTCTTCCATAGGGTTGGTAGAGCTTGGTGTGGGATTATGCTGCCCCTTTCCCATGTTGTCTCTTCTTCGTGTTCCTGGCATATGGGCTTCTCCTTGCCTGTATTCCAATGTGAGTCCTAAGTGCCTCTTCACTGCGTTGAAGGCTTGCTTTGCTTGCCTCCTTCAGATGCCTTCATAATCCCAGTTGGCAGTTGGTGTGGGGGGAGTGGTGCTCTTCAGCCCATGCCCTGTTACCTTCTGCTGGCCTCAGGAGATCTCAGAGTCACACAACCCCACCTTTAATACCAGCTGGGAGGATAACCCCGCCCCCACAGCAACAAAAGCCAATCAAGCCAAAGACAGCTGGATTAAAGGATCAATAATCAGCCTTGTGAGGCACCCAGTTCCTACCTTCCACTGGCCTCAGGTGATCTCAGATCTCAAGAGTCACACAACACTACCTTTAATACCTGCTGGGAGGATAACTCTGCCCCCACAACCACAAAAGCCAATCAAACCAAAGACAGCTGGATTAAAGGATCAACAATCAGCCTTGCTGAGGCATCCAGTTTCTACCTGCTTTCCTGCTCTTCCTGCTGAATTTCTATTAATATATACTTTTATATATTTAAGGGCTCAGTTATTTGGTGAATATACATTTTTTTCTCTTTTCAAGACAGGGTCTCCCTGTAATCCCAGCTGTCCTGGAACTCCCTCTGTAGACCAGGCTGGCCTTCAACTCACAGAGGTCTGCCTGCCCCTGCCTCCTGGGTGCTAGGATGGGCATGCCCCACCATGCCCAGCTATACATTTTAGAGCTATTACATCTTCTTTTTAAAATTTGTTTTATTTCATTTTATTCCAAAATATGCATATATCCCCTCCACACATAAGTCAAAATTACAAATTCTGAAAATAATCTATAGGTTGATTCCTAAAACAGTAAATTTGCATGCAGGTATAAAGATGTGTAACTTTACATTCTTTAATTTTTAGAATATGACTATATATCTTCCATCCATATATGGTAATTACAATGCATGAATATAAGTGGTAAGACAATTCCAGAGCCCATTTAGAGATTCACATTGGAATAGCACAGCTGCTTTCAGATACAATGAAATATATATTACAACTTCTTAAGGAATTGGCTCTCTTGTCAGTTTAACACTTATATTGCTTTTAAGAACACTTATAAATGCTATTTCTTCTAATACAGTTTTACCTATATAGTCACAATTCTAGATGTTTTATTTGTATGGAACAATTTAATATCTTAACATTTTAAAATTATTTTTCTGTTTGGATCTGTACCTTTGAATTGATAGAAAATTATTCTTGTGTTTCCTCTTCTTTTTGTGTGTATGAGCTTTATGTGTTTGTATGCTGGTATGGGAAATCATGCAGATAAATTTGCAGGCCAGAACTTGAAGCCAGGTGTTTATTTCATTTTCCAACTTACTTTTTGAGATAGTTTCTCACTGCACTGAGAGCTCACTAATATAATTGTGCTGGCTGTCCAATGACCTTCTGAGATGCAATGAAAAGATTGGTCAATTCAATGAAACAAAATTAAATGATTCTTTTTTAAATTTTTATTGTAGTTTTGTGCATTCCATACAACATTTTCATACCCCTACCCCCACCCAAGCTCATGCATTCTGCCATATATGTCTAGTATCTTTTTCTCAGTCTTTTAAAAGTGTTTTTTATGGAGAGGTTTATTGTTTGGGGTAGAAGTTTACTGTTTCAGTAAGTTCTTTGTTCTAGTCCTTTTGTTTTTGTTGTTCCCTCCAATTTGTATTGCTCCAAAATATGCATCTATATTTATGTCGCATATACCAAAATTGTGATGTCTGAAACTAAACTGGACATTAGTTCCAAAACATATTTAAGAACTCACATTTTCCCTTTAGTTTTATATTACACTAAAATATGCATACAGACCCTCCACCCATATACCAAAATTATGAAGTCTGAAAATAAGTGGTAGGTTAATTCTAGAACCCATTAAAGGACTCACATTGTAAGAGCACAGTTGCTTTCAGATAAAAAGAAATATAGCATTAGTATTGCTCAGTTTGCCTTACAACTAGGGACGTGGCGCTAGCATCAACAAATGAGGGATACCATTCATTGTATTTCTGGGACTGTGTTACTTCACTGAGCATAATGGCTTCTAGTTCCATCCATTTACCTCCAAAATTCATGATGTCATCTTTCTTTAATGCTGCATAGAACTACATGGTGTAGATGTACCACATTTTTTCTATCCACTTATTGGGTCAAGGACACTTGGGTTGGTTCCAGCTCTTCACTATTGTGAAGAAAGCTGCAATAAACATGGATGTGCATATATCTCTGCAGTAGGATGATTCTTGTGGGTATATACTCAGGAGTGATCTGGGTGGGTCAGGTGGTAAGCTCATTTTGAGTATTTTGAGGGTTCTTTACACTGCTTTCCATAGTGGTTGTACAAGTTTACACTCCCATCAGCAATGGATGAGTGTTCCCCTTTCCCCACAACCTCTCCATCATTTGGTATCTTTGGTTTTGTTGATCCTAGCCAGTTTTATCAAAGAGAGATGATATCTTAAAGTAGTTTTAATTTGCACTTCCTTATTAACAATGTTGAACATTTTTAAGATGATTCTCAGCCATCCTTACTTCCTCAGTTGTGAATTCTCTGCTCAGATCTTTACTCCATCTTTTGAGTGAGTCATTTGTTTTCTTACTGCTTTGTTTTTGTGTAGTTTATATATTCTGGAAGTTAGTGCTCTGTCAGATTTATCACCATGAAGGTTTCCTCCCACTCTGTGTGTCTTCTTTTCACTTCTTTGATTGTCTCTTTTGCTGTACAGAAGCCTTTGAGTTTAATGAGTTCCCACTTGTCAATTTTTGACCATATTTTCTGTACAACTGCTGTCTGATTTAGAAAGTCATTTCCTACGCCTATGTCTTGTAGGTAACTGCCAACATTTTCTTCTATCATTTTCTGAGTTATGGATTACACGTTGAGGTCATTGATCCATTTGGAATTGATTTTTGTACAGGGCGAGAGGCAGGGGTTTAATTTTTTCTTCTACAAGTGATGATCCAGTTGCCAACACCATTTTCTGAAGATGCTGTCTTTCCTCCATTGTGTCTTCTTGGCCCCCTTGTCAAATATGAGACGGCTGAAATTGTATGTGCTCAGGTTTGCATCTTCAGTTTTGTTCCATTGGTCTATGGGTCTGTTTTTTGCCAGTACCAGGCTGTCTTTATGACTATAGCTCTGTAGCATAGTTTGAAGTCTGGTATAGATACCCCCCCCATATTGCTCTTTTCCCTTAGGATTGCTTTGGATATTCTGTGTCTTTTGTTTTTCCATATGAATTTATGAATTTAAGGATTTTTTTCCAAGTCTTTGAAAAAACTTAAGGGTATTTTAATTGGGATTGCATTGAATCTGTTTAATTAATTTGGGCAGAATGGACATTTTTACTATATTAATTTTTCCAATCCATGAGGATACAAAGTCTTTCCATCTTCTGATGTCTTCTTCAGTCTCCTTCTTCAGGGAGAGTTTGAAGAGATCTCTGTTGTAGAGTTCTTTGTTGTCTTTGACTAGGTTCGTTCCTGGATATTTTATTATTTTCAAGGCTATTGTGACTGGGAAGGTCTCCTTATATTCCTTCTCCAGGTGCTTGTTGTTGGTGTAAAAAAAGGCTACTTATTTTTTAGGTTAATTTTGTATGCCACCACTTTACTGAAACTCTTAATTGTTTCAAGGAATTTTCTGGTGGAGTTTTTAGCATCCTTTAGGTAAACTATCATATCATCTGCAAATAGGGATAATTCGACTTCCTCTTTTCCAATTACTACTCCTTTAATTTCCCTTTCTTGTCTTATTGCCCTAACAAGCATTTCAAACACTATATAAAAGAGGAGTGGTGATAGGGGGCAGCCTTGCCATGTTCCTGCCTTTAAGGGGAATGCTTCTAACTTTTCTCAATTTATGATGATATTGTCTGTGGGTTTGTTGTATATGGCTTTGATTATGTTGAAGAATGCTCCCTCCAGTCTAATTATGTCTAGAACATTAAACATGAAGGGATGATGGATTTGTCAAAGGCTTTGTCTGCCTCAACTGAGATGCTCAGGGAGCTCTATCTTTCAGTCCATTTATGTGTTTTATGATATTTATTGATTTATGTATGTTGAACCATCCCTGCATCTCTGGTATGAATTCAACTTGGTCATGATGGATGATCTTTTTGATGTGGGTCTGTATGTGGTTTGCAAATATTTTGTTGAGAATTTTTTGTCTATGTTCATTAATGAGTTCGGTCTACAGTTTTATTTTTTTTATTTATTTATTTATTTATTTTTTTTGGTTCTATCTTTGCCTAGTTTTGGTATTAGAATGATGCTGGCTTCATAGAAGGAATTTGGGTGAGTTCCATCTGTTTGTATTCTTCTGAACAGTTTGAGTAGTAATGGTTGCAAGTCCTCTTTAAATGTTTTATCGATTTCTGCCTTGAAACCATCTGGGCCTGGATTTTTTTTTAGTTGGCAGGTTTTTTTATTAAGTTTTCAATTTCCTCATATATTATGGGTCTGTTTAAGCTGTCAATTTCTTCTTGATTAAGCTTTGCTGATTTCCAGGTTTTCAGATATTCATCCATTTCTCTAAGGTTTTCAAATTTAGTAGAGTATAGGTTTTTGAAGTGTTTGTATATGATTATCTGTATCGTTTCATTGTCTGTTGTGATGTTTCCCATTTCATTATGAATTCTAACGATTCGAAGCTGCTCTTTCTTTTGGTTAACTGGGCTAGAGGTCTGTCTATCTTGTTTATCCTTTCAAATAAACAACTTCTGGATACTTCTTTGTTTCTACTTAATTGGTTTCTGCTCTGATTGTTGTGATTTCTTCCTGTCTGTTGGGTTTAGGGTTCAGTTGTTGTTGCCTCTCAAGTATTTTTAGTAGCAGTGTTTGATCCTCTTTCTGGTTTTTGTTGTTGTTTGTTTGTTTGTTTAATGTAGTCCTTCTTAGGACTGCTTTTAAAGTATCCCATAGGTTTTTTTGTATTGACTTTTTCATTTACTTCCAGGAATGTATTTCTTTCCTTCTTTATTGCTTTCTTTTTTTCCATTTTTTATTGATGTTTTGTGTATTTCATACATCATTTTTCAATTTAGTTCAGGCATATTCCCCTTTCCCTTACCCCCACCCCACCCCACCCCACCCCAGACCATGCATTCTGCCATAACTGTCCTGCATCTTTCTCTCAGTCTTTTTTTTTATGCTTAGGAATTCACACTTTCCTTCTTTAACTTTATATTGCACGACACGGGTGCACAGACCTGCATGCAGACATTGATACACATACAGAAATAAATAAAATTAAAAAAAATAAATAAAATAAAATACAGATACATATTCTTCACTCATATACAGTAATTACAGAGTCTGGGAATAATTGGTGGGTGGATTACAGAGCCAGTTGAGAGATTCACATTATAACAACATAGTTGCTTTCAGATAAACAAAAATATAACAATAATGTCATTCAGCTTGCCTTTCGTCTGGGGGATTTGTTGTTAGCATCCACAATGGGGGAAACCATTCTCTGTTTGTCTTTCTGGGACTGTGTTACTTCACTCATCATAATGGCTTTGAGCTGCATCCATTTACCTGCAAAGTTCATAATGCCATCTTTCTTTACAACGGAATAGTACCCCATTGTGTAGATGTACCCGATTTTTGTCATCCACTCGTCTGTTGAGGGGCATTTGGGTTGGTTCCAGATCTTTGCTATTGTGAAGAGAGCTGCAATAAACATGGATGTGCATGTATCTTTGCAGTAGGTAGGATGAGTCTTTGGGATATATACCCAGGAGTGGTATGACTGGGTCAGGTGGTAGACTCATTCCGATTCTTTTAAGGGTTCTCCACACTGCTTTCCACAGTGGTTGTACAAGTTTACATTCCCACCAGCAGTGGATGAGTGTTCCCTTTTCCCCACAACCTCCCCAACATCTGTGTCTTCATTGCTTTCTTAATCCATTCATTATTCAGGAGTGTGTTGTTTTGTCTCCATTTGTTCTTGTAGATAGTAGGTGTGCTGGATAGCTTTAGTGTCAACTTGACACACCTGGGTTGAGGGAGCCTCAATTGGTGAGTTGGCTCCATTAGTCTGGCCTGTGGCCACATCTGTGGAGTATTGTCTTGATTGTTGAGCAATGTGGGAGGGCCCAGCCCACTATGGGTGGTGCCACCCTGGGCAGGTTTTTGCATACAGTATAAGAGGTTAGGCTGGGCATGGGCCAGGGGAGAAATCCAGTGAACAGCATTCCTCCATGGCCTGTGCTTCAGCTCCTGCCTCCAGGTTCCTGCCCTGAGTTCCTGCCTTGGGCTCCCTAAGTGATGAACTTTGACCCAGGAGATGTGAGCTGAATAAACCCTTTCCTCCCCAAGTTGGTGTTGGTCAGAGTGTTTTGTCACAGCAATGGAAGACAAACTAGGACAGAAATTGGTACCAGACGAGTGGGGTATTGCTGTGACAGACCTGACCTTGGTGTTTTGGGGAAGGATTGTGGAGGCGTTTGGAACTTTGGGCTGGGAAGATCATTGAATGCCTAAAGATTGTTGCTGTGGAGCTTGGAGCAGTTTTGCTGAAGGAGTTGTAGAAGATGGAGGCCTGGCTTGTGAAGTTTCTAGTTTCAAAGGAGAGCAGAGATCATCAGGACTGTGTAATCTGTGGGTTCTGGTCAGCTGGGGCTGTGGAGAATCAGCTGTAAGTAACAAGAGACCAGAACCTGAAGTGAAACTTTTGTGGTACTGGGGCAATTGATGCTGGTTAGCTGGGGCTGAAAAATCAGCTGTAAGTAACAAGAGACCAGCATCACTGAGGTGAAATCTTCTGGGGAGAATATCTTCAAGGTCAGCACACAGAAGCTGTGACCCAGAAAGGGCCTGAGCCTCCATCTCGAGCCAGAAGCCGGACTTGGTAACGTGTAAGAGTCTCCTATATGGTTCCGGTGTTGAAATTTGAGGGGGTCACAGAGAGCAGCCGAGGCTTGGCACTGTGAGAGGTCAGGAAAGACCATTGGTGGAAGTGCACCTCGGTTGCTGTGAAGACCCCAGGATTGCAGGGGTCATGGAGAGAAGCTGAGGCTTTGCACCAGGAGAGGTCAGAAGAGACCATTGGTGAAGGTGCTGCCTCAGTTTCAGTAGCGACCCCAGCTTTTTGGAGATGCCGGTACCCTGGGACGACCACCAAGAGCAGCGGTAGGTGTAGAATGGAGTCGGCCTGGGCCTGCGAGATGAGTGTGCCACGGATGGCAGAGTCGGAGAGGGGGAGCTGCCGAGACCCTTTGGAGCCCAGAAGATCGTGAGTGAATCCCAGGTGTCCAGCCTTGAGCTACTTTGCTGGACTTAGGTTTTGTTTGAGAGTGCCTGATTCTTCCCTTTGAAATAAGACAGTACTTGTTTTGGATTTTACAGCAGCCCACAGTTAAGAGACTTTTAACAGACTGTGAACTTTTAAGTGTTTGGACATTTTAAGGACTGTGGGGCTTTTAAGGTTGTACTGTCTTAGGTTGTGATTAATGTTAACATCATACTTTGGGGATAAGAACTGGAAAGGTGGTGGTTTAATAGTGATGTGTTTTGTGTGTCAAGTTGACAAGGGGTCAATTGTGCTGGATAGCTTTAGTGTCAACTTGACACACCTGGGTTGAGGGAGCCTCAATTGGGGAATTGGCTCCATTGGATTGGCCTGTGGCCACATCTGTGGAGTATTGTCTTGATGGTCGAGCAGTGTGGGAGGGCCCAGCCCACAATGAGTGGTGCCACCCTGGGCAGGTTGTTGTGTACTGTATAAGAAGGCGGGCTGGGCATGAGCCAGGGGAGCAAGCCAGTGAACAGCATTCCTCCATGGCCTGTGCTTCAGCTCCTGCCTCCAGGTTCCTGCCCTGAGTTCCTGCCTTGGGCTCCCTAAGTGATGAACTGTGACCCAGGAGATGTGAGCTGAATAAACCCTTTCCTCCCCAAGTTGGTGTTGGTCAGAGTGTTTTGTCACAGCAATGGAAGACAAACTAGAACAGTAGGGCTTATCCTGGTGTTGATATTGAGCTTTATTTCACTGTGGTCTGATAGAATGCATGAAATTATCTCAATCCTTTTGAATTTGTTGAGTTTTTTCTGTCCTAGTATTTGGTCGATTTTGGAGAGTGTTCCGTGGGGTGCTGAGTAGAAAGTGCATTCTCTGGTGTTTTGGTGGAATATTTGGTAGATGTCTGTGAGGTCTATTGGGTGTATTGTATTATTCAGTTCAGATGTCTCTCTGCTTATTCTTTGTCCAGTTGACCTATCCAAAGGGCTCAGGGGTATTGAAGCCCCCTACTATTAGTGTGCTGGAATTAATCTGTGCCTTAAGGTCTTGCAGGATTTTGTTTAGAAAGTTCAGTGCACCAGAGTTTGGTGCATATACATTTATGATTGTGAAATCTCCATGGTTAATTGTTCCTTTGATAAATGATTATTAAAGAACCTGGAAGATTGGAATGACTGAACATTTTCTCTCAATAAATCTCTTAGAAATGATCAGACAGACAAAGGAGATAAATAAAAAGTTCCATCAACAAAAGGGGAAGATTAATGAGAAAAAAAGGAAACGAGTTCAATGAAGCCAAATGGATTTTTTTTTACTTAAAATGTACAATATATGAAAAGGAAAACTAGGTAGAAGAGTTTAATAGCCAAGGTGAATAGGCAAAAATAATTAGTTAAACCGAAGCTGGGGCAACTTACATTATCCTGTCTGAGTAGAAGCAAAAATTAGCAATAAATAGAACTTAGCTATCTGTGAAATACCATCCATCAGACAAAAATACATATTTTAGGACATATAGAAAAGAGACAGTCAAAGACAAAATAAATATTAAATTGTGGCTAAGGATCCTCTCAGTGGGGCGTGGTAGCACACGCCTTTAATCCTAGCACTTGGGAAGCAGAGGCAGGCAGATCTTTGTGAGTTCAATAAATAGAACTTGGTCTACAGAGTGAGTTCCAGGACCGCTGGGGCTACAGGGAGACCCTGTCTTGAAAAAGACCAAAACAAAACAAACAAACAAAAAAGAATGCTCTCATTGGTAGGAATCTATAAGTCTGCATACCTCTGCAGCTCAACAAACATAAAGATCTATATATAGACCTTTATACTAAGGCATTACATACACAATACTGTAAAAGCTAAAGACCAAAGAGATAACAAAAAGGAAGCAAGGAACTTAGTAAACACAAGCTACTACTTTGAAAATTATATACCTCTGTTTGATTGTATCTTTCTGTTGGTTCATGTGAGTATTTTGATATTAGAAATTTATGATTTTGTGCTTCCATAATTTTTAAAAATTTGTAATTTTTTAAGTTGCTGAAAATTGTAGTGTCTTCAGGGCTGAAGAGTGGCTGCTCTTTCAGAGACCCTGGGTTTGACTCCCAGCTCTCACATGGTGGCTAGCAGCTCTCCATAACTCTAGTTCCAGGGGAACCTGACACCTTCTTCTGACCTCCAGGAGCATTGCAGGACAAGGTTCACTTACATACACACAGGCAATACATTCATACACAAAATAAAGGAAAACAATAATAGATAAAAAAGAAAATGGTCATGACTTGTCTGGTGACTCTTGACCTATTATAGAAGGTGTGTTCTGTGTCAGGTGTCATGGAACTCTCGGAACCCGTGCTTGTGCTCATCTTATGTTTGGAGAGATACTTATTGAATGTGAAGACCTCAAGTGAACCAATAAATATATCTCTCTCACTTCTTGTAACTGTATCTGTGCTGCTTCATGACCTTAAGACATAAACTCCATGAAGCTTGTTTCTCATCTTGACTAGAGATGGGAACATTAGAGCACACTATTCTACCTTCTCTCTACCGCAGACATTTTTTTCTTCCTTCTTGAATAGTGACATTTTTAATTGTCTTCATCTTTGGCTAGTGAGATTCATAATTTGTGTGTGTGTGTGTGTGTGTGTGTGTGTGTGTGTGTGTGTGTGTGTTAAGGGGGATATTTTGTTTAGGGAGGAAATAGTTCTTGTCTAAACTTTATTACAAAAGCTTATGCACATTTTCATATACCTCTTTCAATCTGTCCTACTTAAATTGAAAACAGTTTTGTGTCTGTAGTGTGACAAGATTTTTCTTTCTTTTATTTATTTATTTTTCTTTTTGAGACAGGGTCTCCCTTTAGTCCCAGAGCTGGCCTGGAGCTCACTCTGTAGACCAGGCTGGCCTTGAACTCACAGAGATCCGCCTGCCTCTACCTCCCAAGTGCTGAGATTAAAGGTGTGTGCCACCATGCCTGCAACAAGATTTTTTTTATATCTATACTCTGACCCAATTCTTTTCCCTAGCAGATGCAATCTGATCACTGTGGGTAAGTCTTCATGAAGTTCAACACTGTCCTTTTTCTCTGTGTTAGTCAAAACACCTGAAAGAGCATGGCCAAAACACCTGAAAGAGCATCACTTCAAATTTGTAGAGTTTTTTTTTTTTTTTCCTTACAGAACCAGAAGTCTCAGCCCATATTCCCTTGAGGTCAACATTGCTGGAGCAGAAATATAAAGTATGCTAATCATAGCAGAGCAGTGCTATAATTAGCATACTTTCACAGAAGCCAGGTAGGTTTCCTAAAGGTTCCAAGACCTTTAGGTTCCATCAGCACTATGAGATTGGTTCCACATCCTAAAGACTCCAGCATCTGGCAATCAGGCTATTTGTACATGAACTTTTATAGCCCATTTCAGATCCTGACCACAATAGACTGGAATTTTGATTAATTGTTTAAGCCACAAATTAAACATCTTTGAAATCTGAAAGATATGATAATCTCAAATTATGCAAGACTATTGGCAAATCAAAATTTATTTTCAAAATACTAAAAAATGATATGACTTTATAAAACAATGTTTTTTGAGGATGGAGAGATGGCTCAGCAGTTAACAGCACTGGCTACTTTTGGAGAGGACCCAGGTTCAATTCTCAGCAACACATGGCATCTAACAACCATCTTAATTCCATTTGTAGGGGACCTGATCTGCTCTTCAGTTCTCTGTGAGCATTGCTTAACATGGGTATACTTGCATAAATGCAGGCAATATATTCATACACATAAAATAAAATAAAATAGTACAATATTAAAAACAGAGCAGAAAAATCTTAATGTTTTCCTTATAGCACATTATTTCTTTGTAAATTTTTTTATTGAAGTTTTGTGCATTTCATACAGCATTTCCAAGTCCAATTTAGACTCATTTCCCTTGCCATGCCCCTCACCCCACCTGAGTTCATGCATTCTGCCATACATGTCATATAACTTGTTCTGAGTCTTTTTAAAGTTTTACAAAGCAGAGGATTAATGTTTGGGGGAAAACTTATGATTCGTGGTGCTTGCCTTCGGTGTGTGCGGTATATATGATAGAGATATTATTATATAAGATATCTATCTATATACTACCTGTATATACATATATATGTATATATGTATATCCCTATATGTATATGTATATATGTATTACATGTAATATCTCTATAATATATATATATATATAGAGAGAGAGAGAGAGAGAGAGAGAGAGAGCATCCCAATCACCACTAATTACTCCTTTCTTTTATCCACTACAATCGTTGTGAATTGCCACCATGGATTAGAGGAATAGCAATGAATATTCATCAGTCTCTTATTTATTCTATTGAATGTATACTCTGCATATATATATATATATATATATATCACCTATACTAAATTTTTTTCATCTGACAATAAACTGTATGTTATTTCCCAATAATATTTTAGTGTTCACATTTTTCCCTTTTAATTTTACATTACTCTAAAATATGTATACATACCTTCCACCCATATACCAAGATTACAAAGTCTGAAAATAAGCAGAAGGTTTATTCTAGAGTCTGATAAGGGATTCACCTTATAGGAGCACAGTTGCTTTCAACTACAGAAGAATATATAACATTAACATTTCTCAGTTTGCCTTACAACTAGGTCCTCGGTGCTAGCCTTCACAAATGAGAGTTACCATTCATCATTTGTTTACCTGGGACTGTGTTACTTCATTTAGCATAATATCTTCTAGTTCGATCAATTTACCAGCCAAGTTCATGATGTCATCTTTCTTTACCACTGCATAGAACGCCATTGTGTAGATGTACCACATTTTCTTTATCCACTAATCTGTTGAGGGGCACTTGGGTTGGTTCCAGTTCTTCACTATTGTGAAGAGAGCTGCAATATCATGGGTGTACATGTGTATCTCTGCAGTAGGATGAGTTTAATAGAAAAACAAGAGAGCCCAAAGAGCCAAAGCAACCCTAAACTATATCCATGTGTCTCATTAAGTACTCTGATTGCAATAAATAAACTGAAATAAATATCAATTCAAATGTCATGTTGTTAATAGCTGTTTTCTTTCCATTGTTGTTTTTTATGATGATAGTAAACTGGGTATAACCAATTAAATTATTCATAAAACAAGAATTGGGGACTGCTATACTTGTTCCAGTAAGGCCTAGAATTCTTGGATGGTATTTAAGGGAAGGACTTATCTCAATCAACACGTCTGTTAAATATACCATTAGTGAATACATAGACTCATTAGTGAACTGAAACTTAAGCAATAATGGTACAGTTCCTCCAAATATGAATGAGAATGTGGAGGACAAAAAGCTTAGAAAGGGGGTACAATGACATTCAGTAGAATAAATAAGAGACTGATGAATATTCATCGCTATTCCTCTAATCCATGGTGGCAATTCATAACAATTGTGGCGGATAAAAGAAAGGAGCAATTAGTGATGATTGGGATGCTCAAAATCACACTCATGTGAAACAGAATATTCCTTTGGAAATCTTAAAATGGCAATTTTCTGAATTAATTTTTAGTTTGCATCACCTAGAATGATCTGCACCTATCTTACTGATTATTCATACTGAGAGAAAATAATTATGATGATTCTGACATTGTTCAAAATAATTACTGCAGTTCAGCAAGTTCAACATTAAGTTTCACTAAGATGAGTGTATTTGGAAATAACGTAAAGGTAATCACAGAGACAATCTAAAATATTCAAGTTTTAAGCCTGATAACCAATCTGAATATCTTAGTGCTTCTGTAAATAATTTTGTATTGTTTTCTGTTGTATAATTTATCATCTTTCATTGAAATAGGAGCCCATTTTGTCTGTGATTTTCAATGATATTCTGTTCTAAAACAACTTTAATATTTTTATTTTGCCATACTGATTGATACTTTAACAAAATTCTAAATAGGGTGACTTTTTACTGGGCATAATTTTATTTGGTTTTTATTAAATTGATGATGAATTTTTAGAATATTTTAATTAGAAACTGCAGTTAAAATTTTGGTTGAATATATTTGGTTTTAAAACCAATTAATGTTAATTTTTAATTGAAATGAAAATAAATATTACTAAACATGTTGCTGCTAAACCAATTTAAGAAGGAGGATATATTTTGAGAACAAAGAAGTGCATATTAAAATAATCAACTTTGAAATTTGATTCCCACTAGGAATTTGAAAGGACTGGCACTCTCTATCCTTTTCTCTTTTTTTTAATTTAATTTTTATTGATGCTTTGTGCATTTCATACATCATTTTCCAATTCAGATCAGGTGTATTTCCCTTTCCCTCCCCCCCCATCCCCACCCCATCCCAGATCATGCATTCTGCCATAACTGTCCTGCATCTTTCTCTCAGTTTGTTTTTTTTCATTTTTTAGCTATAAGTGATAATTCAATCCATGAGTTTCAAATAAGACTCCGACTCAGCTGGGGGCCAGAGAAAATGGCAGGTGCTGTTCCTCATGCACCATACACCTTTATCTGATGCAGTGTTTTGGAAGTCCAAAAGCAATCTAGGCTTGCTGAACAGAGTACTCCATGAAACTGTCAATTTCCATGTCCTCAGGCACCATCCCTTCATGCCTAGCCTTTAAAAGTGATTATTTATAGATAAGAATTATTTAAAAATAAATATTGTGTTTTCTATCAGGCAGGAAACTTTAAACAAAATTGATAAGCATAAAAGAAATGGTTGGTTTTGTAATCAGGATATTAGTTAAAGGTGATTGTATTGAGGAGTGAGTGAAAACAGTCCATTAATGTTCCTATGCCTGGAAACATTTGAATTAGAGCTGGATACATCAGAAACGTGAAACAAAGGAATGTGGCTATTTGAGAAAGAATGCAATCACACTCTATGTTATGGGGTAGACGTTTGCATGCAAAAATGCAAGGAAGACTCCCTAAGGTTAGAACAATAAAGACAATGGTAAAAACTGGTTTCTTAAAAATGGAAAGATCAAAGGGCAATGGAAAACATATACA
Source organism: Rhizomys pruinosus (assembly GCA_009823505.1). Taxonomy (NCBI): domain Eukaryota; kingdom Metazoa; phylum Chordata; class Mammalia; order Rodentia; family Spalacidae; genus Rhizomys; species Rhizomys pruinosus. The sequence continues at coordinate 6,214,282 of VZQC01007142.1, read as the reverse complement.
ATTTGAATTCTGGATATTTAAATTTTACTCATTTACAACTCTGCCCCCCCCAAAATATCATTGATTTTCTTTTTTTTTTTTTTTTTTTTTTTTTTGTATGTGTATGAATGTACTATCTGCATGCAGGTCTGTGCACCCGTGTCGTGCAATGCCGCGGAGGTCAGAAGAGGGTCTCGGATTCCCCTGGAACTGGAGTTCTCCTGGAATTGGAGTTTCAGACGGTTCTTGGCCGCCATGTGGGTGCTGGGGATCGAACCCGGGTCCTCTGTAAGAGCGGTCGGCGCTTTTAACCGCTAGGCCATCTCTCCAGCCCAATATCATTGATTTTCAAAAGCAGTCTATACCCACATTAGAACTATACACATTGGCAAATAGGTATGTGGGATATGACATCATTTGTCATGAATACTGTAGAAGGCTTTTGAAATAAAATTATGGGAGCAAGGTAGTCTATTAAGTTTTTCTTACATTGTAAGATGGAATGATAATGATATTGAGCAGTATATTTTTTTAATTGTTGGTTTTAGTTAATGCGGTTAAAATACTTATAATACACTATCTGCATGCAGTTATTTTAAAAGTCTTACTCAAAAGCATGTATAGGAAATCCTGATCTAAACAACCAAATCACAAAGATAGTTTCATGGTCAAATCACAGTTTTCAATTGCACACGTCTCGCTACTTCTAAGTAAGTAATATGTAAATATTGCTTATCACCATTATATGGAAATGGTAAACATTACATGTAAATAAACTATGTACATGGAAAGATGTAAAATGACATAGATTATAATAGTCTCTTAATGAAAAATGAAAAAGTTAAATACCAGTTTTTAATATACACTCTTTTTACTTTGTAGCCTCTTGTTTCCTATATGTATTGAGCATGTTTTGAAGATGATTCTTTTACATGGTTCATATATTAGGAATCAGGAAAGCATAGTCAGGCATAGCAGAGCATGTCTTTAATCACAGTACTAGGGAGGCAGAGGCAGAGGCAGAGGCAGGCACATCTCTATGAGATCAGGCCAGCCTTGTCTACCTAGCTAGCTTCTGGCCAGCTGGAGCTACAGAGGGATTATCTTTCAAAAAAAGTACCAAAAATATAATAATAATTAGGAAGACAATCAATTTTTGAAGAATATTATTATAATAGAATCTTATTATAACCACAGTTCGCTTTACATATTGAAGGAAATGGCTTTGTATAAAATAAAGGTTAATTGCCCTTAGTATATCCTAAATCTCTAAATTAACACTAATCTTATTCCTATGTGAGTGAGGCCTTCAAAATTTTAGCTATCTTTGCTTTTCTTGAAATATATGTCTAATACTCATTTTCATGGGGCAGTTTTGCAGGAGTAATGTCAATATAGATAATTTCTTGTTCTGTTGTTTTCTTAAGTAGAGATTACTTTTGTGGTGCAGACTTGTTACCTGAAAATCTTCCAGTTTGTTTCACAGTTCATCTCAACCTCATTGTACAATTTCTGGTACAGCAAGGTGATCCCAAGAAGATGAGAGAAAATCATCTTGGAATCACGTCAGTATTTTTACAGAATATGATTTTTAAATGCTAGTATTTTTCCTTCTGTAAATCCTTATTGCTGGGATGCAATTTTTTTCCTTTATCTTCCCTCAATAATTCCATAAATATCTCTTCTTTATAATATTTTAAAACTTATTTAAATGATTTAAATGCTTGAGATACATTTTTATACATAAGCTTTATTCAGAACCATGATATTTATATTCTGCCAAATATGAAATCTGTATTCAGTTTGTGAGATTCAGTAAAACTTAGTCTTATACCTGAATTATTACCAGGTGGTACAAGTCATGAAAATCTCTTCCACCTTCAAAAGGAAGTACATTTGACCTCCCACTTACATCAGTGGATGCAGATGTAACTCTGTTGAAGAAACGTTTATCAATCATGTAGGAAGACAAGGCTTCAATCAGCAGTACTACTTAAATCCAGGCATGGCAATGCACACATGTAATCACAGAATCTCTAAGGTAGAAGAGGAAGATCTGATGTTCAAGGACATGTGGATTCTACCTAGGGTACATGAACCTTGTCCAAAAATCCTTTATTATACTCAAATGAAAACAAATATTTTTAACTGAAAAATACTGAAACTATATTCCAGGTTAATTTTATAAGCATGTGTGGTTTTTTTTTTTTTTTTTTTTTTTTTTTTTTTTTTTTTTTTTTTTTGTCATCTTCAAGACTGGGATGTTGCCTTAGACAATGAGTTGCAGACTGTGTAGGTTCTCATTCCTTCCTGTCTAAGGCATTGTGATATCATTTATTTGTTTTCTGGATATTTTCATGATGAAGACTACTGTCTTATGAATGTAAATTTCAAGAGAACTGTGTGAATGGATCCTCCTTGTAATCTTAAAAATATTTGCATTCTTTTTTTTCACAATGTTTATTGAGAGATACGAGTACATAAAATCAGGGCATGAACATGATTTGATAGATTAAGTAGACTTAATTTCAATACTATAATAAGGGAACAGTTCAAATTCTCACCATTTGTTTCACACCCACAAAAACCACTTCAAGGGCATTAACGATCTCTCAAATCTGATCAGTTTTGTGCAAGTAAACCATGTTTCTTTTTTAAAAAGACTGTGCGCTTGCCCAGGCTCAACGATATTGAAATCTAGCACATAAAGCCCATTACTAGAGGTAGAAATACAGGCAATATACTATTACGGCAACAACCAACAATTTCAGTTAAGGATTTTCTGTAACAACCAAATGGATAGTCTAATATTGCAACAACTCAAGTATTACTGAGCAAAGTGCATTTTTACAATGTTCAGTGTTTTTTCTCAGTTTTCTAACTTTAAACAGCCTATGATAACTGGCAGCAGAGAAGGACTTGCAATAGACTGCCTCTGCTTGAGAACCTATGATGTAATTATTGCATGCTGCTAATATACTATCTAAACATTAAAGATATTCCTAAAATCTTTGATGTTGATTATGATTAAGACATTACATTACAAAAAACCTTATGCAGAAGGAAACCCTCTTATCCTGATACTGCATTGTCATATATTTAAATCAAAGAAGCCTTCTTTCTGGCACTTGGTTACATGAGACACCTGGGGGATAAATGAACATTAGCTCTAGGTCTGCACTTCGTAATGTCTCTGGCTGCTATTCTCTTCTTGTATTATTGACATAATGGACAACGTTTTAGTCGTACTCTCCAGATCTGTCTGGGTACTTCATTTGTCTTTGACAACTACTCATTCTGCTTCTATATGGAAAACCTGTTTGCAAAAGTTCTGCTCCCCTCAATCCTATGCCCATTCTGCCAAAACAAACCAAAACCATTATTTTCTTTCTCTGTAAAATAATTGTGATCTTGTGATCACCTCATAACTAAATCTATTTCTCTCTGCTATATTACTGCATCCAGTGTTTAACCAGCCAATCATTGATGGTGTGAATCCAGCAGGATTTTCTCATTCATTATATGCCTACCACTGTCTTCATTGCTCTAAATACTATAGCAACTCTTAATATGATTTCTATATTCCTTGATACATGTAGACAACTCTGCCCTAATGTTATGCCACTCACTGCTTAAGTTCTTAGCTACTTTTACAAGGAAACAGCTTAAGGCTGTTTTGCCTTCTGAGAACACTACTTACTGAACTTGAGATGCTCCCTCCAACTCTCCCTTTATTTCCCACCCCAAGCTTCATCTCTGTTTCTTTACCAATATATTGTACATTACCTTCTCCTGTTATACATTTATTCTGGCTTTGTAACTTCATAAATCACTGACATATATTCTTTCACTTTGCAAATCATGGCTGTTAAGAAAATAAAAGTTTTCATTACCATGTCAACTTCCCTGAATCAGATATAATAGCAAGTAATCTATTTTGTCAATAAATTCAAGTATACCAGCCATTAAGAATGAGGAAAGTGGAGACCCTGTCTCAAAAAGACCAAAAAAAACAAAACAAAACAAAAAAAAAAAACAGGGAGCAAATAAGAATGAGGAAAGCACATGACAGCCCCAGGTCTGAGAGTAGTGGCTGGAATATCTTTATAAATTAATGGTCAGTTTTATGTGTCCACTTGCTTAGTCTCTCTAGGTATTCAAGGAAACACTATCTAGATGTTTCTGGGTGGTATTTTACAGATTTACTATCATCTTTAATTAGTTGATTTAAAGAGGACAGTCGGGGCTGGAGAGATGGCTCAGCAGTTAAGAGTGTTGACTGCATTTGGAAAGGACCTGAGATTGATTCCCGGCACCCACATGGCAGCTAAGAACCATCTTTAAGCAGGGTGTGGTGGTGTACACCTTTAATCTTAGTACTTGGGAGGCAGAGACAGGTGGATCTCTGTGAGTTCAAGGCCAGTCTGGTCTACAGAGGGAGTTCCAAGCCAACTGGGGCTACGGGGAGACCCTGTCTCACACAGACAAAAAATAATAAAATAAAATAAAATAAAATAAAATAAAATAAAATAAAATAAAATAAAATAAGACAGTCATCCAAGTTAATCTGAGAGAATCAATTCTACCAGCAAGAAGCTTTGTAAGAACCTGTTCTGAGTCTTTGCAGTATGTAACAACACCAGCAGAGAGAAGTGTCATTAGATACCTCAGGGTTCAGCCTGCACTGGAGCCAACGCCTGCTTTCTGGATTTCAAACTTGCCTACAGAACCCACATCATTCAGTGAAACACTCCTGTTACCCCAGCACTCTTAATCATTGATCTCCCTTTAGTCTTAATACAGGAAAAGGAAATTGATCTGATAGGTCTCCTCTCACTTCTCTTTTCCATTACCATAATGAGTCTGACGTTTCTCAGTACTGTCCACTGTTCTTACCTGTACTCCTCTCAAGTAATTCTCCACAAACTTTCCCAAAGTAGCACCTGATACATCTTGATCCTCCATCTGAGTCAGTGTCAGCTTTCTTTGCTTAAAGGCCTGCAATGTGTTAATGGCTAATTATCAGTGACTGTGCTGCCTTTATCCTAATTACTTAGAGTCAATAGAGAACATTATGTGACCACAGTATAAACTTAGTATAAAGAAGCTGGAATTTAACGTCCCAACATTACCTAAAGCATGTTTCCTTGATTCTATGATTCTGGAAAGTAACTTTTTGTTGAACATATTTGTGCAGAAATCCACACACGAGAATTATCGTAATGAGAGCTCCCCGTCCGATTGCTTAACAATATTTTACTGAGACTGTGTGCATCTCATAAAAATAGATTTTAATCAGATTTAGAACACTTCTTCATCCCCTCTTTCCCATACCCCCCACTGAATTTCATGTGTACTTATCATATACGTTAAGTCCTCTATGGTCAAGCATTTCTACCCAGTTGTCATTTGGTTCCAGTTCATACACTGGAGTCCAGCCACCCTACCAAGAGACAATCCCTTAAAGAAAATCTACTGTCATGGACAAATCTCCCATGCTCATGGATTGGGAAAATAAATATAGTAAAAATGTCTATTCTACCTAAACTTGTATACAGATTTAATGCAATCCCAATCAAAATCCCCAAGAGCTTCTTCACAGGTTTGGGAAAATAAAATCCTCAGTTTCATTTGGAAAAACAAAAGACCCCAAAGAGCCAAAGCAACTCTGGGTGAAAAGAGCAATACAGGGGAGATCACTCTACCACACATCAAACTATACTACCGGGCAATAGTCATAAAAACAGCTTGGTACTGGCACAAAAACAGACCAGTTGACCAATGGAATAAAACTGAAGATCCAAACCTGAGCACATACAATTTCAGCCAAGAAGACACATTGGAGGAATGACAGCATCTTCAACAAGTGGTGTTGGCAAAACTGGATCACCACCTGTAGAAGAATGAAATTAAACCCCTACCTCTCACCCTGTACAAAAGTCAATTCCAGATGGATCAAAGACCTCAACGTGAAATCCAAAACTCTGGAGGTGATAGAAGAGAAACTTGGCAGCAGACTACAAGACGTAGGTGTAGGAAAAGACTTCTTAAATCAGACAGCAGCTGCACAAGAAATAAGGTCGTCAATTGACAAATGGGACCTCATTAAACTCAAAAGCTTCTGTACATCAAAGGAAACAATAAAGGAAGTGAAGAGAAAACCCACAGAATGGGAGGAAACCTTCACAGCAGATACATCTGACAAAGCATTAATCTCCAGAGTATACAAGCTACTCAAAAAACAAAGAAGAAAGAAAACAAATGAATCACTCAGAAGATGGAGCAAAGATCTGAACAGAGACTTCACAGAGGAGGAATTAGAGATGGCTGAGAAACACCTTAAGAAGTGTTCAACATCACTAATAATTAAGGAAATGCAAATTAAAACCACCTTAAGATACCATCTTACTCCAGTAAGACTGGCTAGGATCAAGAAAACAAATGATGCCAAGTGCTGGAGAGGGTGTGGGGAAAGGGGAACACTCATCCATTGCTGGTGGGAATGTAAACTTGTGCAGCCACTATGGAAAACAGTGTGGAGAACCCTTAGAAGACTCAAAATGATCCTGCCATTTGACCCAGTCATACCACTCCTGGGTATATACCCACAAGACTCATCTTACTGCAGAGATACATGCACAGCTATATTTATTGCCGCTCTGTTCACAATAGCAAAAAACTGGAATCAACCCAAATGCCCCTCAACTGACGAGTGGATAGAGAAAATGTGGTACATGTACACAATGGAATTCTATGCAGCAGTAAAGAAAGACAACATCATGAACTTTGCAGGTAAATGGATGGAGCTTGAAGACATCATGTTAAGTGAAGTAACACAGTCCCAGAAAAACAAACGACAAATGGTATCTCTCATATGTGGACGCTAGTACCAATAACCCAGTTATAAATATTTCTTGTGGAGAGGGATGCATATTAAAAGAACAACAACAGAAAGATTGCATCAGAAGGCTGACTGAAATGGTGACTCGGGAGGGGTGGGAGGGGTGGGAGAGGGACACGGGTGTATATTCGATTGGTGCATGTTTAATTGACGTGAGTTCAACAAGTATCCAGTTTTGCCCAGACTCTGTCTACAGGATACATGGTGTTTTAGGACTTAGTAAAAGTAAATATGTGCATATTGGACAACATTGGTTTGAAGGCTGATAAAAACGGTAATGCATCTGAGTTAATTGGTGATATAAATTGCTCTTGTCCACATTAGCTTTAACTAAAATCTGTATAACAATTACTTTGGGATTGGTATAAACAAATGTTCTCTATAATTTTGCTGTCATATAGTATCACCTGGTAGCAATCTCTTTCACCTATAGGATGATTTAACTCAAAAATAAACTTTGTTTCCCAAGTTAATCACATACAGTAACCCAAAACAGCATGGGTGAACTTGATGAAATCTGTGCCTTGATTCCACCCTATAGGTATGTATAAAACAACTGCTTTTTTGAGACTCATGGGTCAAAAATAAAAACCTTAAATAAAAAAGGGGGATATAGATAGATATGAAAACTTTTTGTCAAAAAACCTTGCAACCCAAATCTTAAAACTAACTATGGGAAAGGATTTGTATGTTCCAACAGGCCAGAGTATCACCAACTTAATGGCTGAGAAAGAAAATGCAGCTTTGCAGTGAGTAGGATGTACCAGAAAGTGCCAGCAGAAGGATTGACTCCTCTGGGCATTGAAGGGAAGAAATGCCTCAGATTGCTGCAGACATCAGGCCCCTCTGTGGATCCTACTAGTAACAACTATTTTTAATGATTCCTAACGAAGCTTACCTTCTAGGTGCCGCAAAGGTTTTAATACAAGAGACTTTCTTAACTCCCCCCCATAGAATAAGGAGAAATATGATGATGATGAGGTCGTTCTCCAGCTGTAGATTGGAGCCAGCTGTTATAGAGGTATTCTCTTGTAAAATCGGTAAAACTGCCTTCTTTAATTGACTAATGGACATAGAAACTGTGAAAAGGATTATTCTCTATTCAGAACCAAATATAATGCTAAAGTCTCCTTAAGCTATGCACTTAAGCAAAATATATTAATACAGGAGCTCTGACATCAACAATGGATTATTCTACCAAGGAGATGTTGGCCAGGGGATCCAAGCCCCCACAAAAGGTAAAGGCTCCTTGCCTCCAAACTGGGATATCTGCAGGAAGAGAGGCGATAAGGCCCTGCTGTTGAAGACCTGATATAAACATGGGAAAGATGTATGGAGACCGCACTTGCAAGTATACAGATGGTCTCTGGAATGCCAGAGAGTGTTACCAAAGGCCACTAAACCAATAAAGCAAATATAGGTCTCCTTGAGTCAAGCAAGACTCCTCCGTCAGCACCAGCTACACCTCATCTGCCTGGAAATACTGTGCAGCAGTGGCAGCCATATGTCTGTATATCCCAAATCTAATTGGCTATTAGCTCTCTCCTTGGAGGAATAACCCACGGCTGATGCCACAAGCTTACATCCTCTAATGGTTAGGAGATGTTATAAACCACACGAAGACCCTGTCATACTTAACAGAAGAAAATGTAATTCATGGATTAACATACCATCCAAACATCTGTGTCTATACCAAAGTAACCTACCATAACAATTAGTACTGTTTAAATACCTATATATCTAATTGCGTGTGCTTCATTAGTAGGATCAAAAGGTTATGCCTGGACAAGCTGTCAGCCCATGAAAGAAAACAGCCAGAATTGACTAGAGACCAAGACAACAGCTCCAGAAAAAGTAGACTGTTTTGCTTCTCATCCACCTGTGCCCCTTTTCTAAGCTTAGGGAGCAATCTGCAGAAGAGGGGGCATGGTAGAATGTAAAGGCTGTTATTGGGGTGAATGGTGAAACTACAACAATATAGACTGGACACTCATTTGATCAACTTGATTGAACATACAAGCCCCCCCCTGCTGGATGGTGGGATCCATGAGCTGTGTGGGTTTGGGCACAGCTGCTTGCAAATTGGTTTACATGAAGGATGCTTGTACTCACAAATTATCACATATTGTTAAAAAAATGAAAACAAAACAAAACAAAACAAAAAACAGAAAGATGCAGAAAAGTTATGGCAGAATGCATGATCTGGGATGGGTAGGGGTGGGGTTGGGGGAAGGGAAAGGGATGTATGCCTGAACTGAATTGGAAAATGATGTATGAAATACACAAAGCATCAATAAAAAAAAAGAAAATCTACTGTCCTCACCCAGCAGCAGCCAGTTGCCAATAGTTCTTCAGCCAATGCTGATCCTGCTGCCCATTTCCTCCTTTTGTACTGAGATTTGTCTGATCAAGTCAGACTGAGTATTGAGCAGGCTGCCACTGTTGTTGCAAATTCACACAAGCAAGTTCCCAGGGACCTGAAACACTGTTTACTTATGTTCATGCACCAATGTTGCCTTTTACAATCTTTCTGCCCCCTCTTCCACAATAGTTCCTGAGCCATGGGTGAGTGAACTTTACTACAGGAGTCTCATCCAGGGCATGCTCTCAGCGGTCACTTATTCTCCAAAACAAACAGTTGTAGCTGTCTGTGTGCATGATACTCTGTTGTATGAAGAAGCTTCACTGGTGATAGTTGCAAGGATGTATTAGAATTCTCTCTACCCCTTTGTCCACTATGTTCCAAGAGCCTTAGATGTGGCATTTCCATTGTAGATGTGTCGGAGAGGTCTGCACAACTCTCAGACATATATTACCCATGTGACTGGCTGTGGAACTCTGTAATAGCCTCCATCTCTCACAAAAAGATGTTATGGTTCTTAGACCATTGGTTGATTTTTACCTATAACAGCTTGTGTAGTATCCTACAGATCTGTGAAAGACATCTTCAGGAGGTTCTTTCAGGGAGAGTTCCTACACCATTGTTACAAGTCTTGTGTCCAAATTATGTCCTGCTTTCAGCAACAGGGTCTGAACTAAAGTCAACTCCAAATTGATCAAAGATCTCATTAGGAAACATGAAACTCTGAAACTGCTAGAAGAAAACATAAGCAGTACCCTACAAAATATAGGCGTAAGAAAGAACTGTCTAAAAAGGACATCAGTTGCTCAGACATTAAGGTTAATAATCAACAAGTGGTACCTCATTAAACTAAAAAGGTTCTGTATAGCAGAAGAATCAACCAAAGAAGTGAAGAGAAAACCCAATGACTAGGAGAAAATATTCACCTGCTACACATCCAATCCAGAGGATTAATATCCAGAATATATAATCGACTCAAAAAACAAAGAAACAAGAAAATAAATGGCCCAATAAAAAGATAAACGGGGTTCTCAAAAGGAGAAATAAAAATGGCTAAGAAACACCTTTTAAAAATTTTTTAAATTTTAAAAATTAGAAAAGTGAAGATCAAAACCACTTTAAGGTTTCATCTTACCCCAGTCAGAATGGCTAAGATCAGGAAAACAAAACACCAACTACTGGTGTGGTTGTGAAGAAAGGAAAATACTCATTCACTGCTGGTCCAAGTGCAAACTCATGCATCTTACGAAATTCAACTCATGGAAAGAAGCATGGAGAATTCTCTTTTCACAATAACTAAGAAATGGAAACTGATGAATGGATAATGGAAATCAGTACATTTATACAGTGTAGTTCTTCTCATTGTTAAGGAAAGTTGAATTTATGAAATTTGCAGGTAAATGGATGTAACAGAGAATGTTGTACTAAGTGAAGTAACAGACTCAGCAAACAAGCTTTATATATTCCCCCTCATTTGTTGATGTGAGCAAATATCCTGATGTAACACTGGGAGCTAGGGAAATGGAAATGAAGGATGGAGGTAGAGGAAAAGAAAGAGCCCGAAAGGAGGGAATCGTGGGGAACAGAGGTTACCGAGAGAACGGGGAGAATTAGGGTATTCAACTGGGAATGGAGGAGGGAAGGGCTTACAAAGAACCATGGAAGTAAAGTAGAAGTGGGGGGTAATAAGAGACAGTATTATCATGGGAAAAATGGGTGTACTTAAACTGGATGAGGAAGGAGGATAGAGAGGAAGAGAGAGAGAGAGAGAGAGGAGAGAGAAATAAAATTAGATGGCATAAAAATAAAAATCCAAAGGGAAATGTATTAAATCACCCCCTGCCCCCTGAAAAACACACATACAATATCTGAATGTGAGTGCATGTGTATACCTGAAAGCTAGCAATGAACACCATGCCAGACAGGAGAAACCTCCCTTTCAGATGTTGGCTACCATGGTCCTAGAGACTTCCCAAAGGACACCGAGTATTGCCAGTCATCGATTATCTCCCAGAACTTGAAGGTAGGTTTCCCTCCATCTTGGAAAGCTTTGTTTGAGCCTATTTTGCCAAGTTCTTTGTCATAGCATTGATTTAAAAGACATGTATATTCTATCACTCATTTTCTATACCAGGACAAATTTCGGAGTGAGCAAGGTTACTCGAGTAGAATTATTTTGGAAAATCAGGCCCAACTTAAAACTCCATTTTTATCTAATTACATTCACATAACTTCAGGTAATTGATAAAACAAATATAACTACTTTTCATCAGCAATATCTAGGACCTACCAACATCAGTTCTTAAATTACAAAAATGAATTCTTGAAAATTGGAGATAATAAAATGCCTAAACCTATTTCTGCTGATTAATCAGCCCATGTTATTATTAAAATGTGAGTACTCTGCATGATATACTTGATAAAGAATAAAGCTTTGTTAGGTAGAGAGCTATGACACTGGGATTTAGTGGTCTGTCCCCAGTGGTGTCTAAATTGGAATTCTTGGATAATAATTTAACCTAAACCACCAGGAAGAGATAGCGTCTTCTATAAATCCTCCACTACTGAGTATAGCACTCACTAAACAAATACCAGCTGAAAGAATAATGTTTGTCTAATGGTGGTAAAATGTCAGGCAAAATGTAGGCTCAGCAAAGCAATTATCAGCTGCTCACATAGAGCAAATCCCTGAAACATAGCATTTGAGAGCTTTGGGTGTCTCCTTTTGGTTTGATTTTGCCAGAAGAAAGAAGTGAACGATGGTAGATGGGATTGAAGCCTCTGTGCATGTGCGTGTGTGTTTGGTTTTTATTGTTGCAGGCGTTTGTATGCTTTGTTTTATATCTAAAGTATGTCTTGGTGGACAAAGGATGAAAAAAGATGAATTCAAAAGAATAGTCATAGGGTGGAAGGAGAAATAAGAAAACAAAAAGCAAATATAAAGCCATAGAATCTTCAGATTAATTGAAACAGCTTTCTTTAAATAGAGATTCTTGATGCCCAACTGCTCAAGTTTAAGGAAATTTTAAAATGAATTCACCCAGAGCTGTGTCTCCAATACCAGCAACAAAAGCAAAATAGTTTCAGGATATCTTTAGTTATTTTCTTAATGCTTTGATTTTCATTATAAATGAAATAATGGAAAATAGATTGCCTGCTTTTAGCTTTTTCTAGATTATAACCCTGATTTATTGATTTAAGCATTAATAGAAAATGAGATCAATTTTCCCCATTAAGGTCAACATCGGAGTTGTGCCTGGTGTCATTTGTTTCATCGATATTGAGTTCATCAGTAAGTTCATTTATCTTAAGTATCTGAACATGCATTTGGAATATTTTCAGCAATTGTTGTATGTACTCAGAGATATTTAGATTAGTCAACTACATACCTGTTTTGTTTTTGTTGTTGCTTTTGTCATTATTTTTCACTTTTAGAAGGATCAAGGAAGTTTATTTATTTATTTATTTATTTATTATTTTTTTTTTTTTTTAGTATTTTTGAGACAGGGTCTCCCTTTAGTCCTAGCTGGCCTGCTGCTTGCTCTGTAGACTAGGCTGACCTTGAACTCACAGAGATCTGCTTGCCTCTGTTGGGATGAAAAGCATGTGCCACCACGCCCAGCGAGGAAGTGTTTTGAGCTCTTTCTATGAACAAGAAGAAATGTGCAAATTTCTGCGTGAACAATATGTGAATCCAAGTTTGAATATCTTATGAACACACTACTTTAAGCATTTAACTCTGAGGAATATGCTATATTATATCATACATGAGAAGAAAAAAATGCATATCATCTAAAATCATGATTTGCACACACTCCATGTAAAATGTTAAAGACCAAATACTTTCTATTTATTTTATTTTATTTATTTATTATTTTTTTTTTTTTTTGGTCTTTTCGAGACAGGGTCTCCCTGTAGTCCCAGCTGTCCTGGAACTCACTCTGTAGACCAGGCTGGCCTTGAACTTACAAAGATCTGCCTGCCTCTGCCTCCAAAGTGCTAGGATTAAAGGCGTGCGCCACTACGCCCGGCCGGACCAAATACTTTTTATTAAAAGTACATAATAATGAAATGATAATTGGTAATGTAGAACAAGTGTTCTCAGTTTGCAATACAAAGCTATTAGGACAGTGTGCAACTTGGAAAAGTCTGGAGACTATAAAATTCCCAATACCTGAAAAAATATGTTGGAAATAATTATGAAATTTACAAAAACAATTTATGCATCAAATGTTTTCCGTTTTAAATTTCACCAAGGGACTCTAAGCTTGCAGGTGCTACCATCCTTTGGTATTTGGTATTTAGCTATTCTTTTTTGTATATTCTAGGCTTGCACAATGAGTTATCGAAACCATGTGTTGACAGTTACTGTGGGGAGAGAAGTCAATTTCTGACATTGAGGGCCCAGGATAGAGGCACTCTTGTAGAGCTTCTGACTGAAACAAGTAATAAGCATGCAAGTCTACAAAGGCAATATGGCCTATTCCAAACCTGCTTGACATGACAATGCACAGCTTACAAGACTTTTTCTTAACGATATATCCCAAGAGTTGTAGCAAAACTGTCTAAGTAAAAAGATGGGATTAATGAGAAGCAGTCATAAATGAACTGTGTATCTTAGAGTATCACTAAGGGGAATGGAGGCCTCGATATATAGTATACATAATATATGTATTATATATGCAATGCCATCAGATATAATTTGTATTACTTTTTATTTAATGGCCTTTGAATCACCTAGAAGTAAAAAAGACAAATAACTGTAGTTTTGTTTAATGTATAGCAAACAAAGAACTCAATGTATACTAGGTTTAAAATATTATTTTAAAAAATTATGGATCTACGTGTGTTTGTGGGTATGTGGCCATGAGTTCAATTGTCCACGAAGACCAGAAGAGGCATTCTGATCCTCTGGAACTGGAGCTACAAGTTATTGTGAGCTGCCCAACTTGAGTGCTGGAAACCAATTTGGATGATCTGCAAGAACAGTATGCACCCTTAACTGCTGAGTGATCCAGCCAGCCCTTATACAAGGGTTTTATTTTGGTGCTTACAAAATGAATATTGCATGTGACAACAATTAACATTGAAATAGAGGCTGAAATACGTGTTGATTACCATATAAATCCTCCTTTTTATCTCCTAGCAGTAGGAGGCTGAACTTCCTGATGAAGGCAGATCTTCCTCTGAACTGGGACTAAACCCAGGGCCTTCAGTACTTCTTTTTTTTTTTTTTCATATTTTGTTGCAATTAATACCTCTCTGATGATTCAATGCTTGGGCCCAGATTGCCAATACAGAATGTTCATGCATCTTACACATTAGAAGTATCAGAGTATAAGCTACTTTATGTCAGTGTAATATAACATCCAAATATGATTACAATGAAGATTCATGAACATAGAAAAGAAAATTATTTGTTTAAGTAATGAATATTCTGTAATGTTCATCAATGTTTGTACTCTGAATTGCATGAGGGAAACTCAGTACACCGAAGCTTTATGTTCATTCCATTTTCCAAGAAATGCTTTTGCTGTCATTAGAATAAATCTAGCATGAATTAGTATACCGACAAGGGAATGGATTGAAATCATCACCCAAAAGGCTACAGATAAAATCTGTTAATTAATATACACTATTTTTAAGTAAGATTTATAATTATCTAAAAATTAATCTACCACGATAGTTTTGAACTGGCTTTTAAATAAGTAAATTAAAAAGAAATATAATAAAATCCTAAAACTTTACAGTTAGTATTCTTGTTTATGTGGACAGATCATGTAATGTTATTAGTTAATAATTTGGTATACAAAGATTTCTTTAGTCTTAGTTTATGTGAGTCTTTTTTTTTTTTTTCAAGACAGGGTCTCCCTGTAGCCCCAGATGTCCTGGAACTCACTCTGTAGACTAGGCTGGCCTTGAACTCACAAAGATCAGCCTGCCTCTGCCTCCCAAATGCTAGGATTAAAGGCGTGCGCCACCACACCCAGCAACTATGGGAGTCTTTAACTGAAAATTAATATGAATTTCAATGTACTTAGAAGAATATTTATGGGTTTCCGAAGTTAAGTGACCTAAGAATGAGAATTAATAAATAGTTATTAGGTGATTTGTAATTCATTGGATGGTTGTTGCCAGTGTGTGCTGACCAAGTTTCTTATTTTTTTCAAAAGCTTATGCTGTAGAAAGCTGTACCTCTGCCCAGCTTCTATCTGGCTCCAGCAAGTAATTTGTACTTTATTTTTCTCGTTGAATGATATAATAAATGATTGCTTCTTCTACTAAAAAGAATTATGGTACTGCCCTCAAAATAACTATTTCTTTAGGCACTCTGCAGTTTTCTCTGAAAATTTAGAACCAATTTTTTCAACTCTAATTATCCTATTGGCTTTCCTGTGACTTTAAGGAGAGAACAAGATTGTGTCCTAGAAGAAAATCTCAATGACTCATCTCTTTAATGATCTTGATGTTAACAGTGAGAGTTGAAGTATCTAAAATTTTGGCGCTAGTGAGAGAAGAATTTAAATAGCACTTAAGAGTGCTATTTTAAATTTTCATTGCAGAGCCACCTGTGGTGGTGCATGCCTTTAATCCTAGCACTCATAAGGCAGAGGCAGGTGGATCTTTGTGAGTTCAAGGCCAGCCTGGTCTACAGAATGAGTTCCAGGACAGCTGGGGCTACAGGGAGACCCTGTCTCAAAAAGATAAATAAATAAATAAATAAATAAATAAATAAATAAATAAATACATAAATAAATTTTCATTGCAATAAAATATATGGAACATAAAACTTACCATGTTAATTAATTTTTAAATGAGGGGTATAGGGTAAGTTGGGGGGTGAAAAGGTTGTTTCTGATAAAAATGTTTTGCATATGAGTATGAAATTATCAAAGGTTAGATAAAAGAAAACTTAATTACTTTTGTGTTGTTCTACTTTTGTTTTGAGGGGGGGGTCTTCCTAGTTCCAGCCTGTCTAGAACTCATTATGTAAACCAGGCTGGGCTTGTTCTCAAAAAGCTCCATCTGCCTCTGCCTCCCAAGTGCTGGAATTAAAGGGGTGAACCACCATACCAGGCATAAAATTAATTATTTGGGGTGGTTTGTTTTGCTCTGCTTTATTCACATATAACAGAATATAAACGTTTTATACATGTTATTACATTAAATCACTGTGTCAAAACGTGTCTGTCCAATATTATTTATCAAAATAAGAAGAAAATGAAAAAAAGCAATTTAATATGTTTTTTGGTAAAACCATTCAAGTAATTATCGCTGAATACTTTTCTTATAGAAACACACTGAGCATCATGTTTTGTTCTGCTTTTTTTTATTATTGGTCTTTTCGAGACAGGGTCTCCCTGTAGCCCTAGCTGTCCTGAAACTCACTCTGTAGGCCAGGCTGAACTTGAACTCACAAAGATCCGCCTGGCTCTGCCTCCTGAGTGCTACAATTAAAGGTGTGTGCCACCGCAGCCCGCTGTTCTGCTTTTTTTTTTTTTTAATTAAGTGGCTGTTCTGCTTTTTTTTTTTTTAATTAAGCATGTGTACCTCTCATACAATGGTTCCTATCAAACCCAATCCCCCCACTCCCCTTCCTCATCCCAGCTCATGCACTCCAACGTCCAAGCCAAGCCCTAACCAGTCAAGTCCCACACCCAGATGTCCTTCTGTACAAGTAGAGCCCCTGGAATCAAGGAATTCCACATCTAGGAATCCTAGGTAAGGCATATTCTTTCTCACTCAACAGTACTCAGTCTCCTATAGTTCTCAGTCCAGGGCCACATCCCTCCCACATTTCTCTTGCTCCATGCTGAGGCCTTTCTGAGTTGTCATGATACTGATATTGCCACAAGTTCAATGTTCACATGTCCAACATGAGTCCCACAGGCTAATTTCAAGTATACTTTTTAACAACCCAAATTTATATATTATATGTATATTATATATAGTGTCACTTGGCTTTTTTAACTGGTCCCTATTTTTCAAGTATTCTATGCTTTACTCGTGTAACATTTATTCTCATAATCACTCTATTATCTCTGTGTATGTATGTGTGTCTCTATCTTTCTGTGTGAGAGTGTGTAATATACTATTTGAGCATGTGCCATGGTATATGTATATAGATAAAAAACAAACTCATAGAAGTTGTTTTTCTACTTCTACCATTGGGTTCTGGAAATGGAGCTCAGTTTATCAGCCTTGGTGGACAGTTCCCTGACCAGCTGAGCTACCTTACTATTCCTAAAGTCATGCATATTACTGTTGCCAGAATCTCACTAAGAAAGTGTTATTTGTAGTACTTTTATTGACAGGGGCTCCTAACACACATTGGTTTAATAGATTCATTAAGCTCAGACAAACAAAACTTCCATGTAAGATGAAAGAGTTTATCCTGCATCACAATCAAGGTCCAATTCTCAAACTATAAGCAAGAAAATGTCAGAGTTCCTATATAAGAGTATCGAAAAAAACTTAATCCATATTTAGGATAAACACTACCATTAGCCTCATAGTTTGCTTTTTCCTGGAATCACAAAATGTTTCTCTACTGGTCTGTGCAACTCACTGTATCAGAATATAAGATCTGTTTACCTGGAGTTCAGCACATCAGCTTTGGACTTAGGCAACTGATTGAATAAACATGATTCTATAAACTAGGAATTTTCACTTAGTGATTCAATGATGTAACCATGAGACCCAACTTTTCCAGTCTTTAGCCCTGTGCCTGGCTCAGAGCAAGAACTCAGTAATCATTAATTATGCTGTGGGGAACTGTTTTTAAAATAACTGTGTTCCGTGTTATAACACATTGAGAACAGCTTAGTTATATTCAATACATATAGTGATCTCCTGCAAAATGCCACAGTAATAAGGTTGAAGCACATCATTTATCAAAATAGTACGCAGACTTTCAGGTATTATTTGGAAGACCTAAGGGCACAGACATTCAGACAGCGAGAAAACTGGCATATGTGTCCACTGAGAGAAGTTTGCACCAGACATTAAAGACATTTAGAGTTTAGAAAAGGAGAAGATAACCTCTCCAGAAGCCAGGCATGGCAGGTGAAAGGGGAAGTTAGATTTCAGTCTCCCCTTTGCTGCTGCTGGGGTGTGGATACAGTATTTAATATCCAGAATTCAGAGATCCATTTCAGTCCTAGGGGCAGGCCAGGGTAGGAGTATTGTACAGTAAGTAACACATACACCTTCCATTCTCAGTACCTCTCAAGCTTGTGATGTTTCTCACATAAGATGATAGTTTTGGTTTGATTTTCTGGTGCTTTGCTAAAACATTCACCTAAAAGAAACATTTCTTACATTTTACCATTCACACTAAAGCAGTAACCTGGAGCTGAAGCTGAAGCAGAGGACATGGAGGAACATTGCTTACTGGCAAGCTTTTCCTGGATTGGTCAACTATTTTTCTTATATAGTCCAGTGTGGGAATGAAACTTTGTGTGTGGCTTGAAGCAAGAATTTGTAAGACCTGTCCCAGAAGATCTCCCGTCATCTGATATCTCTGTGGGCATTCGGATTGCCTCTGTGAGTTTTCTGTAGCAGGAAGATTCATGTATTACAATGATTCTTGCTTCACCCTATCTCTGCAAAGTTCCAGAACCTGATGACCCCTTCCCTTGAGGCACTGAGCAAAATGCCACACCTCTAGTTACCTGTTGCTCTGCAGCCCCCCCCATTAGAACCAAAGTAACTCATCCCTCCCTTCCACCTGCTCCCCCCCACTTCCTTGCCCAGATCACAGTGACTTTTGGTATATAAGCACACTGGTGGCATCAATTAAGGGAGACTCTATTCTCCCAGACCTCGCCCTCTGAGTCTTTTATTTCCTTGTCTTTCTATTCCATCAGGTAATTCTCCTGTGGTCCCCACCCCCCTCCTTGCCAGAGCTAAACCAAGAGATTGTCTGCCTGCAGACAGGAGACAGTCTCGAGAAATGCAAGAAGGGAAGGACACCCTGTGGATGTCAGCCACGCGTGACTAAAGGACTATTCAGACGATATTTAAACTCCAACAGTCCAGAATGCCAGGACTGTCAGAGACCCGAGATTTCCTACGCTTCCCCCACAAATGCCCCAGAGGCTGCCATGATGTCCTCAATTAGAAGACTCCTCCCCCACATTGCTCTGTGCACACTCAAGATCAGCTGGTACTGAAGAAATGTTCTGTGATAGGAGCAACCAAGAGGAATTCCAGGACAGAGAACTTAAGAAAGGAATTAGAAACATGATAACAATTTAATATGTTTGAATAACATACAAAGATGTCAATAAAGTCAAAGAGCACATGAAAAAAACTACCCAGAGCAGTTTAAGAAATTCAAGTTTGTGACTAAATGAAATAACAAAGACAAGTCAGGTTTGAAAACTGAATTTAAGAATGAGAAACACTGAAGAGCAGTAAAGCAGAGACGAAGGCAGCAGAGAAACCTCGATAACCTGACTCAAAATCAGAGACGATCTGTCTAGTAGAACGGAGATAAATAAAAAGCAGAATATTAATACTTCAGGATAGAGCAAAGAATATGAAAATTCTAAATAAAAAGGAAATGGAACACTCAGGAGCTGTGGAATAACATGAAAGACAGAATTTATGAGATACAGATAGAGGTATGGAGGAAGGAGGAGAATGCCAAGTAATTGACACTCCTTTAAAAAATATTTTTATTGGAAGTCCTGTGCATATCATATAACATCTCCCAATACAATTTAGACTCATTCCCCTTTCCATGCATCACCGCCCCACCCTAGTTCATGCATTCTGCCATACATGCCTTACATCTTTTTCTGTCTTTTAAAAGTTTTTCTATGCAGAGGTTTATTGTGTTGGGCGGAAGTTTACTGTTTGAGTTAGTTCTCTGACCCAGTCTTTTTGTTGTTGTTGCTCCTTCCAATTAGTATTGCTCCAAAATATGCCTATATGTACATCACACAGATACCAAAATTGCGACATCTGAAACTAAACTGTGTGTTAGTTCCAAAACACGTTTAAGAGTTCACGTTTTTCCCTTTAGCTTTATATTACTCTTAAATATGCATACATACCCTCCCCTGTATACCAAAATTGTGAAGACTGAAAATAAGTGGTAGATTAAATCTACCTATTAAGGGATTCACATTATAAGAGCAGAGATGCTTTCAGATAAAAAAGAAATATAACAATGATGTTGCTCAGTTTGCCTTCCAACTAGGTACTTGGCACTAGCATCCACAGATGAGGGATACCATTCTTCATTTGTTTTTCTGGGACTGTGTTACTTCGCTTAGCATAATATTTTCAAGTTCCATACATTTCCCTGCAAAGTTCATGATGTCATCTTTCTTTACTGCTGCATAGAACTCCATTGTGTAGATGTGCCACATTTTCTCTCACATCTACTCCATTCTCTCTGATCTGGCTCTCACATCTACTCTGCTTAGCTAGGTAGACTCACTGTATGATGTCTTCATTCTCAGCTTGGGCCTTGGTCCTTTCCAAGTGTTCTGACCCGAGTCCTTCAGACTTACTTGGCAAACCAGAGGCAAAGTTATTCCTCCTGCACCCAGACCATCTATATTCCAGCTGTTCCAGGGATCACATCTACTTTATTTAGGTAGTTAGAGCCCATTCCCACCTACTTAGCCTTGCATTGGGCCAAGGCTCCCTTCTGCTCCTACTGCTTGAGAATCTGGACTAGCCCTGCCAGAACACAGTGGCTGCATTTCTATAGTCTCCAATTAGGCCTAGGCCCCCCTTCGCCCTGCTGGAGTGCTCTTGAGTAGCTATCTTAGAATGATCCTGTCCCACCCATAAAAAAATCAAAAGAGGGGACCTGAACCACTGACCAACTAATTAAAAGCAACCACTAATTTCATCAACAATATAAAGAAAATAAAACTTCAACTAGACAAAGGCAGTCTAGAATTTCATATCTGACATACAATCCACAAAAGAAATATCCATAGGCCCAAGTTACAACACAAAAATACAAATAATACAAAAAATTCAAGATATTTTTTTCCTAACATCCAGCAGTCCTACAGAAGTTTACAACAATTAGAACTACCCAGAGAAGAACCTCAGGATACAGAATTTAAATGAAGAATCCTAAACATGATCAAAGAATTCAGACCTTAAAGAGCACGCAATAAGACAACACAAAGAACTCAAGGAGGAGAAGAAGAAACACCTAACTGTAGCTCAAAAGAAAATACAAATGTACAGGTGAGTGAAGTGATAAAGACAACTTAGGACTTGAAAAGTGAATTTAAAAAGTACATAGACATATTGAAGAAAACTCAGTCCAACATGAAGATTGAATTCAGAAACCCAATAAGCCAACGTGAAAAAGCAGGAGAATATTTCACAAAGTTAATGAATGAAACGGAAAACAGAATATCAAGACCAGATGATAAAATTGTAGAATTGGAATGCTCAAGCAAAGAATATGAAAAATTTTTATAAATCAGGTGTGGAATAGGAAAGAAATGTAGGGTACCATAAAAAGAAGAAATCTATACATCATAGGCATAAAGGAAGGAGTGGAATTTCAGAGAATACCATTAACTAGATCTTTGACAGGATTACAGGAGAAAACTTCCTTAAATTAAGGGAATATATGCTTATAGCGATACACAAATTTGAAAGAACACTAATTAGATATGACAAGCACAGAAATTCCCTGATGCATATCATAGTAAAACACTAAATGTACAGAACAGAGAGAGGGCATTAAAAGCTGTTAGAGAAAAACAAGATACAAAACATCAGAATTACAGCTGGCTTTTTTCAATGTGAACTACAAAAGCAAGAGGAGCCTGGAACAGATATTCTAGGTTCTAAGTTATCATAGATCCAGATACACAATACTTTAGCAAGAAAATCTATCATAATTGAGAAGATTATGATAGTGATACAAATAGACCAAAAGAACTCATGTCCACCAAACCAACCCAACAAAAAATACTCAAAACAAAACAAAAGACTGAAGAAAGAATTGACCATACTCAAGAGATTATAGATAGAAATCAAATTAAGGTCTAAAATATGGAAAAACAAAATAAGACTAAGAATACCAAAATAAAATAAAATGACAGTAACCAATATGCACGTTTTAATAATAACTCATATCAGTGGCCTTAAATCACTCCCAACTAAAAGAAACAGGCTAGTTGAGTAGATTCAAAACAAAATTCAGGGCAGGGCATGGTAGCACACACCTGTAATCCCAGCACTCTGGAGGCATAGACAGGCAGATCTCTGTGTGTTCAAGGCCAGCCTGGTCTACACAGTGAGTTCCGCGACTACTGGGGTTACATAGAGACCCTGTCTCAAAAACATCATACGTTTGCTAACTGTTAGCTGGTGAGTTATTTGTAAATGTTTCCTAGTTCTATAGTACTACAAGTATTGGGGAACCTAAGGAAAGACTAAGTGGTGAGAGCAGAGTCTTTTAAACAGAATCTGGATTATTGGCAAATGTGTACTGTATCATAAAAAGCATTCAGAAAGAAGAACGTTCACATATTGTGGGGGAGGAGAATGGGTAGTCTGGGCGAATAACATGAGAAATAAACCAATTATATAACACATGATAAGTCAGAAGTGGAAGAAAAAGACAGAACAAGGCCAGCAAATTGAAGAAGGAAACTAATGGGGTAGACATTTTTCTAGTAATTATTTTAATAGAAATTACCAAGATAGTCCAGATTCAGTGAGTTATCTGGGATCCTGTTGGCACTGGAGGGAAGGCCATTTCCCAGGTTAGGTATATCCCAGAGGAGCAATCAGCCTGCAGTTCTCATGTAAACAAACCACATTACTGGAAGACCACACCCCAGCCTCTCTTCTATTGTGTCCCACTCAGGGCCCTGACCAGTGCCCTCATTACTGCAAGAACAGGTACTGGATAGCTGAAGCTACCTTTGTGGCCCAGAGCTTAATGAATTTAGTGAAATTAACTCATCTAAATCCTGTTTTCATACACATGCCTAGTCTTTCCCAAGGAACATACATCCTCTTGTCAAAGCTGTCTCCTCAGTAACATCTCAACCTTATCATATTATCACAAACTTTTTTTCTTTTCTTACTTCAAAAGATTGTTTACATTTTTTTCGTTTTGGTATTTTTGAGACAGGGTCTCCCTTTAGTCCCAGCTGGCCTGGAGCTCTCATGTAGACTAGGCTGGCCTTGAACTCATAGAGATCCTCCTGCCTCTGCCTCCTGAGTGCTAGGATTAAAGGCCTGCCCCATCATGCCCAGCATATTTTTATGTCTGTCATTCTTTTCATTTTAGGTTACCATGAAAAACTATTTTAAATAATTATGCAGTAAGATAATCAATAATTAATAAAAAGTAAAGATAGTAACCCAAATGAATCTTCTTTACATTTGGATATTTTTATACAAAATTGCATTTAAATTTACTAACTCTGATTAGAAACAAACCCCATAATCAAAAATTTGAACATTTCTATAAACATCTGAACATTTATGAGTATTTGTGCTTTAGGTAAAAAGGGAACTCAGTATAGACAAAATCATTAATATGTCATTTTAAAAGCAAACTTTAAAGAACCCCTGCAGTGAAAATTGTAGAGCAATTTCTAATGTTTAAAATATACTGAAATCATGAAAATGTATACCTTGAAATGCCTCTCATATTCTTCCAAGGAAAACTGAATTGCTAGTATAGTTTGCTTATCAGGATGCACCTCAAGAAGTCAAACTTAATGAGATTAATGTATCATGATGTATTTTTGTTTCTTCACGAAAAGGAAGAACTAGAGTTGCAGAAGTATTCACTGCTTTGGAGAGTCATTCAGGACTGTTAGGTGGTTGTCAGAGTTGTGAACACTGGTTTGATACACTTTTTTGCTACCTGCTTGCTGGATGGCTTCAGCTGTCAACTTGACACAGAGAAAAGGGAACCTCAAGTGAAAAATTTCCTCTATCAGATTGGCTTGTGGCCATGTTGGTGAGATATTTTTTTCCGGTGTCTGACGAGGGAGGGCCCAGCCCACAGTGGGCTTTGCCATCACTGAGAACTTGGTAAGCAGGCTGAAGTCATATACATAAAACAAAAACTAATAAATAAAATATTAAAAAATAATTCCTTTTTAAAGTATTTGTCATTTTCCTATTGTCTTTTTGGCATCTCCATTTTTTACTTTGTAACTTTGAGTGGTATTCTTGAACATGCATTATCTGTTTCATGAACTGTAATACTGTATGTCTGCTCTGACAGTTTCTATCAACTTATGCTATAGAAGATTAACATCTTTAGCCTTCCTTCATCCTTTCCTAAGTAACAAATGTTGTCAGCCATGACATTATGTTTATTTGTCAAGATTACCAACATCTTATCCTACTAACAACAAAGGTTGGCACTAAAGAAGTCTTAAGTAAAAGAGTCTCAATGTTAGCTCTTGATATCAGTGGTATCATTCAGAGAGTAAGATAGTAATTGAGTGTTTGCAGAAATAATACTTTATTTGATGTTTTCTTAAATATGAAGATCTATAGGCATATTATACGTAAACATATATTTTAGTTTGAACATCTTGTGCAAGTGCTGTCAGACATTGTTAAAAGAATTAGGTTTAATTTCATTTGGAAAAACAAAAGACCCCAAATAGCCAAAGCAACCCTGAGCAAAAAGAGCAATACAAGGGAGATCTCTATACCAGACTTCAAACTATGATACAGGGCTATAGTCATAAAAACAGCTTGGTACTGGCACAAAACAGACCTGTTGACCAATGGAACAAAACTGAAGATACAAACCTGAGCACATACAATTTCAGCCACCGGATATTCGACAAGGGGGCCAAAAAGACACAATGAGGAAAGTTTTTCGCTTCAGCAAGTGGTGTCGGCAAAACTGGATCACCACATGTAGAAGAATGAAATTAAACCCCTGCCTCTTGCCCTGTACAAAAGTCAATTCCATATGAATCAAAGACCTCAATGTGAAACTCAAAACTCTGGAGGCGATAGAAGAAAAAAAAAAAAAAACTTGACAGCAGACTAATAGGCATAAGCAGAGGAAAAGACTTCCTAAATCGGACAGCAGCTGCACAAGAAATAAGATTGACAATTGACAAATGGGACCTCTTTAAACTCAAAAGTTTCTGTACATCAAAAGAAACAATAAAGGGAGTGAAGAGAAAACCCACAGAGTGGGAGGAAACCTTCACTGCAGATGCATCTGACAAAGCATTAATTTCCAGAGTATACACACTACTCAAAAAACAAAGAAGAAAGAAAACAAATGAATCACTCAAAAGATGAAGCAAAGAACTGAATAGAGACATCACAGGGGAGGAATTAGAGATGGCTGAGAAACATCTTAAAAACTGTTCAAAGTCACTAATAATTAGGGAAATGCAAATTAAAACCACTTTAACATATCATCTCACTCTCATAAGACTGGCTAGGATCAAGAAAACAAATGATACCATGTGCTGGAGAGGTTGTGGGGAAAGGGGAACACTCATCCACTGCTGGTGGGAATGTAAACTTGTACAGCCACTATGGAAAGCAGTGTGGAGAACACTTGGAAGACTCAAAATGATCTTGCCATTTGACCCAGTCATACCACACCTGGGCATATACCCACAAGACTCATCTTACTGCAGAAATACATGCACAGCTATATTGATTGCAGCTCTATTCACAATAGCAAAAAGCTGGAACCAACCCAAATGCCCCTCAACTGACGAGTGGTTATAGAAAATGTGGTACATGTACACAATGGAGTTCTATGCAGCATAAAGAAAGACAACATCATGAACTTTGCAGGTAAATGGATGGAGCTAGAAGATATTATGTTAAGTGAAGTAACACGGTCCCAGAAAAACAAACAACGAATGGTATCCTTCATCTGTGGATGCTAGCATCAATAATCTGGTTGTAAGTACTTCTTGTGGGGAGGGATGCATATTGGAAAGAACAACAACAGAAAAGACTGCATCAAAGAACTGACTGAAATGGTGAATTGGGAGGGGTGGGAGGGTTGGGAGAAGGACAGGGGTCTATATTTGATTAATGCATATTTAATTGATGTGAGTTTAACAAGTATCCAATTTTGCCCAAACTCTATCTACAAATTATATAGTATTTTAGGACTTAGTAAAAGTAAAAATGCCTATATTAAACAACATTGGTTAAAAGGTTTTAATAAAAATGGTAATACATTTAAGTTAATTGGAAATACAAATTGTCCATATTTGTTTTACTCCAAATTTGTATAGCAATAACTTAGGGATTAACATATACAAATGTTCTCTATAATTTTTGTGTTATACAGTATCATCTTGTAAAATTCTCTTTTACCTGTAGGATAATTTAACTTAAGGAATCAAGTTTGATTTCCAAATTAACAACATACAATCACCCAAAACAGGTTGGGTAATGAAATTTACACCTTGTTTTCTGCCTATAAGTATGTGTATTACAACTGCCTTGTTAAGACTCATGGGTCAAAAAATAAAAATCTAAAATAGAAAAGGGGGGATACAGTTAAATATTAAACTTTTTTGTCAAATTTTTCAATTTAAATCTTAAAACTATGGGAAAAGATTTGTATGTCCCCACAGGTCAAAACGTCACCAACTTAATGGCTGAGAAAGAAAAGATACAGCTTTGCATTGTGCAGGATGTACCAAGAAATGCCAGCAGAGAAGTTGGCCCATCGAAACATTCAAAGGAAGAAAAGCCTCAGACTGCTACAGGCATCAAACATCTCTGTGGATCCTATTTGTAACAACTGTTTATAATGAGTTCTAATGAACTTTACCTTCCAGGTGCCGCAAAGTTTTAATATGAGAGACTTTCTTACCTCCTTTTCATAGAACAAAGAAAAACATGATGGGAATGAAATCATTCTCTAACTGTAAATTAGAGCCAACTGTTATAGAGGTAATCTCTTATAAAACCAGTATAACTGCTTTCTTTAATTGACTAATAGACATAGGAACTGTGAAAAGTATTATTCTCTATCCAGAGCCAAATATAATACTAGAGTCTCTTTAAGCTGTGCAACTAAGCAAAATATATTAATACAGGAGAGTTCTGATATCAGCAATGGATTATTCTGCCAAGGAGTTGATGGCCAGGGGATCCAAGCCCCCCATCCAAAAGGTAAAGGCTTCTTGCCTGTAAACTGGGATAACTGCAAGAAGAGAGGTGGTAAGACCCTGCTGTCAAAGACCTGATGTAAGCATGGGAAAGATGTATTGAGACCACATTTGCAAGTGTACAGTTGGTCTCTGGAATACCAGAGAGTGTTACCAAAGGCCACTAAACCAATACAACAAATATGGGTCTCCTTGAGTCAAGCAAGACTCCTCCATCAGCACCAGCTACACCTCACCTGCCTGGAAATACTGTGCAGCAGTGGCAGCCATATGCCTGTATATCCCAAATCTAATTGGCTATTAGCTCTCTCCTTGGAGGAATAACCCATGGCTGATGCCACAAGCTTACATCTTCTAGTAGTTAGGAGATATTATAGGCCACATTAAGACCTTGTCATCTTTTACAGAAAAACTATAATTCATGGATTAACATACCATCCAAACATCTGTGTCTATACCAAAGTAACCTACCATAACAATTAGTACTCTTTAAATACCTATATATCTAATTGCTTGTGCTTCATTAGTAGGATTGAAAGGTTATTCCCGGACAAACTGTTAGCCCATGAAAGGAAACAACCTGAACTGATCAGAGTCCAAAACAACAACTCCAGAGAAAGTAGACTGTTTTGCTTTTCACCCACCTGTGCCCCTTTTCTAAGCTTAGGGAACAATCTGCAAAAGAGGGGGCATGGTAGGATGTAAGGGCTGCAATTGGGGTGAATGGTGAAACTATAGCAATATAGGCTGGACACTTATTTGATCAACATGATTGTATATACAAGCCCCTCCAACTGGATGGTGGGAACCTTGGGCTGTGTGTGTTTGGGCACAACTGCTTGCAAATTGATTTTACATGAAGGATGCTTGTACTCATAACTTATTACTTATTGTTAAAAAATGAAATAATAAAAAGACTTAAGGGTTATGTAAACAAATGAGGCCTCGGGAACTGATGAGTCAGCATATGTAAGTACCAAGATGTAGAAACTTCCATTTAGCAACAGAATAGGAGGTAGACTGAATATCATTAGGCCACAGGGA
This sequence comes from Rhizomys pruinosus, assembly GCA_009823505.1. Classification (NCBI taxonomy): domain Eukaryota; kingdom Metazoa; phylum Chordata; class Mammalia; order Rodentia; family Spalacidae; genus Rhizomys; species Rhizomys pruinosus. Next base: position 6,185,859 of record VZQC01007142.1, on the reverse strand, counting down.
CAAACTGAAGGGACATGTGAAATGAAGTCGATGATACAATGGAAACAAACCATCCAAGCCATTAATGGAATCTGATAGCATAGAAGTCATTCTTTGTTGTAAAATATTTTTGTTTCAGTAGGGTTTACTGCTTCCAGAAATAGGGATTTGGAAAGAAGTGAGTGAACAAAAAATAATAGTTGTAGTGAAAGAAGTCAGGGAGTGAATAAAGGTAAAAATGCACAGACAGTGTGAAGTTTGAGGGTGTTTTATGATTTTGTCTTCCTGCTTTCAATTGAAGGCTGAGTGGGTAAACAGTTGGCTTAATATCAATACATTGTGAATGGGTACAGTCTGATGGCATTTCTTTTCGAAAGCTAGGCCCATTTAAAAGAGTAACACAGTCCTAGAAAAACAAACGACAAATGGTATCCTTCATCTATGGATACTAGTACCAAATCACTAGTTGAAAGGCAAGCTGAGCAAAGTTAATGTCATATTTCTTTTTATCTGAAGGCAGCTATGCTGTTATAATGTGAATCCCTTAATGAGCTCTAGAATTAACTGACCACTTATTTTCAGACTCTGTAATTTTGGTATATGTGTGGAGGGTATGTATTCACATATTAGAGTAATGTGAAATTAAAAGGAAAAATGTGAACTCCTAAACATATTTTGGAATTAGCATACAGTTTATTTTCAGAGGTCATAATTTTGGTATATATGTGACATATATATAGGCATTCTTTGGAGCAATGCAAATGGGAGGGAACAACAACAAAATGACTGGATCAAACAACTGACTGAAACAGTTAACTTCTGCCCAGAGAAAAACTTTAAAAAGACTAAGATGCAAGGTATGTATGGTAGAATGCATGAACTGGGGTGGGGTGGGGTGGGGGGCATGGAAAAGAGAGTGTGTCTAAATTATACTGAGAAATTATGTATGAAGCACACAAAACACCAATAAATATTTTATAAAAATAAAAAATAAAAGAGTTATTCAAACATACAGTTCATAGGTTGTTCAGAGTCATGGTACACAGTGGTCTATCTCCTCTATTAAACAGTATCCACTTGTTCTGTGCATGTTCCTTCTTTCGAGCTCTGTAGGGACATTTAAAAGAGACTTAAAACATATCCCTCTTGTGTTCTTATTTATGCTTACTATTACTATTGGTTGCATTTTAATCCAATTCTGAAGCCATTTTATTAGTCACTTTTCTGTTGCTGTGATAAAACCACCATGATCAAGAGAACTTATAAAAGGAAGAGTTTATTTGATCTTATGATTGATGGTTCCAGGGGATCAGAGTCCATTGTGGCAGAAGGCATGGTGGCCAGGGCTGGAGCAGAAAGCCAAGGTTCACATCTCCAATGAGCACTGGAAGCCGAGAGAGAGAGAGAGAGAGAGAGAGAGAGAGAGAGAGAGAGAGAGAGAGACTGGATACTGGCAAGGCTTGTTAAACTCACTAAGCCCACCCCCAGTGACCCAGTGACATACTTCCTCCAGCATGGCCACACCTTCCAATATCTCCCAAAATAGCGCCACCAACTGGGGACAAAATATCAGAATACTTGAAGCCTATGGAGGACACCCTCATTCAAACCACCACAGCCATTATCTCCTGCGAGCTTGAGTATGCTCACCTTGTCTAGATCAATTCTTTTCTAGCCCTGAACCCCATTTCTCATACTAAATGTGCTTTTCAAATTCTCAGTTATTTCTGGAACTTTGAAAATGTCACATCTTTCTTTAAGCAGTTTTTTTTTTCCAATTTATAAGATTAACTCAATTTTAATGTTTTACTGGAAGGATAACTATGAGTTCACATTCTGAATTCTCACATCTGAATATAACAGTGTTTTTTGAATTTGATTAATAGATTCATGATAAAAATTCTAGGACCAAAAATGTTTCACAGGTCTTTGAAGGGGAAATTTCTCTACTTTACAGGTCATCAGAAAAACTTCTTTCCTTCTTACTTGTAAAGGTATTTATTGAGTGACATTTTCTCTTTTCTGAAAGACAATATGAGGGAATTTTAAGATTAGAATTATTTAAAACCATGTGTGCTTCAATGGGAATTTTGTCTTCCTTTGTTTTTGTTTTTCAAATGAACATATACTCAAAGAGTGTATATGCAATTTGGGCTACTATTTCTAAATAGTAATTGATCATATTGCCTAATTTGTAAAGTCTTTATATAGTACAAATGTGCTTTGTATGTAGCAAATATATCTAAAATTTAGGTAATTAAATCATCCAGGATTGATACATGAACATCAGAATACAGTGATCCAAGTTTCTGGGGACTTGTTCATATGGACTTACAGCAATGGAGACAACATCCATGCAAATTCAGTCAGACAAATACCCAGCACAGAACACAGAAAATGGGCAAGAGAATCCAACATTTGCTGAAGAACTATTCGAAGCTGATTAGTGCTGGGTGAGGGAGTCTTGACCTTCTTTCAGGGAGTGACTCTAGATATGTTGGCTAGACTGACTCCAGTGGATGAAGTCACACCAAGGGACATGGGGTATACTAATTTGATAGACCTTAGTATATATGAAAGAATGCTTAACATCCCATGAGGGAGTGCTATAGGAGCCTCATATTGGGAGTGGGTGTAAATGTGGTTAAATATATATCATTTCAAATGCATAAAAATTCAATAAAAATATACATTGAGAAAAAAAAAAGGTTTTACCCATAAAGTTGTTTTTGCTAGGGTATTTTAGTAACAGCCCAAGAAACGAACCACAAAATGAAACATTCACTAAAATATTTTATTTTTTCTTTGAGAATTTCATGTATACAACATATTTTGATCAAGTTCACCTCTCCACTTTTGACTCCTCTCAGGCCCTCCCTCACCATGCCCCCCTCCCCAAGCTCAATATCCTCTTATGTCCTGCACAGGAATTGATTTAAGGTGTGAGGCATCTAAGCTGCACAGTGTGCTGAATCTGTGCTGCATGGTGCTACAATTGTGAGCACCATGTTGCGCTTTTTCACCTTGTTTCTTCTACTGAGCTCATTTTCAACAGCATTTCCTGAAAAAAAAATCTATGGATTTGAGTGTATGGTTGCATGTAGGAGATTTTGGTTGAAGTTCTCATAACCTTCAAAATGTTGGCTTTGTTTGTTTGTGATTTTCTGGGCTGCTGAAGTTTCAGTTAGAGTCAGAAGCAGTATTACCACTTGGTTTCCATGTTATCAAGCTTGAACTCTGTTCTTGAACAGCCCTGTTTGATGGCCACCATAATACTGGGCTCAAATCTATTAGAAAAAAAGTCTCTTCATTCTGCATTTCTGAAATAATGTTCATGGGATACTATCATCTCTCCTGATTGTGTTGGATACAAATCACCACTGAAGCTCATAAGGTTGGAATTTTACTTGTGAAAAACTTGCATGAGTAAGTTTCTTACAATTGATTTAGTAATGGTTGCCATGAAGTTTTATAATTTTGCTTCAGTTTTATTCACTTATATATTCAAGAAATAGTCAATTTTCAGATTGACTGATAGATTTATTTAAATCCATGCTTGCCATATTTTCATTTAATGATAATGCTTTCATTTCTTCTATTGTACTTGTGTCTTTCTCAATTTTTGTTTTAATCAATGGAGAGTGATGAAACTATCAATTTTATAAAGTTTCTCTAAGATACAACTTTAGATTTCCTTTAAGAGTGTTTCCATAGTGACTCTAAATTCTGTCAAGTTGACAAGGTTAATCTTTACAATTCAACCCTTTGTCAACTTGATGTCCAAATATGTCCATTTATATAATAAATATGTCCACTTATATAATACGTCCAGTTATATAATACGTCCATTTATATAATATGTCCATTTATATAATACGTCCATTTATATAATACAACCACTTATATAATACATCCATTTATATATGTCCACTTATATAATACATCCATTTATATAATAAGTGCATTTATATAATACCTCCATTTATATAATACCTCCATTTATATACCTCCATTTATATAATAAATATGTCCATTTATCTAATATGTCCACTCATATAATACGTCCATTTATATAATATGTCCATTTATATAATATGTCCATTTAATTTTCAAGAATGCAATTTTTCATGTTTCCTTAGCTTATTCCCCTTCTAAAAAGTTAAATGCACATTTAACAGTAGAGTTGTATGCAAGTAAAAGAAATATTTAACATTCTTACATTACATAGCAAGTTGATGTATTTTTAATGTATTTTTATAGTAACATCAGGTATTTGCTGAAAAAGAAAGAAAAGAAAAATTACTCAGTTTGCCTTACAAATAAGATTTTTGTGCTAGGACGTGTATATATGCATATTTTAGAGCAATACAAATTGGAGGGAACAATAACAACAAAAAAGACTGGTTCAAAAAACTGGCTGAAACAGTAAGCTTCTGCCCCAAACAGTAAACTTCTGCACCAAAAAACTTAAATAAAAGACTGAGAAAAAGATGTAAGACGTGTATGGCAGAATACAGAGCTCTGGCGAGGTCAGGGGAGGGAGGACATGGAAGGGGGAACGGGATGGGTCTAAATTTTACCAAGAAATGTTGTATGAAATGAACAAAATTTCAATAAAAAATGAAAATGCACGTAAAATATTTCAATAAAAAATGAAAATGCATGTAAAAAATTAAATGCAAAAAAGGATAAATGAAATAAGACTGGATGACTAAGAGTAAGCATATACGTGAATGAATTCTAAACTACTTTAGTAATAACTAAGTGAAATTTTGTGATTACTGAATTGGGAGCTTAAAAGGATATTAAAAACGTTTTGGCAAAAGTTCTTACTTCCACTAGATTTGGTAGTACACACCACTAATCCTCTGTAGGTGGAAGCAGGAGGATCCCTGTGAGATCAAGTCTACCCTGTTCTACCTAGTGAGTTCCAGGCCAGCTGGGGCTACAGGGAGACTTTGTCTCCAAAAAGACAGAAAATTTTGCTTCTGTTTCTACACTTTAATAAGGAAGAAACTCAACATTTTGTAAATGTTCATTAGAAATAATGTTGAAATCAAATTCATATGTGTCTGAAATATCTTTCCACCTTTGATTTGTTCTTGATTCTTTTCTTCATTTTTCTGAAGATATCTCTGTGCCAGGCATCGTGCATGGACCTCTGTCAGTTATTCTGAAGACGATCGTACTTACTTCCTTTAATGGAGACAAATGGAGACAGCTCTCATTCTGAGCGCATAGTAAGACTGAACCGTTTAGCTCATCTAGAGTCAGATCAATTCATCTGAAAAGTAAGGTCAGAATTATGAAATTTCACAAGTGGAGTATGGTTTTTCCAAGCTACTTTTTTGTCTTTCATTGAGGTTGACTAGAAATGTTTCAGATAGCCCTTGTAATGAACATATCAAACAAGTGAGAAATAAAACTTAATGCTTTCAAATAGTGAAATTTAATATATTTATTATAGCCTAGCCATGTCTCTCCTGACGACTGCCAGATCTATATCAAAGTTGGTTCAAATAGACTCATGACATATTTTGGCAAGTATCATTTCTTACTCTATAATTATGCTAAAAATAAGCCAGAAATGATCTCATTATATTCTTAACTCTTTATTTTTAACATTAATTATATGATTTGATACTTTTGACTGTCTTCTCATATTGTGACCTTTTCTTTGTGATGATAATTTTGGACTCTTTATTCATTCCTATAAGTTACCACAGAATGTTACAACTAGACCATCTAAAAAAATAATCCTAAATTTCAATTTGTCTTCATGATTTTGGGAAAATAAGAATGACCATTTTTAGTTTAAGATAATAAATAATGGAAAAATGTTTTCAGAACTTTCTAGCTATGCCCTCCTTTGTTGACCATAATGATCAAGTTGTTTCCAAGGAAGAGGACCATCCACTTAGCTATGTCCTGGCAAGACTCTGTGGAGTCTTTCCCCCAGCAAAATCAGCTACCAATAAGCCTTCAGCTAAAATTCTGACCTATCCATTTCCACAGTTCTATGCCTAGTTTTTGCCAGCATGAGTTTACATGGGTTTGTGCATGCTGAAACCATTGCCTTAGGTTCATATGACCAAGGTCTTTTGAGGCTTAATTTATAGATGACTTGTGTACTGGATTGCTTTAGTTAGCAACTTCACACAACTGTGAAGAAAGAGTCACAATTGGGGAATAGCCTCCACTGCATTGTCCTATGGCCATTTCTTTGATTATAGACTTAGGTTGGATGGTCCAGCCCCCTGTGGGTGGAACCACCCCTGGGCAGGTGGTCTTGTAGTGAATAGAAAAACAGGCTGAGCCACGGCCAAGGTAGCAAGCCAGTAAGCAGTTATCCTCCATGATTTGTACCCCAGGTTCCCCCTCTGAGTTCCTGCCTTGGCTTTTCATGATAATAGACTATGTTTGTAAGCCAAATAAGCCTTTTCCTCCCTAAGTTGGATCCGGTCACTATTTTTTCTTTTCTTTTCTTTTTTTTTTTTTTTCTTTTTTTTTTTTTTTGGTCTTTTTGAGACAGGGTCTCACTGTAGCTCCAGCTGTCCTGGTGTCCTGGAACTCACTCTGTAGGCCAGGATGGCCTTGAAGTCACAGACATCTGCCTGCCTCTGCCTCCCAAGTGCTAGGATTAAAGGCGTGCACCACCATGCCTGGCTTCAGTCACTACTTTTATCACAACAATTGAACAAGAATATCAAGCAGATTAGAATAGCTTAATAATTCAGTGACAGATACACAAACTCTACCACCTCTCACAAGATGTTCAAAAAGCTTGAAAGGAAACTGTGAGCCAAGATCATGGAAAATTTGACTGGGCAACTCAGATGTTGGTGATTATCATAGCTGACTACACCTTGATACACATCTGTGTGATACCAGAAGTTAAGAAGGAAAGTATCTATGCACTCTAAAAAGTAAATCACCTCAGGCTGGAGAGATAGCCTAGCGGTTAAGAGCACTGACACTCTTGCAGAGGACCCAGGTTCGATCCCCAGCACCCACATGGTGACTAAGAACCATCTGTAACTCCAGTTCTAGGAGAACTCCAGTTCCAGGGGGATCTGAGTCCCTCTTCTGACCTCTGCGGCATTGCACAACACGGGTGCACAGACCTGCATGCAGACAGTACATTTATACACATACAAAAATAAATTATAAAAAAAAAATTAAAAAAAAGTAAATCTACCTCAGGTTTTCAATAACTTGAGAAATGGGCCACAGATCCCCTTCAGTTGTGATCTTTTAAAAATATCTGAATTTTGGGCTGGAGAGATGGCCTAGTGGTTAAGAGCGCCGACCGCTCTTGCAGAGGACCCGGGTTCGATCCCCAGCACCCATATGGCGGCCGAGAACCGTCTGAAACTCCAATTCCAGGAGAACTCCAGTTCCAGGGGAATCCGACACCCTCTTCTGACCTCCACGGCATTGCATGACACGGGTGCACAGACTTGCATGCAGACAGTACATTCATACACATACAGAAATAAATAAAAATTAAAAAAAAATATCTGAATTTTTCATGCTTTGCTCTAAGTACATTAAACTAAAAGAAAATTTTCTGATGATGTTTACTACTCAAATAATCACAATTAATGGCACTACTATGCAAGTTAGACTGGAAAATATCTTCCTTGAATCAACACTGATGCAAAGCTACCATACTTTATAGCTATCATCAGAATTTCCAGTTACAATAAAAATTCTCTTCAATCTTTCCAATGTGTTTGCTTTAAATTCAAATTGAGATACTTTATTTCTAAAATCTTTCACTAGCATGCTTCACTTAACATCTGTAATTTACAAATGATAGTTTTAGTTCAACAATGGTAGAAGTTAGGTAGTAATATTGCCAGATTTTGGCATCCAAGTGATTTACTTTAGTTCACAAATCACTTCTTACATTCTGTTATAGTTGTGAATACACATTCTGTCATACATGCTAATTGGAAATGTCAGTTGTTTTCAATATAATTAGTATAATTGCTTAGATAAGGAGAGCAGAAGTATTTTTTAAATATAAATCCACTTTCATGATTGCCCAAAATGCTATTGTTGATTAGGTTTCCTAGACTACCATGAGTTGTGTAGTCATCAAGTTCTTGAATCTCTTGACACAGGAAATCTGTAAAAAGGAGAAGAAACCTGAGAATAGTGTTAAGCTCTTGTCAAAAAACTTATTTTCTGTCAAAATACTTATTTTTTGTATCATTTGCTGAAATAAAAATATGAACCAGACTTAAGATTTTTCTATCCTAATTGTGATTTGGTTATGCTTGACTTGATATGTTTCAAACAATGAGCTCAGGTAAATCTTAAATTTGAGTCTGACAAATTTCAACCTAGTATTCACTCCTCATGAAACACTTGTCTGTCTGTAGAAGACATGGGCTGTGTAAGGATGCATTGTCTTTGGAAAGGGTGGGTATGTGAAATGCAAGTTGCTGTTGTCAAATCTAAGCTATTTCCTGAGACCTTCATCTCAAATTGTCAATAATATAATAAGACATTATACATCTAGTGACATACTCATAGACCCATGTTGAAGCATATCTTTGCCTAGCGCACATTGTTGGCTTGAACTTCGGAGAGACTAAAAAGTGCAATGTAAATATCACTTACTTTGAATATGTTTATTTTGAGAATAAAATATATCAGGAATTCATTAAAATAAGTGGGAGGTTGATGTGTGACATTCATGTTGAATAGCATTGATGCCAGTGTTTACTCTTGCTCCAACTCTATAGAAGATTATATATTTCACTTTTTATGAATATGTATGCTCTACTCATTTTCAGACATGTATATGTCTGAAATCAGTCACTTTATGGTGGGATAAGGATTGAGGCTCTGTGACATCTGCTATATCTGCCCAGGAACTCTAAATATGATGGTCTGTTTTATCTATGTCATTTGCTTTTGTTCTTTTCTGCATGAATAGCAAATTCCAGTTATGTAATACCTCTCTTTGACTCCTAGAAGAACATCCAAGGTATAGAAGAGTGTCATGTATGGAGCTTCAGGATCTTCACCAATATGAATCCAATGGGAATTTTAATCAGAAGTAGACATCACCTGGGGAAGGCCACTCGGGCTTAGAAAGAGGTCTTTCTAACTGTAGCCAAACTCACTACAACTACTCACTGTCTAAAAGACCTTTAGAAACTCTTCTTTCTGTCTGTGGTTCACAGTCTTAAAGATCAGGTGCACATCCTCATGTGAAGGACTTGTTTTAATGGTTTTATTCAAGTCTTCGTTTATTGAGTTCTTCTCATAACTAAAATCTAGCCCGACCCTTAATCTTCCAAGAAATATTCCTCATTTAATTATACAGTTTAAATGTAAAAGACCGTAAAATAGGATAAACTCATTAGAGATGAATTTTTTCTGCTTGTGAGTCACTCTCTGATATTTGTTCATCATCAATGACTGGATTCTCATTTTCATCCCACACATGACTTTTACCAATCCTTATTAATTTCCCCAACCATTAGTTAGCGCTAGTAATCACAGAAATGCACATATAGACCAACACATTCTATTTTCTTCCATAGTTACCTTTATCTCAGGTTATTTCTGCCTAGAACACACTTCTTAACTACAATATTTTTCTCTTTGAAATGTTATACTTCAGACAAAGGACTTGGAAAATATGCACTGCAACTAACCACCAATTCTCCTCCTTGAATACTAGGTCCTATAGTATTGCAATGTGCTAGGCAAGCCTCCAAAAGAGAAAACCAATCAAAGATCCTACCCAGTTGTAAAGCTTGCAAACCAAAATGGTTGTCCCAGAAAAATATCTTCTTCTGGTGTAATGGAGCCACTTTTGATTTGGGAGTAACCAACAGCTGTCTATGAACTTAAAACCCACTCAATGGGAGGAAATTCCTACGTGGTACTAGAAACATACCCAAATACCCAAGGCGGGAGAGGTCATAGACCCTAGAGGAGAACCTATTATTGCCATTTTCCTAAACTAAGATAACTAACTTATTATAGTCTCTATATATATAAACTTATTTTTTACAAATAGATGTAGATCCCCCCTCATCAAGGAAGCTGCCTTTTGCAGTAGATGGAGACTATTACAAAGTTCCACAGCTTGTCACAACCTAGGGAATAAGTGACCATGGGTGCCCTATTAAAATCAACACATCTGTAATTTTTAATGTTACTAGTACCAAAATAAAGATAAAGAAGCATTATACAACAACAACAACAACAACAACAACAACAACAGAAAGGACTGCATCAAAGAACTGACTGAAACAGTGAACTTCTGCTCAAAACAGTCAACTTCCACATGGAGAATATTGAGAAAGACTGAGAAAGAGATGAAAAACATGTTTGGCAGAATGCATGAGCTCTGGTGGGGTGGGGGGATAGGGTGGGGGACACAGTTCTAGGTTTGATAAAAAAAAATATATATATATATAATAAAAATTAAAAATACAAAAAAGAGAGAAATTGTAGATATATGGCAAATTTGAACATATACAGAATTCCTAGGTACCCCAAGACTCACACATTCACAACCTCACCAGTCATTAATGTCCCAAAGAGGAACAAGTCATTTACCATAATCCATGGTTGCTAACGGCTGTCTGTAACTCCAGTTCCAAGGGATCTGATGTCTTTTTCTTCCTTCTGTGGGCATTGCATGCATGTGGTGCACTTAATATATCCAGGCAAAACACTTATACACGTAAATAAGGTAACATAAAATCTTTTTTGTAAAAAGTTTGAGTTTTGATGTGTTCCATTCCATGGGCTTTGACAGGTGTCTAATGCTATATACTCACCATTATAGTTCTGCAGAGAATATTTTTACCATCCTTTAATCATAGATATTTTAGTATTGTTGACAGAAATTTTTTTAAATTTAAAAAGTAGATTGTAAACATAATTTAAGAAGCAAAATATAAGGATATATATAATATATATTATATATATATATATATATATATATATATTAGCCATTAACATGTGCTTAACAAAACAAGTAATAAAAAGAAAATATTTTTAAAAATTAAAAAAGGAAGCATTATACAAAAGTACATGTTTTTCACCTAATTCCTGGACTGGAATTCATACACTTTAGGAAAAATAAATTTTGACAGTTAAAACAAGCAAATTTTATATACAGAACTAAGAACTGTTTAAAGCCCTCTAGGAAGAGGTTGTAAATAAATAATGTGTTAAGTTACAAAAGATTAAGAAAGAATAGCTACCATTAGGAGTTAGGAAAGAAGTAGCTACCATTAAGAATCAAGTAGGGAACACTAGAAGGTGTTCGGGTAGCAAAAAGCACCAATGTTTGTCTTCCCAGGACTTTCCAGAGTCTTCTGAAGCCTCAGTATAGAATATCAATTTTGCATTAATATTGCTAGATATCATTTGGGTGATTGGTAGACAATCTACACATATTATTGGTGGTAGTAATCTTTGAATATTACATTGGCATTAAAATTACAATTCACTTTCTAAAGAACTGAAGATTTCTTAAAAAATTCAAACAGGTAGCTGAAAGATGAATGTTGCTTCTTCCTTAAAAGGGATTTTTTTTTCTGGCTTTTAGAACTGATGCAAATGAATTTGTAAGAGGCACACAGGTGAGTGACTATTTTGCAATGAATGCATTTTTATTTAAAATCCCCTCACCTAAACATTTAGAAATAAAGAACTATGTCATCTTGGAAATAATGCATAGTTCATTGATGTTCTAGGCAGAAGTTTTAGCACATCCAAGCATGAGAATCCAATCTGTCTTCCTTACAGTTTTGTGAAGCAAAATGGCCTTTGACAATGTTAAAAGACCCTTGCTGGAGAGCATTTCACTACATGCCTCTTTAAAGAGTGTTTTGGCAGGTTCGAGTTTCCAGCTGAGTGGTTTTGCTATTGCAGTTCCCATTCAGTATTTGTTATCGAGTTCTCCTGTCTCGCTCATCAGAACCAGGATATTTTATGAGACCTGTATTTGTCACTTTATGTTTTAGAAGTTCAGAAATGGGAGCAGGTGAATAAATCTTTTCTACAAAGAGAAGAATATTAAATTTTTTTGTTTCACCTCCTGATAAGAGAAACTACTTCCAAGCTTTAAAAAAATAAAAGAAGAAATCGAATATCAATTTCTCATGCTTCTACCTGAGATGGAATTCAGTGTTACATAACAACACAGTATCTAGTAAAATGCAGTGTTTATGTAAATAATGTGGGACAAATTAGGATTTGAGAAGGATCTGGTTTAAATTCCCTATATATTTCTGGTATTATGCTGAGCAGATAGCTGCAGGCTTAGTTCTTTATTTCACTAGGTACATGGTAAAAAAAATTACTACCTTCCTTCATACCTTGCATTGCTGAGAAATACGATTTCCTTCCATGTTTAGAGCTTCCATCATTCCATCAAGTGAATGAAATACCATGGTCTTTGTAACAACTTAATGCACAGACATTTACAACTGCCAGGTCACTTGACATTCCTATATTTTCTGTTCAGTAGCCTGCCTTCAGGGACTGGGCTATGCTATATACCTAGTCTTGTAACTGATACCAACACAAGGAAAAAACATACTGTAGAACTTTAGTTCTCTCAACCAGATAGAAAAAAAATCACAAGAAGATACAGTTCAAAATATTTAGAATTAAAGATGCTTCAAAGTAATTAATAGTTATATCACAAAATTTGAGTACTGTTAAAATAAACTTAAATACTCTTTTAAAAATTATAGCAATCAAGACTGTAGTATGGGCTAAAGAATAGATAAATTTATTAATATAATGTACTATAATTAATATAATATAATATAGCCAAGAAATATATCTTTGTGAGCAGTCAAGTTATCTGTAATAAAAGTGGTAGTATAGAAGAAGATGATCTTTTTTATTTTTTAGTTTTGTATATGTATGAATGTAGTGTCTGCATGTTTGTTTGTGCACCCGTGTCGTGCAATGCCATGGAGGTCAGAAGAGGGTGTTGGATTCCCCTGGAAATGGAGTTAAAGATAGTTCTCAGCCTCCATGTGGGTGCTGGGGATCAAACCCGGGTCCTCTGAAAGAGCGGTCAGCACTCTTAACCGCTAAGCCATCTCTCAGCTCCAGAAGATGATCTTTTAATAAATGGTGCTAGAACTACTGAACAGTTCTAGAAGATAATAAATAAGAAAAACCACATGGACAAAATCAGGTCTTGCTAAACCAGGCTTCCTTTTTTGAAGCATAAGCAGACTGGACACTGGCTGAAGTCCCCTTTGTGGGTCTCCAAGACCTCCCTGAACAGGAAGACTGGTGACCCACCTCTGCAGGACATTTCAAGAGATGCCCCCATGTATAATCCCCTAAGACTTGGTTGACCTCTGAGGGAAAGGAATAAAGTTATCCCCTAGGTCCCTAGGCCAAATTGGTATGGACATCAAGTATGATCATTAAGCACCCAGAAAGGCTAAGTTGCACCAGCCTGTTACATTTGCAAATTAAAACAACTTTAAGATTTCATCTCACCACAATAAGGCTGGCTAGGATCAAGAAAACAAATGATACCAAATGCCAGAGAGGGTGTGGGGAAATGAGAACACTCATCCACTGCTGGTGGGAATGCAAACTTGTACAACCATTATGGAAAGCAGTTTGGAGAACCCTTAAAAGTCTCAAAATGAGCCTGCCACCTGACCCAGCCATACCACTTCTGGGTATACATACATCAGACTCTTCCTAAAACATAGATACACATACAGCCATGTTTATTGCAGTTGTCTTCACAATAGCAAAGAGTTGGAACCAACCCAAGTGTTCCTCAACCATTGAGTGGATATAGAAAATGTGGTACATCTACACAATGGAGTACTATGCAGTGGTAAAGAAAGATGACATCATGAAATTTGCAGGTAAATTGATGGAACTAGAAGATTTTATGCTAAGTGAAGTAACACAGTCCCAGAAGAAAAAAGATGAATGGTATCCCTCATCTGTGGATGCTAGTACCAAGTACCTAGGTATAAGCCTCACCATCTAAAGACAACTGTGCTCTTGTACTGGGAATCCTTACACAGGTTCTAGAACTGACCTAACACTTATTTTCAAACCTTGGTGTTTTAGGATATGATGGAGGGTATATGTGCATCTTTTAGAGTAATATGGGATTAAAATGGAAAGATGCAAATCAAGAAATATGACATGGAAATAGCATACAGTTTGTTTCCAAAGGACACAATGTTAATATAGATGTCATCTTTCTTTACCACAGCATAGAACTCCATTGTGTGGATGTACCCCATTTTCTCTACCCACTAGTCAGTTGAGGGGCTCTGGATTTGTTCCATCTCTTCCCTATTGTGAAGAGAGCTGCAATACACATGGCTGTGCATGTATCTCTGTGGTAGGATGAGCCTTGTGGGTAAATACCCAGGAGTAGTATGACTAGGTCAAGTGGTAAACTCATTTTGAGTCTTTTAAGGGTTCTCCACACTGCTTTCCATAGCGGCTGTACAAGTTTACATTCCCACCAGCAGTGGATGAGTGTTCCCTTTTCCCCACAACCTCTCCAGCATTGGTATCATTTATTTTATTGATCCTAGCCAGTCTTATTGGAGTGAGATGATATCTTAAAGAGGTTTTAATTTGCATTTCCTTAATTATTTGCAATGTTGTACACTTTTTAAGATGTTTCTCAGCCATCTCTAATTCCTCACTGTGAATTCTCTGCTCAGCTCTTTATCCATCTTTTTAGTGAATCATTTGTTTTCTTTCTTTTTTTTTTTTAGTAGTTTATATATTCTGGATGTTAATGCTCTGTCAGATGTATCAGCGATGAAGGTTTCCTCTTACTCTATGGGTTTTCTCTTCACTTCTTTGATTGTTTCTTTTGCTGTACAGAAGCTTTTGCATTTGATGAGGTCTCATTTGTCAATTGTCAACATTATTTCCTGCACAGCTGCTGTCTGATTTAGAAAGTCTCTTCCTATGCCTATATCATCCAGGTTGCTGCCAAATTTTTCTTCTATCACCTTCATAGTTTTGGGAATCACATTGAGGTCTTTGATCCATCCAGTTGGAGTTGATTTTTGTACAGAGCAAGAGGTAGAGGTAATTTTATTGTTCTAGAAGTGGTGATCCAGCTTTGCCAACACCATTTGCTGAAGATGCTGTTTTTCCTGCATTGTGTCTTCTTGCCCCCCTTGTCAAATATGAGGTGGCTGAAATTGTATGTGCTCAAGTTTGGATCTTTAGTTTTGTTCCATTGGTCTACAGGTCTGTTTTTGTGCCAGTACCAAGCTGTTTTTATGACTATAGCCCTGTAGTATAGTTTGAAGTCTGGTATAGCCATCCCCCTTATATTGCTCTTTTCACTCAGGATTGCTTTGGCTATTCAGGTCTTTTGATTTTCCATATAAAATTAAGGATTTTTTCCAAGCCTGTGAAGAAAGTATTGGGGATTTTAATTGAGACTTCATTGATTCTGTATATTAATTGGGGTAGAATGCACATTTTTACTATATTAATGTCCTTAATCTATGAGCATGGGAGTTCTTTGCATCTTCTGATATCTTCTTCAAATTCCTTCTTCAGGGATTTAAAAATTCTTTGTAGAGATCTTTGGTGTCTTTGGTTAGGTTTTTTTCCTATGTATTTTACTGTTTTTGAGGCTATTGTGAGTGGGAAGTTCTCCTTGTATTCCTTTTTCAGTTTCTGGTTGTTGGTGTAAAGAAGGGCTACTCATTTTTTCTAGGCTAATTGTGTATCCCACCACTTTACTGAAACTCTTGGTCATTTCTAGGAGTTTTCTGATGGAGTTTTTAGCATCCCTTAGGTAAACTATCACATTGTCTGCAACAGTGATAGCTTGACTTCCTCTTTTCCAATTAATACTCCTTTAATTTCCTTTTCTTGCTTTATTGCCCTAGCAAGTGTTTAATGCACTATATTGAAGAGGAGTGACAACAGGGAGCAGCCTTGCCAAGTTCCTACATTTAAGGGGAATGCTTCTGACTTTTCTCCATTTAGGATGATGCTGGCTGTGGGCTTCTTGTATATGGCTTTGATTACATTGTGGAATGATCCCTCCAGTCCAATTCCCTCTAGAATTTTAAGCATGAAGGGGTGCTGGATTTTGTCAAAGGCTTTTTCTGCATCAATTGAGATGATTGTGTGGTTTTTGTCTTTAAGTCCATTTATATGTTTTAAGATATTTATTGATTTTCGTATATTGAACCATTTCTGCATCTCTGGTATGAATCCAACTTGGTCATAATGGATGTTCTTTTTGATGTGGGTCTGTATGCGGTTTGCAAGTATGTTGTTGAGAATTTTTGCATCTGTGTTCATTAATGAGATGGGTCTATAGTTCTCTTTTTGGCTGTATCTTTGCTGCCTGTTTTTGGTATTAGAGTGATGCTGGTTCATAGAAGGAATTTGGGAGATTTCATTCTGCTTGTATCCTTTTGAACATTTTGAGAAATAATGGTTGCGAATCTTCTTTAAATGTTTTATAAAATTCTGATATGAAACCATCTGGGCCTGGGCTCAGTGGGGTATTGAGTTTGCTGGAGTTAATCTGTGTTTTGAGGTCCTGGAGAATTGGCTTTATAAAGTTTGGTGCACCAGAGTTTAGTGCATATATATTCATGATTGTGAAATCTTCATGGTTATTGTTCCTTTCATATAGATTTAATGGCCCTCTTTGTCTCTTCCAGTTACTTTTACTTTGTAGTCTATTTTGTCTGATATTAAAATAACAACTCCTGGGGCTAGAAAGATGGCCTAGCAGTTAAGAACGCTGTATTAGTCACTTTTCTGTTGCTGTGATAAACCACTATGACCAAAGGAAGTTATAAAAGGAAGAGTTTATTTGAGCTTACGATTGATGGTTCCAGGGAATTAGAGTCCATTGTGGTGGAAGGCATGGCGGCTGGAGTGGCAAGCCGAGGGTCACATCTCCGAAAGAGCACAGGAAGCAGAGAGAGCAACTGTAGACCACGAGGCTTGTTAAAACTCATTAAGCCTGCCCCCAACAACGCACTTCTTCCAGCATGGCCACACCTTCTAAGACCTCCAAAAACAGTGCCACCAACTGGAGACAAACGTCTGAATACCTAGAGCCTATGGGGGACACTCATTCAAACCACCACAAGGGCCAACTGCTCTTGCAGAGGACCCGGGTTCGATCTCCAGCACCCACATGGTGGCCGAGAACCATCTTTAACTCCAGTTCCAGGGGAATCCAACACCCTCTTCTGACCTCCGTGGCATTGCACGACACGGGTGCACAAACCTACATGCAGACAGTACATTCATACACATAAAAAAATAAAATAAAATAAAATAACAACTCCTTCTTGCTTTTTCGTACCATTTGCTTGGAATATTTTTTACCATCCTTTCACCTTAAGTTGGTGCCTATCTTTAAAATGAGATGGGTTTCCTGTAGACAGAATATAGATGGGTTCTGTTTCCTAATCCATTCGCCCTTCTATATCTTTTGATTGGGGAGTTTAGTCCATTAATATTTAAAGTTATAACTGAAAGATATGTGTTGATTCCTTTTACCTTATTACCCATTTGTAATTTGGGTCTATTTTCCTACTTCTGCAGTTAGGCTTTTATTAATTTTTCTAAGTCCTTGCTCCTTTCCTCTGTCTTTTGAATTTCTTTGAGTAATTTCTGAAGGGTTGATTTTTTGGACATGTATTGTTTCATCTTGTTTATGTCATGAATTTTTCTTTCTCCTTCAACTATAATCAACATTTTTACTGGATATAGTAACCTGGGCTGTCACCTATAGTTGTTTACCACTGGGAATACATTGGTCCATGCTTTTCTTGCTTTCACAGTTTGCCCTGAAAATTCAGCTGTAATTTTGATGGGTTTCCCCTTATATGTAACTTGTTGTTTTTCTCTTGTCGCTTTCAAAATTTTATCTTTGTTTTGGGTGACTAGTGTTTTAACTAATATATGGCATGGAGAATTTCTTTTCTGATCTTGTCTATTTGGAGTTCTATGTGCTTCTTGTATTTGTATGGATTTGTCTTTTTTTTAATTTGGGTAATTTTCATCTATTATTCTGTTGAAGATCTGATTAATAACAGTCTCTTGAGATTTTTCTCCTTCCTCTATCCCTATGATGCTAAGTTTTAATCTTTTCATAGTGTCCCACATTTCCCGGTTGTTCCACTCTCGTTTATTTTAAAAATTTTCATAACCTTTACTTGAAGGAGCATGAGAGGCAACAACAACCTAAAGAAGGCACCTAAAGGAAATAAGGTAGGGGGCCAGCTGTTCCTAAGTAAACAAGAGGGGGCTAAAGGAAGTAAGGTAGGGGGTCAGCTGGTCCTAAGTAAATAAGAGGGGGCTAAATGAAGTAAGGTAGGGACCAGCTGGTCCTAGGTAAATAAGAAGGGGCTAAAGGAAGTAAACAAGAGGGGGTTAAAGGAAGTAAACAAGAGGGAGCTAAAGGAAATAAGGTAGGGGGCCAGTTGGTCCTAAGTAAACAAGAGGAGGCTAAGGGAAGTAAGGTAGGTGGGCCAGCTGGTCCTAAGTAAACAAGAAGGGGCTAAAGGAAGTAAGGTAGGTGCAGCCAGGGTTGTTTTGAAACTTTTCCGATTGACTCTAGCTATTTGATCTTTAAAATGATTGGCTGTTCCCTTGTGGGTTTTGCCTTTATAAGCTGCTGTGGTGCTTGCAATAAATGAGATTGGGTGTGACTGACTCTGGTCTGTCCGAGTGTCCCCGGGACAGGGGAGGCTGCAAGGTGGGGCAGACTGCACAACTGTCTTTCACCTTCCATCTGGTTGCCGTGTGGGGTAGGACCCTGCATTTACTTGAGCTTTTTAGTTGTTCTGTGTTATATTCCAATTCTGACTTTCTTTTTTTTTTTTTTCTTTGCTTCCTCCATTCTTCTTCTGAGGCTTTTTCCATTCCTTTCCTCTTGATTGGATGAGTGTTCAATTTCCTTTTTCATTTCATCCTGTGATTTCTTTAGTATTTCCAGTTCCTTTTGGAGTGTCTCAATTTCTTCCTATATCTCTTTGCTTCACTGGTTGGTTTCCTTTTTTATTTCCGCATGGGATCTTTTCAGTATTCTACGTCTTTCTGCAGTTTGTCATTCTCTCCCTCTAGGTCATTCTTTAGTTTTTCATTCTCTCTCCTTAGTTCTGACTTGTTCTTTATATACTTTGATTTCTTTGAATGTGTCCATGATTGTTCTTCTAAGATCTGTGTTCTGGGTTACCTTTAGGGAGATCTCATTGTAGGAATCTTCTATAGGGTTGGTAAAATTTGGTGTGGAATTATTCTGCACTTTTCCCATGTTGATCTTTCGTTGTGTTTTGTTTTGTTTTGTATTCTCATGAGAATCTCAAATGTTTCTTCACTGTGTTGAATGCTTGCTTTGCTTGCTTCCTTCAGATGCCTTCGTTGTTTTCTCCTTGTTTATAGAGTGTTGACTTCTTTAGTTTTCAGTCTTTCAATTTCAGCTATATATTGGAAGTCTAACTCACTCTTCCCTTTCTGTTCTGAAGGTTCTCCAAAAACCGGGTAGGTAACAACCCAGTAGGTACGTTTCTGAGCACTGTGCTCAGTCTTCTTCCTGCAAGCCAGTTCCTCTAGGTTGTTTGTAGGGATTAGTCTTGCAGGACTGGAGTTGTCTAACTTTCACTGTTTCGTTTATTGCCTTGCACCCTGGAATCACTATTGTAGTCTCACTTGGACACTCCCTCTGCAATTCCAGGGAAGGGGGGCAAGTGGCTCTCTTAGCCCATTTAGCTAGCTTGTCCCTGGCATTAAGTGATGATCAAGTACTCAGACTTAAACAGGGAATCAATGCCATTTATTTAGGGCTTAAAGGACAATGTGGAAGAAGGGACAGGGAGAATGTAAGAGCAGGAAGTTAGAAGAGGCATTAAATGTTATGTTCTGTGTATGGCATAACCATTTCAATTATCGTAGCATAGCATCAGCAGCCACCAACAGTCAGCCTACAGAGACTAGATCTGCCCACACCCAGTCATAGACCAGGAAGGGGCCATGTGGCTGTACTCCTCTGGGGAGAAGGGCAGACAGACATTCTTCAGTAGTTTAACTTAACCATGGAGGAATGTGTGTGAGGTGTGTATGTACACACATACACACACACACACACACACACACACACATATGTACCCCATATATATATTCAAAATCAAAAGATCATATGTGATTTCTTCAGTGTTTCTTTGTACAGAGCTCAGATACTTTGGGAATTTGGTACAAGGGATATGAAGGGCAGGGCACAGGACTGTTGAGTTGTGCGTTCTGACCTGATGGTCACACTCCAGCAAGCTCTGCCATTTCCTGCTCTGAGTGGCATTTGAACTTCACAATATTTTTGTCACTCATTCAGGTGAGTCAGAAACAGAGTGTAAAGGAAGCCACTGAGCAAGTTCAGCAAACTTTAAGTGGGAAACCAGACATCAGTAGAATGATTTCTCAGGGACGTAATTTGTTTTATGATCATCATGGAGACAAAGAATGGTAGGGTGAGGGAGTTTTTGACTTGGATATTCAGGGTAAGGTCATATCCTGGATTCAGTATATTTTTGTATTCTTCATGCTGAAATACCGACTTATTCACATGTACAAAGCTGGTTTCTGGCACACACCTTTAGTCCTAGCACTTGGGAGGCAGAGGCAGGCACATCTCTGTGAGTTCAAGGCCAGCCTGTTCTCCAGAGCAAGTTCTAGGACAGCCAGAGCAACATGGAGACCCTGTCTCAAAAAGACAAAAAAAAAAATACCCAGAAACAAAGCTGGTAAAGTTAGTTATCCTGGTATCCCAAAGTCTGTAAATTACCATTTTCCCCTCAATACTAGACACCATCATAGTTACACCTCGTTTGTTTGTAGTCATGCATGTCCCTGTTTCTTTCAAATTAAAACAAGCTTCCATCTGATAGGGATGAGAGAGGCTTGGAACACTGGAGAAGTGAACAAAATATTAGAAGCTCAGGAATTTGACCAAAATTACAAGATTCAGGAATTTCTTAGATTCCTAAGACTCTCCCCAAAGACTGTGTGTGCAGGAAGGTTTTCTATGGAGGAAGGAATGCTCTGATGAACTGAGGGGGGATCTGTTTGTTGATTTGTCTATGTAGGAGTGGGTCCTTTATATCATGTTGAAACCTTTAATTTACATATTCTCCTCTAACTAATGCCTATAAAAATCATTGTTTACTTCAAGGTAAACTTTGGAAGAACTGTGTATTCTGTCTGTCATTCGTGCCCCTGGTATAGTATACAGTTGTTCATGTTGTCCCAGAAAATGTCACATGACACCACCTCAGTTTACAGAAGAGGTAATAATTCATTCCTCAATCACATGATTGAGAATAATAATCATTTCTGGTTTCAGTGTATAAACTCTAAACATCTGTGAATGAACTGGTATTTATTTTCAAATAAATATATATTGTCAACACTAAAATTCATACTAGTACCTTAATTTCCCACCTGATGCATGGCCCCCTAATTTTGGCAATCACTATCACTCAGGGTTTATGCTCTGTCTACCCCCTGGGAATCATGCTACAACACAAGCTAATAATCTATGTAAATATCCATGTGGCCAAGAGGCTTGAATAGCATGAATATTCATCATCATGGTCTACAATACTGACATGATGGAGACACTCATTCTCCTCTTGCATTATCCCTGCTGTGTCTCCTTCACCCGTTTTTGTCAATCCAATGCTGGCTTCACCTCTCTACCTTAGCCAGCCTGAATCAAAGCAAAATTGTTTTATTTTTATATTTTTCTTTTCCTTCTAATTACATTGTATGTGTATGTGTGTATTGTACGCACTCATGTATGTATGTCTTTGCATATATGTGGGTACATATAGGTACTAGTTTATATACATGCATGTAGAAGGCAAAAATGGACTTTTAGGGTCCTCCACAGACTCAGCTAGTGTAATTAGCTTGCTTGCCACATATTCCTTATTTGTGCCTTTTTAGTGCCGAGGGGACAGGTGGAAACCTCCATGCCAGTCTTTTATGTTGTATCTGAACACCATTTCTCTCCCTTGCATTTTTCCATGGGGCAATCTCCCAATCCTTTCTTACTTAGATCTCAGATGTCCAGTGTTCACCCACACTTGTCTTCTAGTACTATACATAAGGAATCTTAGAGCATGGACTGTCCAACACTGAACTATAATTATAGAAGCTCCATAGACTCTTTCCAATGTGTTCTGCATTAGACTTCACTTTTCCTGCAGTGATGTATTCCTCGTAGTGTAATATACACACTAGTCTATCTGTCGACTATTTATTTCCACTAAACTAAAATGCAGTTCTTATGAGGATAGATCTATGTTTCCACTTTTCACTCCTCTCTTCTCATTAATTGAAGCAACATTTATCATGTGATGTTAGTAAATATTTATATAAGAATTCTTAAGATGATGAAATTTAGTTTGTGATTCTAAGCCTTTAATGGCCAAGCCATTTCTCTGACCTGTAGCTGTTGGTCAAGGTAGTCCAAAAGACTCCCAAAATAACAGGCTATTGCAACAGCCCTTGATTGCCTCCTGTTACTTGAAGGTAAGACCCTATTGCTGAAGGAGGCCTGGCTTGTGAAGTATCTAGTTTCAAAGGGAAGCAGAGATCATCAGGACTGTTTAATCTATGGGCTCTGGTCAGCTGGGGCTGAAGAATCAGCTGTAAGTAAGAAGATACCAGAACCTGAAGTGAACCCTTTGCTTTACTGGGAAAATTAATTCTGGTTAGCTGGGGCTGAAAAATCAGCTGTAAGTAACAAGAGAACAGCATCACTGTGGTGAAATCTTCTGGGAAGAATTTCTTCAGGGTCATCACATAGAAGCTATGTTCCAGAAGGGGCCTGAGCCTCCATATCAAGCCAGAAGCAGGACTTGGTAGTGTGTAAGAGTCTCCTACATGGTTCTGGTGTTGAAATTTGAGGGGTTCACAGAAAGCAGCCAAGGCTTGGCACTGTGAGAGGTCAGGAAAGTCCATTGGTGGAAGTGCACCTTGGTTGCAGTGAAGACCCCAGGATTGCAGGGGTCATGGAGAGAAGCTGAAGCTTTGCACCAGGAGAGGTCAGAAGAGACAATTGGTGAAGGTGCTGCTTCAGTTTCAGTGGTGACCCCAGCTTTCTGGAGATGCTAGGACCATGGGATGACCACCAAGAGCAGCAGCAGGTGTGAATTGGAGATGGCCTGGGCCTGTGAGATGGGTTGTGTGTGCCACAGATGGCAGAGTCAGAGACGGGGAGCTGCCAAAACCCTTTGGAACCCAGAAGATGTGAGTGAATCCCAGGTGTCCAGCCTTGAGCTACTTTGCTGGACTTAGGTTTTGTTTAGGTGTGCCTGATTCTTCCATTTGAAATAAGACAGTACTTATTTTGGATTTTACAGCAGCCCGCAGTTAAGAGACTTTTAACAGACTGTGAACTTTTAAGTGTTTGGGCATTTTAAGGACTGTGGGGCTTTTAAGGTTGTACTATCTTAGGTTGTGATTAATGTTAACACCATACTTTGGGGATAAGAACTGGAAAGGTGGTAGTTTAATAGTGATGTGTTTTGTGTGTCATGTTGACAAGGGGTCAATTGTGCTGGATAGCTTTAGTGTCAACTTGACACACCTGGGTTGAGGGAGCCTCAACTAGGGAATTGGCACCATTGGACTGGCCTATGGCCACATCTGTGGAGTATTGTCTTGATTGTCGAGCAATGTGGGAGGACTCAGCCCACTATGGGTGTTGCCACCCTGGGCAGGTTGTTGTGTACTATATAAGAGGGCAGGCTGGGCATGGTCCAGGGGAGCAAGCCAGTAAACAGCATTCCTCCATGGCCTGTGCTTCAGCTCCTGCCTCCCGGTTCCTTCCCTGAGTTCCTGCCTTGGGCTCCCTGAGTGATGAACTGTGACCCAGGAGATGTAAGCTGAATAAACCCTTTCCTCCCCAAGTTGGTGTCAGTCAGAGTGTTTATCACAGCAATGGAAGACAAACTACAACTCTCTCTCTTTCTCTCTCTGTATATATATATATATATATATATATATATATGTATACATATATATATATATTTTTTGGCTGGGGGCAGATAGAGGTGCAGAAAGGAGAGGGAAAACTATGTCCATTCAAATATTTATGAAAATGCCAAAAAAGGATAGCAATGAAATATTTTTTTAAAAATCTTAAAAAAGAACACAAAATTTTAAAAATCCTATGACTTGATTTTTGCATGGAGTCTTCCCATAATTAATACATTTAACTGTTCAACAGAATGAGGAGTGGCCTTCATTGACTATGATACATGACATAAAATTGTGTTATACCTTTTAACATTGTCTGGATGTCTTTACAGTCACTAAGAAACCTATCATCATACAGTAGTTCAGATGGGATAACTAACAGTGACTTTCCAGTTAAATAATATTTTATGTTTTGACTCACAAAGATTATCAGCCTTCTGTTGGAGGTAATTAAAGACAGCCTATAATGCTGCCACACAGAGATGTTCTGGGTGTTATTAGAAAGTGATGGACAAAATGAATAATTCAATATTTAAAAGGTTAGCAAAAGCTAATTTTTTCATTTGCATCAGAGGCAGAAATGTATTCACATTCATTTTTCTGATGACAATTTAGTGAATTAATGTCACAAAAACTAAGACATCAAAATGTCCCCAAGTTTAAAAGCTTAATTGTTCGTTTGTTTTTTAATCATGCATGCATGCATGTGTGTGTGTGTGTGTGTGTGTGTGTAGAGGTGTTCATGTACAGGGTGTAGGTGCACCTAGAGACAAACAAAGGGTGCAAACACCATGGGGCTGGAGTTTCAGGTTGTTGTGAGACTCCCATTGTAGATGCTCAGAACCAAACTCAGGTCTACGCCAACAGTAGTAGATGTTTTTAACTGCTAAACATTGCTTTTAAAAGTACTTTTTTTCCCTTGCTATTTGTGTTTTAGCTTTTAAAATTGCCTTTAAAAGCCCCATGCTTTTAAAAGTCTCTACTTCTTGAAAATGGTCACATTATATCTCCACTTGAGTGTCTCTGAGAAAGGAAGGATGCATATGTCAATAAATGTGGAAAATGAAGGAGCCTTAACCAATGGACACTGCCGTAACTAAATGCCATAGAGTAGTCGGGCGCACAACTCTTTGTTGTTCTGCAGCTAAAGTACACATTAGAGTTCCAGTCTGATTCCATGTACAAGCTGTTGGGTTCCTCTGTGTCGTGACTTTCCTGCCTCCCAGGTCACCACCATCATGACCCTAGGTTTGGCAGCCATGCCTGCCTTGGCACCGCTGCAGGAGGCCACAAGGAGAGAAGCAGGAGGGAGCAAGCTTTCAACACAGTGAAGAAACATTTGAGATTTGCATCAGAATGCAAAGAACAAAACAAACCCACATGCCAAAAGCACAACAAAAGCACATGGGAAAAGTACATAATAAATCCACACAAAACTCTACCAATGCTATAGAAGATTCTGACAATGAGATCTCCCTGGAGGTAACCCAGAACACAGAACTTAGCAGAACAATAATTGACATAATCAAAGAAATCAAGCAGTATAAAGAACAAATCAAAGAACTAAAGGGAAAGAATGACAAACTCAGGAAGGAATTAGAGGGAAAGAATGAAAAACTCAGGAAGGAACTAAAGTGAGAGAATGACAAACTCCAGAAGGAAGTGGAAACACTGAAAAGATCCCACAGTAAAATGAAAAACAAAAACTATCAGTGAAGCAAGGAGCTAAAAGAGAATGACACCTTCCAAAAGGAAGAGAAAGTACTAAAGAAATCACAGGATGAAATGAAAAAGGAAATCAAACACTCATCCAATCAACAAGAAAGGATGGGTGAAAGCCACAGGAACAGATTGGGTAAAGCAGAAAATAGAATGTCAACACTGGAAGATAAAGTGGAAGAACTAGAATGCTCAAGGAAAGAATATGAAAATTTGAAAAGAATAAAAGCAAGAGTGGAACAATCAGGAAATGTGGGACACTAGGAAAAGACCAAGCTTTCTCATCATAGGGATAGAGGAAGGAGAAGAATCCCAAGACAATGGTATTGATCAGATCTTCAACATAGTAATAGAAAAAATTTCCCCAAACTGAAAAATGACAAACTCATATAAATACAAGAAGCCCATAAAACATCAATTAGACAAGAGCAGAAAAAAAAATCCACATGCCATATCATAGTTAAAACACTAAATGCTCCAAACAAAGACAAAATACTGAAACCCACAAGAGAAAAAAACAAAAAACAAAAAACAAGTTACATATAAGGGGAAACCCCTAAGAATTACAGCTGAGTTTTCAGTACAAACTATAAAAGCCAGAAGAATGTGGACCAAAGTACTCCCTGTACTAAATGACTATAGATGCCAACCCAGATTACTATTCCCAGCAAAACTGTCAATTATAGTTGAAGGAGAAAGAAAAAAAATCATGACATAAAAAAGATGAAAGAATACATGTCCAGAAAACCAATCCTTCAGAAATTACTCAAAGCAATTCAAAGGACAGAGGAAAGGAGCAACTAACCACCAAGCACCTAGAAAGAGAAATTAATAAAAGCATAACTGTGAAAATACTAACTAGACGAACAAAGCAAACAGAAAATAAGGTGAAAAAGAAAGCAACAGAACACACATCTCTCAATAATAACCTTAAATATTAATAGTCTAAACTACCCAATCAAAATACATAGGCTGAGAAGATGGATAAAGAAACAGAACCTGTCTATATGCTGTCTACAAGAAACCCATCACACCTTCAATGACAGGCACTAATTTAAAGTAAAAGGATAGATAAAAATATTCCAAGTATCCCAGTTTAGAGGCAAGGAGCCTTTACCTTTTGTGGGGCCTTAGATCCCCTGGCCTGCAAGAAGAGAGGCGATAAGGCCCTGCTGCTGAAAACCTGACGTTAACATGGGAAAGATGCATTGAGACCACACATGCAAGTGTACAGATGGCCTCTGGAACACCAGAGAGTGTTACCAAGGGTCACTAAACCAATAAAGCAAATACGGGTCTCCTTGAGTCAAGCAAGACTCCACCATCAGCACCAGCTACACCTCACCTGCCTGGAAATACTGTGCAGCAGAGGCAGCCATATGCCTGTATATCCCAAATCTAATTGGCTATTGGCTCTCTCCTTGGAGGAATAACCCATGGCTGATGCCACAAGCTTACATCCTCTACAGGTTAGGAGATGTTATAAGCCACAGTAAGACCCTGTCATATTTAACAGGAGAGAAAATTGTAATTCATGGATTAACATATCCAAACATGTGTCTATGCTAAAGTAACCTACCATAACTATTAGTGCTGCTTAAATACCTATATATCTAATTGCTTGTTCTTCATTAGTAGGATCGAAAGGTTATTCCTGGACAAACTGTCAGCCCATGAAAGGAAACAGCCAGAATTGACCAGAATCCAAGACAACAGCTCCAGAGAGAGTGGACTGTTCTGCTTCTCATCCACCTGTGCCCCTTTTCTAAGCCCAGGGAATAATCTGCGGAAGAGGGGGCGTGGTAGAATGTAAGGGCTGCGATTGGGGTGAATGGTGAAACTACAGCAATGTAGTCTGGACCCTCATTTGATTAACCTGATTGAACATACAACCCCTCACTCCCCGCTGGAAGGTGGGGCTGTGGGTGTTTGGGCACAACAGCCTGCAAATTGGTTTTACATGAAGGATGCTTGTACTCACGGATTATCACTTATAGCTAAAAAATGGAAAAAAAAACTGAGAGAGATATGCAGGACAGTCATGGCAGAATGCATGATCTCAGTTGGGGTGGGGGTGGGGGGGAAGGGAAGGGGAGATATGCCTGAACTGAATTGGAAAATGATGTATGAAATGCACAAAGCATCGATTAAAAAAAATGTTAAAAAAATATTCCAAGTAAATGGTACCAAAAAGCAAGCAGGAGCTGCTATTTTAATATCAAACAAAGTAGACCTCAAAGTAAAACTAATCAGAAGAGACAAAGAGGGCCATTGCATCCTTATCAAAGGAACAATTTAAGATAAAGATTTCACAATTATAAATATATATCCACCAAACTCTGGTGCACCAAACTTTATAAACACAATTCCACAGAACCTCAAGGCACAGATTAATCCCAGCACACTAATAGTGGGGGGCTTCAATACCCCACTAAGCCCTTTGCATAGGTCAACTGGACAAAAAAATAACCAGATAGACATTGAAACTGAACAATACAACGTACCAAATGGACCTCACAGACATCTACTGAATATTCTACATAAACACCAGGGAATATACTTTCTACTCAGCACCGCAAGGAAGATTTCCCCAAACTGACCACATACTGGGACACAGAAAAAAATCTTAACAAATACAAAAGGATGGAAATAATTTCAGGCACTCTATCAGACCACAGTGCAATAAAGCTCAATTTCAACATCAGAATAAGCCTTAATATCTATAAGATCACATGGAGACTAAACAGCATGCTCCTGAATAATGAATGGGTTAAGGAAGAAATAAAGAAAAAAATAATATAAGTATTCCTGGAACTAAATGAAAAAGACAGCACAATACAACACAACCTGTGGGATACTTTAAAAGAGGGAACTTTATAGCCCTGGGTGCCTACAGTAAAAAACTGAAAGACCACAAATAAACTATCTTACACTGCAGCTAAAAACACTTGGGAGACAACAAATGAACCCTAAACCCAACAGACAAGAAGAAATCACAAAAATCAATGAAATAGAAACAAACAAACCAATACAAAGAACCAATGAATCCAAAAGTTGGTTCTTTGAAATAAACAGGATAGACAGACATTTAGCCCAGCTAACCAAAAGAAAGAGCAACTCCAAATCAATAGAATTCGTGACTAATGGGGAAACATTGCAGCAATTAAAAGATCTAGACAATCATAGAATATTTCAAAAACCTAATCTACTAAATTTCAAAAGTTAAGAGAAGTGGATGAATATCTGAAAACCTGGAAATCAACAGAGCTTAACCAAGAAGAGATTGACAACTTAAACAGACCCATAATATATGAGGAAATTGAAAATGTAATGTAATTAAAAATCTCCCAATTAAAAAAAAAATAAGCCTAGGCCCAAATGATTTCACAGCAGAATCCTACAAAAATATTTAAAGAGGACTTACAACCAATACTACTCAAACTGTTCAGAATGATACAAACAGAGGGAAATATCCCAAATTCCTTCTATGAAGCCAGCATCACTCTAATACCAAATGAAGTAAAGAAGACTGAGAAACATCTTAAAAGTATTCAGCATTGTTGGGGCTGGAGAGATGGCCTAGCGGTTGAGAGTGCCGACTGCTCTTGCAGAGGACATGGGTTCGATCCCCAACACCCACATGGTGGCTGAGAACCATCTTTACTCCAGTTCCAGGGGAATCCAACACCCTCTTCTGACCTCTGCGGCATTGCACGACACGGGTGCACAAACCTACATGCAGACAGTACATTCATACACATAAAAAATAAATTAAATTAAAAAAGTATTCAACACTGCTAATAATTAAGGAAATGTAAATTAAAACTACTTTAAGATACCATCTCACTCTGACAAGACTGGCTGGGATGAAGAGAACAAAAGACACCCAATGCTGGAGAGGTTGTGGGGAAAGGGGAACGAACACTCATCCACTGCTGGTGGGAATGCAGACTCATACAACCACTATGGAAAGCAGTGTGGAGAACCCTTAAAAGACTCAAAATGAGCTTACGACCTGACCCAGTCATACCACTCCTGGGCATATACCCACAAGCCCTACTACAGAGATACATGCACATCTATATTTATTGCAGCTCTCTTCACAATAATGAAGATCTGGAACCAACTCAACTGACAAGTGGCTAAAGGAAATGTGGTACATCTACACAACGGAGTTCTATGCAGTGGTAAAGAAAGATGACATCATGAACTTTGCAGGTAAATGGATGGAACTAGAAGATATTATGCTAAGTGAGGTAACACAGTCCCCCCAAAACAAAGGATAAATGGTATCCCTCATTTGTGGATGCTAGCACCAAGTACCTAGCTGTAAGACAAACTAAGCAACGTTAATATTATATTTCTTTGTATCTGAAAGCAAAACTGATCCTATAATGTGAATTCCTTAATGGGATCTAGAATTAACCTACCACTATTTTTCAGACTTTGTAATTTTGGAGATGGGGGGAAGGTATATATGCATATTTTAGAATAATTAAAATTAAATTTTAATTTTATTCACAAAATTAAAAGTGAAAAAAGATAATTGCCCATCAAAATGTAATACTTAGACATTTCCAGTGATTAATGATAAAATTTCTATTAATCATTTACATTCACAGTGAAATTTATTTGCATAGTAATCATTTATGTTTGCAAAACTTAACATTTGTAAAACCTTTGTTTGGAAAACAAATAAATAAGCTGTGGTTAGAAGAAATCAGCATAGGCTTGACAACAGATTGGGAACTAACTAAAATTTTAATTGAGAGATTAGACTATTCAATAGGGTCATATGAATGTACTCATTAATCAAAAGTGCAGTGTTAAGATCCATAGTTTTGATTTCTGTATGTCTATTTACACATCCAAAAGTGTCATAATATTATCATACAATGGACATGAGGTAGAGTTACTATAGATGAATGGCATGAAGAATCTGATTAATTTAAAACTCATTGAACTTTATGTTTTGTTCAAAACTGTTTAAAATTTACATAAAAGTTTTAAATTTCAAAATATTTGAAGGTAGAAATGATCATAACTTTGAAATAATTGAAGAACTAAAATTTTACTGCAAAGATAAAGATGCATAAATTTAAACAAAATTTTAAAGAGCTGGAAATTATGTTCAAAGCAATATGGAAATTTTTTATTTTATACTATAATAAATTGTATAAATTAAAAAGCTTAAAATCTCCACTCAGAAAAAGGAAAAAAAAGAACATGAATAATGAATAAATGAAGATTTCATGTAATGGAAATATATAGCTAAATATACCTACCAATGGTTAAGTACCTGAAAATTTAAAATGAGAAAGTTATTTTTCCTCAGCCAGATTGTTAAATACATGTAAAAGAACAATATTATTGCTGGTGATAATATAATAAATACACCAACATTTTCCAAGGGGCTAAAAATTATTTCATTTTTTTTAATTTCAGAAGTCCTAAATATATAAACAAACTAAACCATTTAACTTAACTATCCTATAGTGTTAGAATATTTTCCTTAGGAAGAAACAGCAATTTTAAAATGTGCAGTATAAATAAGCTAGTAACATCAGATTACTGTAAATTTTTAACTATATTGAATTAAATATCTCATCAAATACAGTATAGTTCAAGTATATTGTCAGAACATAATGTAACTGCCAAGGAAACAATTTTAACATAAAATGATCACACAATGAATAATTGTTCTTTGATCATTTTTTTTAATATTTGTTATTTTTTATGTTATGAGTATATTGCCTGAATTTTTGTAAGTGCATCATGTCGGGCAATGCTCATGGAGGTCAGAATAGGTCATCTAGTTCCCTGGAACCAGAGTTACAGATTGTTGCTAGCTGCCATATTGGTGCTGGGTATCAAACCCAGATCCTCTACAAGAGCAGTCAGTGCTCTTAACTGCTGAGCCATCTCTCCAGCCCCTGTTCTTTATTTCAAAAGTTGTCTGTGATTGTATTCATAAAGAATTAACCTACAGAGTAGCATCAGATGAGCTAATAACAGGGCCGGGCTGATATCCCTGGAATGTGGTGCTGGAAATTTCCAAAAGACACAGTGAACTGTTGGGGAAAAATTAAAAAAAAAAAAAGCTGGTTAATCTCAAAACTCAGAAATTTAGTGGGGCAATTTTTCATCAGGGCAATTTTATCTTGTTTTATAGTTTTGGTATGGATACAATGCACTTTTTTTTTTTTTTTTGTCTTTCTATGATAAGGTCTCCCGATAGCCCCAGATGGCCTGGAACTAGCTCTATAGACCAGGCTGACCTTGAACTCACAGAGATTGCCTGCCTCTGCCTCCCAAGTGCTGGAATTAAAGGGGAGAGCCACCACGTCTCTCCACAATGTACATTTTGACTATGTCAGAAACCTCCAAAGAGTAATTATTTTAGAATGATCCACATCTAAACAAACAAACAAACAAAAAAAACCAACAACAACAAAAACAAAAGAACTCCCAATGATTGGCTTAAACTTTGAAATCACATCTCCTAACTTTGCAGTAATGGAAGATATCTTAGACTGTCTGGGCCATGAATTTATTGGCTTTCCATCTCTGTGACAAAATACCCGAGGGTTAAAATCAGGGTCCAGTTTGGCTGAGTTTCAGAGGTTTCCTTCCGAGGATAGCTGTTCCCTTTGATTCGGGACTGTGGTGGGGCAGATCATAACTGTCCAGAGAACACGATTAAACAAGAACCAGAGGAAGAGACCGACAGAGTCAGAGAGAGAGAGAGAGAGAGAGAGAGAGAGAGAGAGAGAGAGAGAGAGAGAGAGAGAGAAACAATATATAGTACACAAAGCCACATTTCAAGGTCACACATATTCTGTTCAACTATCAGTTCTTAAACGTCCATTGGCACCAACTAGCCGATCAGCTTAGAAACCCATCAATGGAGTAAGGCATTTATAAAATGAAATTCCACACAATCCACTCCCTGCTCTCCAGCACTGAACACAGCTGCCTCTGAGATTAAGCCTTAAACAGGTGAGCTTTTTTGTAACCTATCAGACCAATAGTCTGAAATAACAAGACACACATATTTGTTGATTTAGAAACAGGAAAAAAGAAATTCTCACAGTTCTGGGTGCTGGAGTACAAGATCCAGGTGCTTATATGGCCAAGTTCCAAAGAGTGCATTTTTCTGGGCTGAAAAGTCATGCTTTTTTCCCCACCATGTGGTACCCTTACAAGGTGAAAGGGGCTGTATTCTCTGGGGTCACTTCATGAGGGCACCAATACCCTTCCCAAGAGCTTCACCTCTCCTAATGTAATCATTACCTAAAGGTCCCATACATAACTTAACCCCATCCCCTTGTGCTTATTATTTTATATACACAGAAGGAATGGGGTACACCATACTTAAAGCCAGCCACTTATGTTTGCTCTTCTCTCTGTGAGGATATGGGTCGTAAGGAGACTGGCTGAGTCACCATTGGCTTGGGGATTCTCTTCATTATTAAATTTTTGGCTAATAATGTATCTCCCCTTTCAATCTACTCTGACATTTTCTGTGAAATGCCAAATAATATCTCACAGGTGCTTGGTTAATTAAGTAATATCAATAGAGGATAGAAAAAATACTTAGAAAAAATAGACTGCAGAAAAAGATGTTAACAGCTTAACTGTACCATGGTTGTTTTCACATTATATTATTAGATTGTTTTCAGTGATCTTATAAATACATGGATAGGGATATACACATATAATATATGAAAAGTAACATTTCTGTATAATTATGTTTTGTTTTTGATGATGTATATTGTCTTAGATGTATATAGATTTTCCTCACTGTCTTTCTTCTGGAAGCTTCAGATACATGAGAGAAGAGGTGCTGGGTACATTTGAAATTACAAATATAAAGAGTCATGGTGTGTGCCTCCATCTTGCATGTTCACAGTTAAACCCCACAAATACGTTATGAAAGCATATGAGAATTGATTTCTCCTGTCTACTCACTTTCATGATATTGAACATTATGCTACACACTGTCCAAGAGGTTCATAAACTTGGGCAGTATATGAATGTGTCTCATCTCCTTAGGGTGATAATGTATTCCTAGAAGATAGATGCTGATTTTCTTTCCTTAGAAGATATCTAGTAGCCCAGCTGTTAGAATAAATTATTTCCATAATCCTGATTTTCTTCTGTAATACTTGTGAAATGCTGGAGTTTGAATAATTGGCCCTGAATTTCCTAACAATACCTGTATTTAATCCCAGCTATTTATGAACTAGAATCAAAGAATTTTCCAGTTTTATTTTGTGAATTAGTTACTTTAATGTCACTAACATATAAAACTGACACAAGTCACTTAAGAGAGGTTTTTAATATTTAACCATTGTATGCCAAAATATTATCTTTATAGGCACCAAGCATGAAATGAAGAAAGGCTATTTTTCTTCTAAACCATTTCTGATTTTTCATCTTCTTCACCCTCCTCTTCTTTTCCAGTTCCATATAATCTGTCTTTATTTTTATTTTTTATATTTTGAGAATATCATGCACACATACACTTTTTACATAATTTCCAACCCTCCGTCTCCCTTCTTCTTCCAGTTCGTCCTGTGTTCCTCACATCACACTCCCTTTCAGTTTCATGACCTCTTCTTTAATTAATATGCATTAATTAAATACATATTAATAAGAGAGAGAGACAGAGAGAGAGACAGAGAGAGAGAGACAGAGAGAGATTGAGAGAGAGAAAACCTACTTGAGTGCATTCAACTATATTTAAGGCTGAGCACTTAGGATTTGATAACCTCTTAAGAAGTCTCTCCTTGTGGGAGAAAGAAAATCTGATATTCCAGCTCTCAGCACCCACTGAATGGCTTTAGCTCTTCATCTAGAGCTGAAATCCTGTCATGTTCCCACCATCCACATTGGCATGTCTACATGAAAAACCAGAGAGAACACAAATTCATGATGTAAGGATGCAAGTTTTCCCTTCTTCTTCAGCCCCTGCTCCTGCTAACCCACTCTCTCATTCCCTCTTCTCTCTCTCTCTCTCTCTCTCTCTCTCTCTCTCTCTCTCTCTCTCTCTCAATCCTGTGTGTGATGGTTAATCCTGGGTGTCAACTTGACTGGACTAAGGAACAAATAAGAGAAAAAGGGTCTTCTGATGGGACCACCTCAAACCGGATGGCCCACTCCAAATGTGGGCATTATCCTTTTCTCCTGCGGCTTGCCTCTCTCATCTGGTGAGTTTGTCTTGCTGCTGTGATCAACCTTTCAGATCCCAGCGTGTACTGAGACCGGCAGATCTCCTGGAATCCATTCAGGCCTTCAGCACTAGATTGAGACTACTGAGGCATCCAGCCTTGCAGACTGAGCAGTTCCCTGGATTCTCGGCCTTTCCAGTGTGGTGCAGCTACTGTTGGACTCCTTGAACTCTGTCACGTGAGCAAATCAATAAATTGTATATAGCTATATATTCGTCCTGTTGCTTCTGTTTCTTTAGAGAACCCTGACTAATAGAGATTTTGGTACCAGGAGTGGTTCTAGAGAAACAGAATTGAAAGGATGAATTTCTTTAGTGGGCTTGGTAGTCTCTGGAGCCAGCTCTCCAACCCAATGAAGCCTAGAGTTACTGAAGGCTTTCCTGGTGGCATGAAGAGGAATGATAATCCTTGGTGCAGACTATTTGATCTAATTATGAAGATAGATCCATTTGACTCACCTAACTCACCTCTTGTGAGAAGCAAGGAATTTAGCGACTCTATATATACACCGTTTCAAGAAATTGTTGGAAAAATAAGGAAAATAATGATGATGCCTTGTTGCTCCTAGCATGTCTGGATAAGTGATAGAGGAAAATAAGGAGCTCAGTGATAAAAATGACCAGCTCTGATTCGAAACAACAGTTTAAAGGTTTCCAATTGTGCTCTGGAAGAGAACTTCTCTCCAGCAGCCAAAGAACAAACTGACAGAAAACTCAAGCTGAGCCCTTATTATACATTTGGCTGATTTACAATGCAAATTAATTCCCAGCCATGAAGAGTGTCAGCAGTTAAAATGAGAGCACTGGTGGGGAAAGGGTGGAAACCCTGAAACTTGGGATGGAGATGTGTGGGAGACCCACGATGATGAGGATTTTGAACCCTTGGATTCTGAGGGATTTTCTTTATCTGAGGAATAATCTCCCACCCTCAGCAGAGAATCCACACTCTGCAGATCCCTCCTCCCCACCCTTGCCTGAGGAAAATAATTCCCCGCCTCCCAGTGGGAGCTAATTTCCCTCAGGGCCCAACAATTATTGCCTCTAGACCTATAACCAGATTGAAGCTAAGCAGCCCCTCAAGGTGAGATAGAAAGTGTGGTCCATGAGGAGGTGTGCTACACACTAAAGAAATTAATGAGTCACACCACTAAAGAAATTAATGAGTTTGCCAATTCATTCCCGGCGTAAGCTAAGGAATATGTGTGGAATGGATTTTAAGGGTGTGGGATAATGGTGGAGGAAGGAATATTAAATTGGATCATACTGAGTTTATCGATATGAGCCCACTGGTAGAGATTCTAGGTTTAACATGGAAGCTCGAGCAGTTAAAAAGGTGTTAAAAGTTTATTTGAATGGTTGGCTGATGTATTTATTTAAAACATGGCCTACTAAAACAGCGAGTTAAGATGCCTGATATTCTTGGCTAGTATTGATGAAGGGATTGTGAGGGTCAGGCAGATGGGTATGCTTAGTGGTTCAGAAGTGTAAAAACCACATTCTCCACAATATGAGGACCCAGAGGCTGCCTTTCACTGATTTATAAGATGGAAAGTACTGAGAGAGCACCAGAAACATTTGAAGAGCTTGTTTTTGCTTTATTTCTTATGCCAGATCTTACAGTTAGAGAGTTGTTGCTTGCTTGCATAAATTAATGTACACATAATAGGTTTAACCGGACCCAGGGTAGGTGTCAGGTGGCAGCACTGAATCACTGAAGACCAGATGAGCGTAGTTACCCTATTATCATAATGGGTGGCAAAGGCAAAACAATGCCTATAATGGCATGACCCAAAATGATCTTTGGAACTGGCTAATTAATCATGGTGTTCCCAGAACAAATACATAAGAAGCCTCACTAAGTTTTTATTTGATTTGTTTAAGCAGAAAAGCTCTAGAAAATGACAGGAAGCAACATTGGATTTCAGGAGTAGCGAATCCCACCCAGTTAACCAGTTTCACAGACTTGAGACAGTTCACAGACCCAGAACCCCTTGAATGAAGGGGTGGCCAGGTTCCAATGAGGAAGGAACTTGTCACAATACCAAAGAGTTATGCTGTTTGCCTTCCTCCTGTCCTTCCCCAGAGGGACCTGAGGCGTTTTACTAGGGTAACTGTACACTGGGGAAAAGGAAATAGACTTTTGGAGGCCTATTGGATACTGGTTCTGAGTTGACATCCAGGATTAACCATCACACTGGGAATCAAGTTACATAACTGTTACAGTATTTAACCCTGAGGTATGCAAATTTTTGGCACCAGAGAGTGGGCTGTTGGCTATGAAGAACCTGACCATGTGGGTGTTTGGAGAAATTTGGAAGACTTTGGAAGTTTGAGCTAGAAAAGCTATTAATTGATGCAAGCAGAGCTTAACAGGACATTCTAGTAGAAGCTAGAGAAGGAAGCATGCTGCAAAAATAAGTATTTCCAGAGGAAAATAAAGGACTTGCAGCACCAAATGAGATATTTTGTCAAAGAGTCTGCTGAGTTTGCCCACAGCCCAAATGCTACCTAGAGCTAAGTTGAAAAGCAATGGACTAATTCTTGGGAGGATATTTCAAGACAACCTAATGTTGAAATGGTGCATGTGCTATTAATGTGAAATTATACAGATCTTCAGTGAAAAAGAGCAAAGAGGCAGGAAGGTACAGATGTACAGTTTGGTTCTAAAAGTGCACTAGGAAGATTAATGGTGGAGCCAAGTCTTGTCCTGAAGGGGAGGATCCCTTTGATAAGGAAATAACTGATTAAGGAGAGCCTCAATTCAAGTAACAATGGGAAGAGTACTTAGGGCAACACCACACCTAGCTAAGACACCAATTTTTTTCCCATTTATTGTATTTATTTATTATTTATTATTATTTTTAATTTATTTTATTGATGCTTTTGATTTCATACATTCATTTTCCAATTCGTTCAGGCATATCTCCCCTTCCCTTCCCCCCACCCCCCCCTACCCATCGCAGATCGAGCATTCTGCCATAAGTTTTCTGCATCTTTCTCTGCTTTTTTGTTTTGTTTTGGTTTCATTTTTTTTAAACATAGGTGATAATTTGTGAGTACAAGCATCCTTCATGTAAAACCAATTTGCAAGCAGTTGTGCCCAAACCCACACAGCTCATGGGTCCCACCATCCTGAAAGGGGGGGCTTGTATGTTCAATCAGTTGATCAAATGAGTGCCAGCTATATGTGTAGTTTCACCATTAACCCAATCGAAAGCCCTACATTCTCCCACGCCCCCTCTTCCGCAGATTGTTCCTAGGCTTAGAAAAGGGGCACAGGTGGATGAGAGGAAACAACACTCTACTTTCTCTAGAGCTGATGTCTTGGTCTCTAGTCAGTTCTGGCTGTTTCTTTCATGGGCTGCCAGCTTGTCCAGGTTTAACCTTTTGATCCTACTAATGAAGCACATGAGATTAGATATTAGGTATTTAAACAGTATAATATATGCCTTTCGATCCTAATGAAGCACACACAATAGATATATGGGTATTTAAACAGTACTAATTGTTATGGTAGTTACTTTGTTATAGACACAGATGTTGGATGGTATGTCAATTCATGATCTAAATTTTCTTCTTCAAGTATGGCAGGGTCTTCGTGTGGTTTTAACCATCTCCTAACCATTAGAGATGTAAGCTGTGACATCAGCCGTGGGTTATTCCTCCAAGGAGGAGCCAATAGCCAATTAGATTTGGGATATACAGACAATATGGCTGCCACTGCTGCACAGTTTTCCAGGCAGATGAGGTTGTAGCTGTGCTGACGGAGGAGTCTTGCTTGACTCAAGGGACCTATATTTGCTTTATTGGTTAGTGGTCTTTGGTAACACTCTCTGGCATCCCAGAGACCATCTGTATACTTGGCAAGTGCGGTCTCCATACATCTTTTCCATGTTTGTATCAGGTCTTCAACAGCAGGCCTTATTGCCTCTTTTCCTGCAATATCCCAGTAAAGAGGCAAGGAGCCTTTACATGAGTTCAACAAGTATCCAGTTTTGCCCAGACTCTGTCTACAAGATACATGGTGCTTTAGGACTTAGTAAAAGTAAATACGGGCATATTGGACAACATTGGTTTGAAGGCTGATAAAAACGGTATGCATCTGAGTTAATTGGTGATATAAATTGCTCTTGTCCACATAAGCTTTAACTAAAATCTGTTAACAATTACTTTTTATTTTATAAACAAATGTTCTCTATAATTTTGCGTCATATAGTATACCTTGTAGCAATCTCTTTCACCTATAGGATGATTTAACTCCAAAATAAAATTTGTTTCCCACGTTAATAATACAGTACCCAAAACAGCATGGGTGAATTGATGAAATCTGTGCCTTGATTCCACCCTATAGGTATGTAAAAACAACTGCTTTTTTGAGACTCATGGGTCAAAACTAAACATCTTAAATAAAAAAGGGGCATATAGATAGATATGAAAACTTTTTGTCAAAAAACCTTGCAACCCAAATCTTAAAACTAACTATGGGAAAGGATTTGTATGTTCCAACAGGCCAGAGTATCACCAACTTAATGGCTGAGAAAGAAAATGCAGCTTTGCAGTGAGTAGGATGTACCAGAAAGTGCCAGCAGAAGGATTTACTCCTCTGCGCATTGAAGGGAAGAAATGCCTCAGATTGCTGCAGACATCAGGCCCCTCTGTTGATCCTACTAGTAACAACTATTTTTTAATGATTCCTAACGAAGCATACCTTCTAGGTGCTGCAAAGACTCCAATTTTTTAAAGAAAATGCTGAATAGGTTTTCTAATCCAAAAATTCCTGGGCAAAGAAAAGTTGCAAATGTGGTTGAAATAGGCCACGGTCCATCCCAAACTTGCAGCCAAACCTGGCAGTTTCATTCATGTGGTGCTGGCTTTAGAGGCATGAAGGAAGCAAGAGGGAAGGAGTCATCAGTTCTTCCTCCTCCATTTCAGAGAGCTGTTGAGGCCAGGCAGAACACAGCAGGGGTATCCCTGAATAAAGAAGGCCCTGATAGGCCATTGCACAAAGCTGTGAATGTGAAGCCTGATTGGCAGTGGAGACGTCAAGAAGACATTCAAGATGCCAGAGATGAGAGATATTTTCCAAGGAGAGCTGCATATAGGGAGAGGTACCAGCCTAAGAAAGAGATGTATTTTTGCAAGCAAAGCTGGAAGATTTGAGCCATCTAAGCCCTTTGGAAGCAAAATCCCAGAAATCACACATGGAGTTACTGGACTTGGCGTTTGCCCTGATGGTTTTTGGTCTTGTTTTGGTCCAGTATTTCCTCACTATGCCTCTATTCCTCTCTTTTGGAATAGGAATGTGTATTTGG
The DNA here is from genome assembly GCA_009823505.1 of Rhizomys pruinosus. NCBI lineage: Eukaryota > Metazoa > Chordata > Mammalia > Rodentia > Spalacidae > Rhizomys > Rhizomys pruinosus. The sequence goes on along the minus strand of VZQC01007142.1, from coordinate 6,145,581 downwards.
TTCCACTGTGTGTTGGGAGTATGTAATTTGTCTTTTGATTTTATAGGAGCCTACAGTTAAGAGATTGGCCTGGGTCTCAGAAGAGACTTTGGACTGTAGACTTTCAAATAGAATTGAGAATGGTAAAGACTATGGAGACTTTTAAGGTTGGACTAAATGCATTTTGCATTTTATATGGTCATGAGCCTATGAGGGCCAGAAAATGGAATGTTGTGGTTTCAGTAAGAATGACCCCTATAGGCTTCACGTTTTCAGACATTTTGGTCCTCAGTTGGTGATGCTGTTTTGGGAAGTCTTAGAAGGTGTGGCCATGCTGGAGGAAGCATGCCACTGGGGGCAGGATTAGTGAGTTCAACAAGCCTTCAGGCTCCAGTTGCTCTCTCTCAGTTTCCTGTGCTCATTGGAAGATGTGAGCCTTGACTTTCTGCTCCAGTCCCTGCAATCAAGCCTCCTACAACAATGGACTCTAATTCCCTGGAATGGTCAATCATAAGCTCAAATAAACTCTTCCTTTTATAAGTTCCCTTGGTCATAAGCTTTCATTAAATTAAATTTACCCAAACTGTTTCTCATTGACTGTATGCTACTTATTTGGGAAGGAAATTTAAGCTTAGTTCCTTTAAATTGTCCTACAAGTAAAAGAAAGTGTTATAATGTGATGTTGTGTCATTCAGAAAAAATATATAGGCCACTTGTGTACCTTAACCTAATACAAATTATAAATAAAACAATTAACATTTTATATTCCCAATTAGTTCAATTGTATTACCATTTCCACCAAAACCTACACCTAAATTTAATCTAAACAATTCACTAAGCCTTAAAATATCCTATACTTGGTGGATAAAGCTTGGGCAGAGTTGAGTACCTGCTAAATAAATTTTACCCAATAAACACTTTGCTCTTTAACGCTATATGACTAGGCTAAAACTTCTACTTATTTGGGAAGTAAAATTTTAAGCTTAATTCCTTTAAATTGTCCTACAATTAAAAGAAAGTGTTACACTGTGATGTTGTATATTTCAGAAAAATATAGAGACCAACCCAATACAAACTATAAATAAAACAACTAGCATTTTATATTCCCAGTTAGTTCAAATGTCAGTATCTAGCTCCTTTCTTTTTTTTAGCACAAGAATCCTTCATATAAAACCAATTTGCAAGCAGTTGTGCCCCAGCCCACAGAGCCCAAGGCTCCCACCATCCAGCTGGAGGGGCTTGAATGTTCAATCAAGTTGTTCAAATAAGTGTCCAGACTATTTTGTTGTAGTTTTACCGTTCACCCCAATTGCAGCCCCTACAATATACCACTCCCCCTCTTCCACAGATTGCTCCTTAGGCTTACAGATGGGCACAGGTGGACAAGAAGCACAACAGTCCACTTTGTCTGGAGATGTCGTTTTGGACTCTAATCAGTTCTGGCTGTTTCCTTTCGTGGGCTGACCGATTGCCCAAGGACAGGCTTTCAATCCTACTAATGAAGCATAAGAGATTAGATATATATGTATTTAAACTTTGCTAGTTAGTATGGTAGGTTACTTTGGTATAGACACAGATGTTTGGATGGTATGTTAATCCCTGGATTACTTTTTTTTTCCCTGAGAGAGATGACAAGGCCTTAGAGTGGCATATAAATCTCCTAATCACTACGGCCGGGAGATACTGTGCAACAGTGGCAGTCAAGTGTCTATATATATCCCAAATCTATTTGGCTATTAACTCTCTCCTTGGAGGAATAACTCACAGCAGATGCCACAAGCTTATGTCCTCTAGTGGTTAGGCGATGTTATAAGCCACAATAAGAACTTGTCACCCTTTATAGAGAAACCACAGTTTGCGGATTAGCATACATCCAAGCATCTGTGTCTATGCTCACAGCTTAGCTTGACATAATAATTGGTACTGCTTAAATGCCTGTACATCCAATAGCTTGTGCTTTGTTAATATGACTAAAAAGGGTATCACTGGAAAAGCTGTCAATGAAGGGAAACAACCTGAACAGACTGGAGTCCAAAATGATAACTCCAAAGAAATTAGACTGTTTTCTTCTCACCCACTTGTGCTCCTTTCCAAAGCCCAGGGAACAAACTGTGGAAGAGGAGGCATGGTAGATTGTAAGGGCTGCAGAGAGATAGGGGTGAATCATGAGACTAGAGGAATATAGTCTGGACTCCTGATTAATCAACATGCCTATGCATACAAGCTTCTCCAACTGGACTATGGGAACCTTGGGTTGTTCAAAATTTGGACATAGATACTTGCAAAATGCACCAATTACCTAACTCTATGACATACTGAGTAACATCAATGTTATCTGCAAACAACTGTGTCATTATATTGTAGAATCCCTTAAAAAAATAATAATATAATAATAATAATAATAAAAAATAAGTTCCCTTGGTCATGGTGGTTTTAGCACAGCAACAGAAAAGCAACTAATACAGTTTTTTAAATTTCCCCCTCAATTCCCACATTTTTCTTTTTGATTTAATATCTCCTCCCTCCTTCCCTCCCTTCCTTCCCCCTCTTTCTCAAAATCTCCTTTTAGCATTAAAATATCCCAGTTATATTGTATTGAAAATCAAGGCTAAATAATGTTATCCAAGATGAGAGTCCGTAACACATTCTACCTATTCTCTTTTTGCCCTTCTCTTTCTCATAAGCTATTCATCTTAGGAGTGACATACACATTTCCTAAAACCCTCCATGTTTCTTCTATGAATCACATTCAGTACATACTTAGAAATCTGAAAATATTTCAATAGATATCCTAATCCCATATTTTCTTCTAAACATATTTTCTTCTAAGGCTGTACAGTCATAGATAAGAGTCTACGACTGTACAGCCTTAGAAGAAAATATGTTTAAAATTGGCTGAAACTGCTTACAGAAATGTAGTTTCTGGATATTCCCAATTTAATCTGATAGTGCAAATGGCTGTTTTACTTTTGGCTCAGTTGATGTGGTAGAATCTGTGTCCAGTTGTTTATAAAGCTAAATTAGACTGGTACATTAGAAATTACTTTCTGTAAGTGCCTAAAGTAAGCCAAAAACTTAGATGAGAGTGCTTTATCATGGTGATGTGTCCAGAATGGATTTCTTTCATGTAGACCTTGTTAAGTAAGCATTTGTACTACGAATTCCATTAACCTTGAGAAATGCTTTAGTTGCTCTGTAATGGAAGTAGATACAGCTGGAAAACAACCCAGCTAAAATGGGTTTTCTGATTTAAAAGTGAACAGCAGGTATCCTGGGAGATGTGAGTAGTGAATCATGTATAGGATCAACCAAGAAACGGTATCAACTGTGTGAAACAGAGCAATGCACCAATGTAAATGGACATCACAGTAAGCACTTGATTGATGTTCAAACTTCAAAATATAAATTTGATGGAAGGGCTGGAAAGAGTGCTTGGTGGTCTCTTGCAGAGGACCCTGGCTTAGTTCCCAGCAACCACATGGCACTAACAACTCCAGTTCTTGGGGATCTGTTGTCCTCTTCTGATTCCCACAGGTATTGCACAACTTGAGTGCACTTAACATTCATCCAATATACTCATCCACATAAAATAAAAATAAATAATGAATTTTATGGAGACTTAGCCAAAAACACTTTATAGATAAATTACAATTTACATATTTCCCAAAGTTACATCACATCACAGAGAAAGGAATACGAGGGAGAAGCTACAGTAAGACCACTCAAAAACAGGTCACCACAACCATGTTTACTAATTTGAATTATTATTGGTGAAATGCAAAATATTTGTTTAATTATTTATTAAAACAATATGCCCCATAAATATTCAATTTTAAAAGTAAAGCTCAGTATTTTAAGGATTTTTGAATGATGATTTTTTTCATATTTTTATTGAACTTTTGCACATTTCATATGACAGTTCTTAATACAGTTTATAACCCGCCCCCACCTATGTCCCCACAATCTCTCCACAGGACCTCATACATATTTTTTATTCCCATTTTTAATTTAATGTAATTTTAATTTACTCAGAGAATTTTATACATGTGTACAAAATATTTTGATTGAATAAATTTGAATGCATGTCTGTATGTGTACACGTTCGCATGTGTGAAGTTATGTATGTATGCAGAGGATCGAGGAAAGCTCCAGATGTCATGCTTGGGAAAGCTATCTACCTTCTTTGAAGTAGGAGTTTTCATTGTTCTGGAGCTCACCAGTTAGGCTGGACTAATTTTCCCCAAAGTCCCTCAGGATCCTCCTGTCTGCACTCCCCATCACTGGGTTCAAGGTGTTCACCTTCAAGTGGCATATTTAAAAGAGTTCAGGAAGGCAAGTCTTCATGTTTATGAAGCAAGCATTTTTTGACTGAACTGTGTCCAGGGGGTCTGTCTTTGATTTTCTTTGGATACGTTCTAACTATGTTTCTTCCAAGGCTGGTCTGGAATTCACTCTATAGCTCTGGTTGGAATCAAATTCTGGACTCTTCTATAACACCTACTTGGGATGTTAGGGTCACCAAGAGGTACCTTCATATCTGTCTTCACAGACTGAATGCTAAGAAAAAAAATCAGCTTTGGAAATATCTATAAGAATGTGAGATTATTAATCCCAGAGAACAAGTGGAACTTTACCTTGTATAATGCTCACTTTAGACACAATGGATTCCCTTACCCATTCCATGAATCTATCTCAGCTTAAGGTTTTGTCTTATAACTTCAGAAAGTGGCAGAGATCATGACTATCCTACGAGTCATTTATAAGAACTACACAGGGTAAATTTTTACCAAACTCAAAGTGAAAATGCCTTTGAGTTAGCTTTCTCTTAGTGTAACAGACACCCAGCAAACAAATTAAAATGAGGAAAAATTTAATTTGGATCACAGTGTCAGAAGTATCAGTTCAGGCCCTGCTGTCTAACCAGTCTCTTAGCTATCTCATTGCCATTCAGTGAACTCATAGTGTGCATATAAAGACAACACATTTAAAGAACCTAGATTTCCGGTTGTAATTTATCAAAGACACCTTCCACTGGGGTAGCTATGGTTATTGAACAGTTCCTCATGGGCTTATTTCCTTATATACATGCTAATATAATTGAAAAATCACAAAGAAGAGAAAAGTGACAGCATTGTTAAAAATCTTTCAGCTTGCCAGGTGTGATGATACATGCATTTAATCCCAGCACTCAGGAGGGAGAGGCAAGTGGACCTCTGTGAGTTTAAGGCCAATCTGGTCTACATAGTGAGCTCCAGGCCAGCTGGGGAGACCCTGCCTCCAAAAAAAAAGAAAAAACAAATTAAAAAAAATTCAGCTTGGATGAGAGCAAAAGACTCACAGGTTTAAGCCAGAATAAAATAAAATCTATGGAAGTAGAGGACCCTATGTGTGACACATAACTGTAGATTTTATAGTAGAGTTTTCAAAAACTAAGACACACTGAGGTAGCTCAAGGGGAAAAGGTACTTGCAAATGGATCTGAAGACTGAGCTCCATTCTTAAAGCCTGTGAGGTAGCCAGAAATAATTGATTCCCGGGGGTTGTCCAATGAGTTCCACATGCACATAGTGGAATGCACAAAGCACACATACACACACACACACACACACACATTCACATATATGCATAGCCATATTTACACATGTACAGGCATACAAACACATACACATCTATATGCACATACACACGAATACATGCACATACATACACACTTCAAAAATAAACTGGTAATGCTGTTAGCATGATCATGATGATAGTAACATGAAAACCCATGGGAGGCTAATGAGAACCCATAAATTCTGAGGGGAAAATTAAGAAAAGAACTCATTTACTCCATGTATTCTTTCCATTTCTTGGCTGCTTGTGTTATACCAGGATATATACTCATAGGGGGATTGGTGCTACAATCCACAAATGAGGGAGAGCATACATCACCTGGTTTTCTGCCTTTGTGTTACTTCACTCAAAATAGCATTCCCTAGTTCCATCCATTTACCTGCAAATTTCACAATTTCATATTTTCTTACTGCTGAGTAGTACTCCATCATATACATGTACCACATTTTCATTATCCATTCATCAATTGTGGGGCATTAGGTTGTTTCCATTTCATCACTATTGTGAAGAGAGCAGGAACAAACATTGGTGTACAGGAATCTTTACAGTTCAATGAGTCCTTCAGGTATACGCCAAAGAGTGGCATAATTGAGTTGTACGGGAGGTTCATTTTTAGTTGTTTTCGAGTGTTTCCCACACTTTCTTCCATAGTGGATGCACTAGTCTCCATTCCCACCAGCAGGGAATGAGTATTCCCCTTTCTCCGCAGTCCCCCAAATCTTGCACTCTTCATTTTCATGATCTTACACAGTCTTATTGGGGTAAGATGGAATCTTAAAGTGCATTTCTCCAATTACTAAGGAGGTTGGACAGTTTTTAAGGTGTTTCTTAGCCATTTTTATGTCTTCATTTCAGAATTCTCTGTTCATATCTGTAGCCCATTTTTATTGGGTCATTTATTTTCTTGCTAGTTTTTTTTAATTCTTTGCATATTCTGGATCTTAAGCTGGTAAAGATTTTCTCCCAATCAGTTGGGGTTCCTCTTCTCTTCCTTGGATGTTTCTTTTGCCTTCTAGAAGCTTTGTAACTTAATGGGGCCCCACTTACTGATTGTTGCCCTTAGTGCCTGAGCAGCTGATGTCCCATTCAGAAAGTCCTTTCTTACACCTACATCTAGCAGGGTACTGCCTATGTGTTTTTTTTTTTTAGCAGTTTCAGAGTTTTGGACATCATATTGATTTCTTTGATCCACTTGGAATTGACTTTTGTGCAGGGAGAAAGATAAGGGTCCAATTCAATTCTTCTACAGGTGGTGATCCAGTTCTTCCAGCAGCATATGTTGAAGATGCTGTTTTTCTCCTATTGTGTATTCTTGGCACCTTTATCAAATGTCAAGTGGCTGAAACTGTATGTATCCATGGCTGGTTCTTTTTATTCTGTTCCATTGATCTACATTTTTTGTGCCAGTACCATGCTGTTTTTATAATTACAGCTCTGTAATATAACCTGATATTTGGTATGGCGATACCCCCTGCATTGTTCCGTTTGCTTAAAAATGTTTTGGCTATCCAGGTTTTTTCATGGTCCCATACAAATTTTGGATGACTTTTTCAAGATTTGTGAAGAATGTTGTAGGTATTTTGATTGGCATTGCATTGAATCTAAAGATTACTTTTAGTATGATAGTCATTTTACAATATTGATTTTACCAATCCAAGAGTATGGTAAATTTTTCCATCTCCTAATGTCTTCCACTATCTCTTTCTTTAAAGTTTGAAATTTTCATTGTAGAGATCTAAAGTTTTTGTTATGTTTATTCCTAAGTATTTTATTAGGTTTTTGAAGTTAATGTGAATGGGAGGTTTTCCTTGTATGGTTTTTCTAATTGCTTGTCCTTGGTGTACAGAAATGCTACTGATATTTGTAGGTTGATGTTGTAACCTGCTGGGTTCTATTAAAACTATTAATCATGGGCTGGAGAGATGGCCTAGCAATTAAGAGTGCCGACCACTCTTGCAGAGGACCCAGGTTCGATCCCCAGCACCCACATGGCGGCCGAGAGCCGTCTGAGACTCCAATTCCAGGAGAACTCCAGTTCCAGGGGAATCCGAGACCCTCTTCTGACCTCCGCGGCATTGCACAACACGGGTGCACAAACCTGCATGCAGACAGTACATTGATACACATACCGAAATAAATAAAATAAAATAAAATAAAATAAAAATTAAAAAAAAATAAAGGTATTAATCATGGCTGGAGAGATGGCCTACGGTTAAGAGCGCCGACCGCTCTTGCAGAGGACCCGGGTTCGATCCCCAGCACCCACATGGCGGGCGAGAACCGTCTGAAACTCCAATTCCAGGAGAACTCCAGTTTCCAGGGGAATCCGAGACCCTCTTCTGACCTCCGTGGCATTGCCACACACGGGTGCACAAAACTTGCATGCAGACACATACATATCACACAATACAGGAATAAATAAAATAATTTAAAAATATTAATCATTTCTAGTAGTTGTTTGATTGTAATTTTCTGGGGTCTCTTATGGTACTATCATATCATCTGCAAATATGGATAATTTGACTTCTTTTCCACTTAGTACTCCTTAATTTCATCTTTTCTTTGCTCTTTTTTTTTTTTTTTTTTTTTTCCTTTTGAGACAGGGTCTCCCTGTAGCCCCAGCTGTTCTGGAACTCACTCTGTAGACAAGGCTGGCCTTGAACTCACAAAGATCCGCCTGCCTCTGCCTCCTGAGTGCTAGGATAAAAGGCGTGCACCACCACCCCCGGTTTCTTATTGCTTTTTTAAGGGTTTCAAGTGCTATATTGAAAAGGAGTGGAGATAGAATCTATTCCTTCTAGGACTTTTAACATGAATGCATGTTGGACTTTGTCAATGGTCTTTTCTGCCTCTACTGATATGACCATGTGAGTTTTGTCTTCACGTCTATTTATATGTTTTATGACATTTATTTACCGCATGTTGAACCATTCCTGCAACTCTGGAATAAAGCCTACCTGATCCTGGTGGATGATCTTTTTGATATGCATCTCTATGTGATTTGTGAGTATTTGTGGAGTATCTTTGCATCTGTGTTCATTAAGGATATGGGCCTATAGTTTTCTGTCTTTGTTGTACCTTTACATGGTTTTGGAATTAGAGTGATATTGGCCTCATAGAAGGAGTTTTGAAGTTCTCCCTCTGTTCCTATTTTTTTAATAGTTTGAGCAGTATTGGTTGTAGATCTTTGAATGCCTGGTAGAATTCTGCTGTAAAGCCCTATGGTCCTGGGCTTTTTTTAGTTGGAGGTTTTATATTACTGTTTCAATTTCTTCCTTTGTTATGGGTCTGTTTAAGCTGTTGATCTCTTCTTGGTTTAACTTTGGTGTTGTCCATGTCTCTAGAAATTCATCCATTTCATTTAGGTTCTCAAACTTAATGGAGTATAGATTTTTTTTTTAATTTTTTTCTAATTTTATTTATTTCTGTATTGTTGTATGAATGTACTGTCTGCATGCAGGTTTGTGCACCCGGTCGTGCAATGCCGCGGAGGTCAGAAGAGGGTGTCGGATTCCCCTGGACTGGAGTCTCCTGGAATTGGAGTTTCAGACAGCTCTCGGCCGCCATGTGGTGCTTGGGATCGAACCCGGGTCCTCTGTAAGAGCGGTCGGCGCTCTTAACCGCTAGGCCATCTCTCCAGGAGTATAGATTTTTAAAGTATTCTCTTACAATATTCTGGATTTTTTTGTGTCTGTTTTGATGTTTCTCATTTTGCCTCTGATTTTGCTGATTTGGATTTGCTCTTCCTTTCTTTTGCTTAGCTGTGCCAAGGGTCTGTCGATCTTCCTTAGCTTTTCAAAGAATGAGCTCTTAGATTCATTAATTTTTATATTTTTTTGTTTCTATTTCATTAATTTCTCCTCTGATTTTTGTTATTTCTTCTCGTTTACTAGGTTTGGGGTTCATTTATTGTTGCCTTTCCAGAGTCTTAATTTGTGCTGTTAATTCTTTTACATGTGTTTTTTCTTTTTGGGGGGGGTCTTTTTGAGACGGGTCTCCCTGTAGACCACGGTGGCCTTGAAACTCACGAGATCCTCCTGCCTCTGCCCCCAAATGCTAGGATATAGGTGTGCACGACCATACCAAGTTGATTTTTTTTTTTTTTTTCTTTTTTTTTTTTTTTTTTTTTTTTTTTTTTTGGTCTTTTCGAGACAGGGTCTCCTGTAGCTCCAGCTGTCCTGGAACTCACTCTGTAGACCAGGCTAGCCTTGAACTCACAAAGATCCGCCTGATTTTTTTTAATGTAGGCACTAAGAGCTACAAATTTCCCTCTTAGGACTGCCTCTAAACTGCCCCCAAGGTTTTGTTGCATTATAGCTTCATTTTTATTTAGATCTAGAAATTTTTTCTTTCTTTCTGAATTTCTTCTTTAACCTGATTATTCATGAGTGTGTGGTTAAATCTCAATGAGTTCCTATGCTTTTTGGAGCTTCCTTTGTTATTGATTACAACCTTTATTGCACTTTGGTATGATAGAATGCATAGAATTATTTCAACTTTTTGAATTTGTGGAGGTTTTTTTTTGTGACACAGGGTGTGGTCAATTTTAGAAAAGCTTATATGTGGTACTGAACAGGAAGTGAATTCTTTGGTGTGTGGGTGTAATATTCTATAGAGGTCCATTAAGTCCACTTCTTTTAAGGTATGATTTAATTCAGATATCTCTCTATTGTATGCCCAGTTGATCTGTCTATTGAATAGAATGGGGGGGATTGAAGTCACCTACTATTATTGAAACAGGAAGACATGGGGGGATGTCAGGAGGGTAAGAGTGCTGGGGTTGAAAGGAAGGAGGGGGAGATAAAGGGGGGTATGATGGGCAGCAGGGGAGGTTAGGAAAGGGCTAGGTGAGGCTGTTGTGGGAGGAGAGGGGTGGTAAGGGAAGAAGAAAGAAGAGAGATGATTGGAACTTGAGAGGCCAGGAAACCCAGAGTGTAATGTGATACCTTTGAGATCCCATGACAAATTCACATAAAGTCTCTGAACATTAGTGCACTGGTTGAACAACCTGGTGGCTGTGTAGGAGGGAACACAGTGCAAGACAGAGATACCCCCCTTTGAATGGTTGGTGGGAGTGATCCAAGTGACTCTCAGAACAATGAAGGCTATCTCTAAAGCTCTTGATTATCTGCCAGAAATAGAAAATAAGACCCTACTATTTAGAACAGGACATGCTTCAGGGATAGGATTTAGATTAATAGAACAGAAACTGACTTGGAACCTTTCTGTCTGAAGTGAAACGTTCATAATGCTAGACAATGTGCACACTGCTACCAGAGAAAATCAATCAATGGAAGAACCCAGCACCAATCTCTAACAAGCATGATGAGCTGCCCAGAAAATTACCTCCATTGGTGCAGTGGAGGCACTGTTGTCTGGGGGATGGTCAACAGCTACCTAATTGGGCTTGGGAATCCTCTCAGTGGGAGTGAACCCATGAGAGCCACTGTAAACTCAGCCAAATGCACAGCGCTGCAGAGGACATTGAGCCTAGAGAAAAGTATATTGGGGTCATATGACAAATGAAATTTCTCACCATATACTAACTATGGAATCTTATATTTACAGAAAACCATATCATATGCCACTCATCACAAGATATGCTCTTTACAAAAGGCGGAGCCCACTGCAGAATCTGACAACTGGGCAGACACGGAACTTATACATTTGGAAAAAATGTTCCATAGAACATTTTTTCATAATCTATAATATCTATACATAAACCTAAGAGACGCATCTATACATAAACCTCTACACACAAACTGAGGGTCACAGAGAAAACAAGTGCATTCCTCAGTTCTCACCAGTAATGCTCCATACACAATAGAGTGTGATACACACAGAAAGCTACAACTAGTCAAACTCCAAAGAATGAGAGCCCTCAGAGTGTGCATCCCTGGATGGGTGGGGCCTCTATATTAAACCTCACCTACTCACTGATCAGGGATCATTCCAGAAGAGGGGGCAGAAATATTATAAGAGCCAGGGGTGGGTGGTGCATGGACATAGAGAAGCAACAATTTACAATCAACTGTCACATGTAAACCCGTGGCAATGTCAGCATCAGATATGGGACAATCCAAGAGGGACAGGGTCTCAAAATGCTGCACAAGAGGCTGAGGAATGACCCTGTGCCGTGAACTTCAAGAGACCGAGTGCTCTTGGGTGAGGAAGAGTATGCCTTTTGTAAGATTCCTGGATATGCTGACTAGACTCCACCAGTTCTATTTGCACAGGACATCTGGGTTTGGGAGCTTGACTGGACAGGACTTAGCTTGGATGTTGTAATGCATGAGTTCTGATGGGGGGTTGGGGTATGGGGGGACTGTGTTTGATTGGGAATTGTTGTGTGAGTTGTAGAAATGCTCAATAAAAAAATATTCATTTCTTTAAAGCCTTCACTTGGCTGTGCTCTGAATCCTTCAACCAAAATTGCTATCATATGACTCAGGCTTCTATCTTCTTGAAATGTCCAACTCCAAAATTCATTGATATAATCAAATAGATTTACACTACCCCATCTTATATCTGTTTATGTCATCCTGAATTTTAGTATTTCTTGTCAGATTAGATTAGTCTTTAAGGTCTTGGTTTTACTAAAGTCACTTATATGCATCTTTCTAATGTATTAACCAGTCAAAATATTCTTTTTTTAGTCTTTTTTTTCCCAGTTCTTTTGTTGTTGTTCTCTCCAACTTGCATTGCTACAATANTATATATATATATATATTATATATATATCATATATCTATTGTAGCAATGCAAGTTGGGAGAGAAAACAACAAAAGAAACTGGGAAAAAAGACTAAAAGAATATTTTGACTGGTTAATACATTAGAAAGATGCATATAAGTGACTTTAGTAAAACCAAGACCTTAAAGACTAATCTAATCTGACAAGAAATACTAAAATTCAGGATGACATAAACAGATATAAGATGGGGTAGTGTAAATCTATTTGATTATATCAATGAATTTTGGAGTTGGACATTTCAAGAAGATAGAAGCCTGAGTCATATGATAGCAATTTTGGTTGAAGGATTCAGAGCACAGCCAAGTGAAGGCTTTAAAGAAATGAATATTTTTTTATTGAGCATTTCTACAACTCACACAACAATTCCCAATCAAACACAGTCCCCCCATACCCCAACCCCACATCAAAACTTATATATATATAAACATACACATACATAAATATATACTTACACATATCACCTGAATTGGAGGATTTTCTTTTTTTTCACATAAATTTATTTTTATTTTTTTAACAAATCTAGATCCATGTTCCCGCCCATTCCCCCACCCAGCCAGAGCTCATGGATTCTGCCAAACATGCTTTTCATCTCTTTCTCAGTCTTTCTCAATATTCTCCATGAGGAAGTTGAATGTTTTGAGCAGAAGTTCACTGTTTTAGTCAGTAAAATATTCTTCATCACTAGCTGCAGGATATTGCATAATGCCCTTTAAAGATGTCTGAAAGTCAATCCTGTCTGTGTCCCTCAAAGTAAGACCAAAGACCTTACTGCTATTCATCCCAAATATCTGATCCTAATTGTACTTCCCCAGCTTCAGAGTAGATTAAGGCTGGTGGTTATATGTTCTGACAGCACTCTGCATTACACCTGATTATCTCCCAATTATTTGCTTTTATGCTTATTATTATTGCTTAGTATTCACACTTTCCATTAGACTGCAAATGATGAAATGGCTGAATTAAGTGTGACTTACATTTTGCTCTCCTCCTTACCCAATGGAAGTTAATTATTTAATAATTAAAGAAATGAAGGCAAACATATCTGAGCAAAGATATATCTGAAATGATCAAAGACACTTCCCTTTCACATTTATAATTTTGTTCAATTTATTATCTAAGAAAATACATAATTCAATAAATGTTGCAGAAATAAAGTTAAATTAAGAAACAAGTATAGAATACCATAATATTATTGTCTAACTTAAAAGTTGATATGTATGGAATATAAATAATGAAAAACTTCATTAGTGTTTAATGATTATAATATAATAATTTTGCTATAGAGATTCAACTGTTTAAAATATTTATTAAGTCACCAATTATCACAGCTATGTTGGAGACTTTGTAAGCTAGGTGAAATGTCTACACAGGTTGGAAAATGAAATAGAGAAATTTCGATAAACATACTGAAAGTCTCTTCTTGGAATTAAAGTTTTAGTATTTTTTCCTTTTATAATAGTCTTCCTGAAATGCATGAGTTTGTGTTACTGTAAGATAAAATGACTTGTCCTTCAAAATTAATTTTTTTTCCTAAATCCAGGGGAGCTTACCAATTCCAGTAGGATTTGGAAGGAGTGTTTGGAAAACTGAACATCTTGAAGAATTAAATGTCACAGATGTGATAGCTACATTTGGGTACATACTGAGTGTTCACATGAGACTTTAAGATGGTGCACCCCTGAATAGGGAAGTGAAGACTCTTAATTAATAGTCTGGGTGCCTCAACTATGCCAAGGTGAGCAAACATCACCAAGTCTCTTTGTGTCCATGGCTGGACACCTCTCCATTATGTAATACCTCCTACAATTGGCTGACCCCATAAGCTAACTTCAGGTTCATTGCCTTAAGTTCTATCAAGAGTTCACTTAACTTTTATTTATTTTTATTTTTTAATATTTTATTTATTTTATATGCGTATGAATGTACTGTCTGCATGCAGGTCTGTGCACCCATGTCGTGTAACGCCGTGGAGGTCAGAAGAGGGCGTCGGATTCCCCTGGAACTGGAGTTAAAGATGGTTCTCAGCCGCCATGTGGGTGCTGGGGATCGAACCCGGTCCTTTGCAAGAGCGGTCGGCACTCTTAAACACTAGGCCATCTCTCCAGCCCCTTAATTTTTATTTTTAGGAGCCATGTAGGTAATATCTCTTTGGTTAAAACTACTCTGTGATACACAGGGCTGAAATCCATTAACTACCACAGAAGGGAGTTATGCAGTAATGTCCTTTAGAGCTGATGAGCTTTGTATGAAGCAGACTGTGTACCCGGGTGAATTAAAGAAAGCATGTGAATGAATCACAAGCACCTTCCTTGTTGTAAGGTGGGGCACTTATCCAGGTAGGGCAAATGCTACCCTCCTCCCTACCCCCACCTGGTCTTTCCTGTGTTCTGCATTATATGTTCTACTGGAACTTCTCTGTTCTCCTCTGTATATAACACAGACGATCTGACATACTCTACAGTAAAGGCATCTGAAGAGATCATCAGGGAAAGAAGTTCAATGACAGAGTGTGGTAGTAGCAGGTGTTATCCTGACCCTTGTCTCCGAGATGAACAAAGGGTCTGTAAAGACATCTGAAGGTAAGAAAGAAAGAATGTCCATACAACATCTGAAGGTAAGAATGTCCATACAACATCTGAAGGTAAGAATGTCCATACAACATCTGAAGGTAAGAAAGAATGTCCATACAACATCTGAAGGTAAGAATGTCCATACAACATCTGAAGGTAAGAATGTACATACAACATCTGAAGGTAAGAATGTCCATACAACATTTCAGAACCCTGAATAGCTGTAGGATGCTTAAAAGGGGATTCTCATCATTTATATTCAGCAGCAGAAAATACAGGCTATCAAATGTATCATGCTTTGATTTCAAAGCAGAGAAGTGACTGATTTTCCTCATCAGGTCCGGTTAAGCCTTCTTATCAGCCCAGGCAGTCTCAGCATGGTTGCCTAGATACTCAGTTTCCCTAAGTATTATTCTGATTAGAGGGCAATTTAGAGATTTTTTTTCAAGCCTATCTGTCATTTAGAAATCTTATCAGCCCTCTGGTACACTGATTTGTCAAGTGGTTGATTGAGCATTATTATTTAAAGATGGGTTTTCAATAAGTTGAAATAAGAATGTGATTGGCCATATCATCAGCCTCCTTTTGATATATGTACTATATTTAGTGAATCTTCTTTGGGTAAAATGAGTTCAATGGATTTGTGGGACTTGCAAAGGATGGGGATTGAGAAAAGCATTGGCTAAGGACTTCTATTTCACAATTTAAAGATAATCAGCCATTATTGTGAATCACTGGCCATCAAGATTTTTTCTCAGAAAGAATGAAGAAAATGCTTCAAAATCAACATTTTTGGTGTACTTTCTAAAACCTTTTTCTCAGATATAATAATATATTCTGTAATCGAATCTATATACTCTGATTAACAGAAAAATTTTGTAAATAAATTTGTCTGTATATAATCTACAAGCTATATATTCATTTTTTTCCAGACATCCTTTGCATATACTAAACTGCATTTGTGTAAGGTGTCCAGGTTTAGAAACCATAACATTTGAGCCTATCTGTAATGCAACTGGAGCAACCCTTCAAGTGAGGACAAAAAGCCCCTGTAAGCTTCCTTGTATCCTCATGCTGCCCCCCCCGACCACTTCCCATGAACTCATACCCAGTATGCACAGATCCACTAACACTCTCAACAGCAGTCTGCATTTTCAAGAGATACTCATAAATAAAGGTATATTGTGTACAGATATTTCTCTGACCTCTTTCATTTAGTATAAACCTAAGATCATTGTTTTGCTATTTGCTTTATTACTTTAGTTCTTTTAATTTCTAATAAGCATCCTGTTACAGGAATCTATCAAAATTTCTTTTTCCCCCTTCTCTTTATGGATATTTGAATCTTTTTTCTATTTCCTCATATTTCAGTTCTACCATTCATAGACATTTTTAATCTCTGCAAGGACATATGGTAAGTTTATGTTTCAATACTATGGACATTTCCAAATAAATTCCCATTATCATATTCCTAGCAGGAACATAGAAGAGTTCCAATTGATCAACTTCCATGCCAATTTGTTTCCTGGTCTCTTATTATTCAGTCTTGAGAGCAGTTTAGATATTTCCATGCATCCTCTATGCGGGAGAAAGCCTTCAGATATATTATTTGGAAAAATATTTCCAAGTCTTTTTTTTTTTTTTTACCAATTTCAATGACCTGACATACTTGTGATGATATCTAGTTTGTATTTCATTTTGTGTGTGCATCTATGTGTTGAGGTACTTGTGCATTTCCAGGTCACATGTAAACCTCGGGAGTCCTTCTTCAGTTACTGTCTTCCTTGACTTTTGAGACAGAGTCTTGCACTGGCCTGGATCATATCAATTGGACTAGAAAGATGGACCAGGAAGACCCATGCATCTATCTGCCTGTAGCTTTTTGACATGGAATCTGGAAACCAAACTCAAAGCCTGCCTACACACACAATTTCAGACTAAAATCTCTGAAATATCAGATGACATCTCCTATAATTTTTCATCTATTGTTTTTTCTTGGATTTCATTATTCAAACTTCAAATTAGTTCAGGATTTAAATGAGTACTTTGCTTTTTAGAATGGTAGAGTTTGGGGGTTTCACATGGGACTTTTTTCTTTTTAATTTTTTTCATTTTTAATTTCTTTCTTCCTTTCCATGTATTTAAGTAATCTCTTTTTTTGGTCTTTTTGAGACAGGGTCTCCCTATAGCCCCAGCTGTCCTGGAACTCACTCTGTAGACCAGGCTGGCCTTGAACTCACAAAGATCCCCCTGCCTCTGCCTCCCGAGTGCTAGGATCAAAGGGGTGCGCTACCACGCCCGGCTTGTATTTAAGTAATTTTAAATATATGGATAAGTTATATAATAACTATGTCACAGACTTTGTCTGATATTAACTTTTTAAGTTTGATCTAGATCTATTTTGGTTGATTGATTTTAGCCTAATTATGGTATTGATTTTCTACATTTTTGGTGGGAGGAGCCTGGATATCTTTGATTGGATGCCAGGCTTTTTAATATTCCTTATTTTTTAACCTATTTAATTGTAAATGGTATTCAAATTTATTGAGACACACAGAAAAGTTTATTGTGCAAGATTAGTTCCGATATTTTCATTTTAAGATGAGGCAAAATTGGACAATTTTTTTATTATTTTGGTCTTTTCGAGACAGGGTCTCCCTGTAGCCCCAGCTGTCCTGGAACTAACTCTGTAGACCAGGCTGGCCTTGAACTCACAAAGAGCCGCCTGCCTCTGCTTCCGAGTGCTAGGATTAAAGGTGTGCACCACCACACCTGGCTAAAAATCGGACTTTTTAAAGATGTAATCTAATCCCATCATTTTTCTTGACAGATACAAGGTCTCCATTTTGCCCACCCCAGAAATACAAGCATTATAGATTATCAGAGCTGTCCAGTAGGGGCTGTTGCCATTCCTAGACCTGAGTGTGTGCTAAGAATTATTCTTCTCAATCTTTTCAAGCAGTCCTTACTCCAGTATTAGGTACCATTTTTAAATACTTATGAAATTAAGTCTGCCAAATACTCAAATGCAATCTTCTGCAGACTCCTAGAGTCATCTCACTGGTTCACTCCACTGACCTAACTTTGCAAACTTTGGATAGTGTTGGTTCTCTTAAGATGTGGCTTCTCCTTAACACTGGGCTCAAAGCACTCCAAAGGGCTGCCAAGTTCTCTCCCCTCATCCCCTAAACAGAAGATTCTCAAGAAAGTGATATGCTAGGAACAATAGGGGATCTTTTGATACCTGCCTCATGATATCACTATCCTTTATTGTCTAAAATTCAGTATCTTGAAAAGTATAACCACATATTTCTCTGGTTGAATGCATTCACTGAAACAGGTAGTGATGTCTTTGTCATGTTTTTCACTTGAAGGAAAATTGCTATTTTTAATTAAACCCCTACCTCTCACCCTGTACAAAAATCAACTGCAGGTGGATCAAAGATCTCAGCGTGAAACCCAAAATCCTGAAGGTGCTAGAAGAAAAAGTTGGCAACAACCTTTAAGACATAAGCATAAGAAAAGACTTTCTAAATCAGACACCAGCTGTGCAGGAAATAAGGTCAACAGTCAACAAATGGAACCTCGTCAAACTAAAAGCTT
This sequence comes from Rhizomys pruinosus, assembly GCA_009823505.1. Taxonomy (NCBI): domain Eukaryota; kingdom Metazoa; phylum Chordata; class Mammalia; order Rodentia; family Spalacidae; genus Rhizomys; species Rhizomys pruinosus. The sequence goes on along the minus strand of VZQC01007142.1, from coordinate 6,127,061 downwards.
CTGTACATCAAAAGAATCAATCAAGGAAATGAAAAGAAAATCCACAGAGTGGGTGGAAACTTTCACCAGCGATACCTCTGACAGAGCATTAGCTTCCAGAATATATAAACTACTCAAAAAACAAAGAAGCAAGAAAACAAATGACTCACTCAAAAGATGGAGTAAAGAACTGAAAAAAACCAGGTGTGGTGGTACATGACTTTAATCCCAGCACTCGGGAGGTGGAGGCAGGAGGATCTCTATGAGTTCAAGGCCAGTCTAGTCTACAGAGTGAGCTCCAGACCAGCTGGGACTAAAGGGAGATATTGTCTCAAAAATAACAAAAACAAAATTGTACTGAACAAAGACTTCATCAGTGAGGAAGTAACGATGGCTGAGAGACACATCTTAAAAACTGTCCAGCATCATTAATAATTAAGGGAATGCAAATCAAAACCATCTATGATATCATCTCATTCTGATAAGCTGACTAAAATCAAGAAAACAAAAGACACCAAATGCTGGAGAGGTTATGGGGAAAGGAGAACACTCATTCACTGCTGATGGGAATGTAAACTTGTACAACCGCTATGGAAAGCAGTGTGGAGAACCCTTAGTGTGGAGAACCCTTAAAAGTCTAAAATATGCTCAAATAGATATACTTAATTGCAAATCATACAAAGACACCATAAAACAGGTTTTTGTTGTGTTTCAGATTTATTTTATTTTTGTCTGCATCTGTGTGCACACAGGTGCCCATGGAGAGCAGAAGAGGCCTTAGCTACTCTGAATATGGAACTAAAGGCAGCTGTGAACCATCTGTGTGCACACAGGTGCCCATGGAGAGCAGAAGAGGCCTTAGCTGCTCTGAATCTGGATTGAAGGTAGCTGTGAACCATCTGACATGGGTGCAGGGGACTGAGCCTGGCTCCTCTGAAGAGCAACAAGAGACTCTTAACTGCAGAGCTATCTCTCCAACCCTCATCAATGCTGAGTATGCCACCAAAGGAAACAAACTTATAACAATAACAATAATAATAATAATAAACTGTGTAATTATCAAAATAAAAATACTTCTTGTCCAACAAAAAAAAAAAGTCAAAATGAGCCTACCACCTGACCCAGTCATATCACTCCTGGGTATCCACACCAGATTCATCCTACTGCAAAAATACAGGCACATCCCTGTTTATTGCAGCTCTCTTCACAATAGCGAAGAGCTGGAACCAACCCAAATGCCCCTCAACAGATGAATGGATGACAAAAATGTGGTACATGTACACAATGCAATACTAATCAGTGGTAAAGAAAGATGACATCATGAACTTTGCAGGTAAATGAATGGAACTCAAAGCCATTATGCTAAATAAACACAGTCCCAGGGGAAGAACAAAAAACAAAAAACAAAAAAAAACCGCAAACGGTAAATGGGATTCCCTCATTTGTGGATGCTCACAACATATCCCCACTTGAAAGGCAAGCTGATGGGGCTGGAGAGATGGTCTAGTGGCTAAGAGCACCAACCACTCTTGCAGAGGACCCGGGTTCGATCCCCAGCACCCACATGGCGACTGAGAACCATCTGTAACTCTAATTCCAGAACTCAAGTTTCAGGGGAATCCAACACCCTCTTCTGATCTCCTCAGCATTGCAGGACATGGGTGCACAAACCTACATGCAGACAGTACATTCATACACCCGAATAAATAAAATAAAATAAAAAAAAGAAAGGCAAGCCAAACAATATTATTGTTATGTTTCTGTTTATCTGAAAGCAACTATGTTGTTATAATATAAATCTCTCATCAGGCTCTAGAATCAACCCACCACTTATTTTCAGACTCTGTAATTACTGTATATGGGTGGAAAGTATGTATCCATATTTTAGAGTAATGTAAAATCAAAGAAGAAAATATGAATTCCTAAACATCAAAAAAGACTGAGAGAAAGATGCAAGGCAGTTATGGCAGAATGCAAGATCTGGGGTGCGGTGGGCAGAAGGGAAAGGAGAATATGCCCAAATTGAACTGAAAAATGATGTCTGAAATATGCAAAACATCAATAAAAGTATTATAAAAAGGCACGAAAAGTAAATAGTAATTGTAAACTCTTCATATGTAATCTAAAACCAATACAAAAGGTGCCTTCTATAAATCACTACTCTTCCTATGCCAAAATACTACATCGGTAATCTCATGCTGAATGTGATGGGTCCACTACAAGGAAAATCAATGAGAGAGATATAAAAAACAGAAGAAACCAGAGACAGTGGAAGAAAGGTAGAGTTTCCTTCACATTGCTGCTTTTTACATAGCTGTCTTCTTAAAGAGAGTTATTGTTTTCTAATTATGTATATGAGTGTGTGTCTGTGTACCTACGTGCATGTGAGCATACACACCTGGAAAACTCAGATCACCAGCATTTGGAACTACAAGTGGTTTTAAGAAATCTGACATGGGTGCTGGGATTTTACCTCAAGTCTCCAGAGAGAGCATTACAAGCCCATAGCAGCTGAGCCACCACTCCAAACCGTACATGGATGCACTTAATTCAAATTAGGAAAGTGTTCCAATGATCATTTAAAAATTTTTTTTTAATTTTATTTATTTCTGTATGTGTATGAATGTACTGTCTGCATGCAAGTCTGTGCACCCGTGTCGTGCAACGCCGCGGAGTTCAGAAGAGGGTCTCGGATTCCCCTGGAACTGGAGCTCTCCTGGAATTGGAGCTTCAGATGGTTCTCAGCCGCCATGTGGGTGCTGGGGATCGAACCTGGGTCCTCTGTAAGAGCGGTCGGCGCTCTTAACCGCTAGGCCATCTCTCCAGCCCCCAATGATCATTTTATATCACTAATATATGACATGTGAGCTTCCCATGTATTTCATTTTCTTATTCTATATTTTAATCAGTTTAATGCATTAGCATACAAAGTGATGATTTTTAATCTAGATTATTTACATACGCCAATGTTATAGTGTGTTCTCACTCATTATCCTATCCCAGTATTCTCTAAACCCTCCCACATCAACCTGGTTCCCTTTCTTCTCCAGTCAATTTTTTTCTCTGCTTTTCCATTCAGTGTTTCCCATTACTCAATTTATTTCCAATGTCCATTGAAATCATTTCTTCTCTCATGATCCATTCCTGATCTTGTGATATAATGTATAAACACTTATCTGGACACACACACACACACACACACACACACACATACACATACTTGTATGTAATTTAAAATTTAGCTTCTATATATGAGATAAAATAGGATATTTCTCTTTTATAATGTTTTTTGTTTTTTAATATAATGATTTAAAAATCGAATTTTTCTGTAAATATCATGTCATTTTTCTAATTACACAAATTTCCATTATGTATATTCAAAATGTATCCATTGTGAATAGTGTAGTAAAAAAATCATAGTTCTTCAAGTATCTTTGTGATGCATTGACTTAAATGTCCTTCAAATATATAAGAATGGTATAGATGGGTCACATAGTACTTTCAGTTTTTTGAAGAACTCCGTAGTGACTGTACAAGTTTACACTTCATAAATCAGGAACAAAAATTCCTTCCTCCCCACAACCTCACCTGCATGTGTTGTCGTTTGCTTTCTTGATTATTGCCTTTCCAACTGGGATGAGACAGAACTCAAAGCAGTTTCCTTTTAAGTGTGGAGTTCTATTTAATATAATTTTAATTAATTAATTTCCTTATCTTCAATACATAGTTTATTGAATCATTGTACATTTCACACAACACATCTTAATCATCTTTAGACCCTGTGGAGGTTTGGATAAGAATATCCCCCATAGGCTCCAAGTATTTGGATATTCTGTTCCTAATTGGTGGTACTGTTCCGGGAGGTTTTAGGAGGTATGGCTAAGCTGGAGGAAGTGTGTCATTGGGGGAAGGGTCTGAGAGTTCTTAAGCCTTCCTGATTTTCCAGTCTCTCTCTCTCTCTCTCTCTCTCTCTCTCTCTCTCTCTCTCTCTCTCTCTCCTTCCATGCCTGCTGGAAGATGACTTTTGATTGATTTGATAAAAGTTACATGGATATAACTGGATGGGTTTTATTTTGATTCCTCTATTTGTTCCATTTGTCTACACAGCTGGTTTGGTGCTAAGAACACGTTGATTTTCTGCTCTGGATATTGGGATTTTTTTTCCCCCATCATTTATTTTTCTCCAAAAGGTGGTTTTAGCTTTTCAAGGCTTTGTGTGCTTCCAACAGAAATTTGGAATTTTTTTCATAGTTCTGTGAAAACTGTTATTCAGATTATGATAATGATTAAGTATCTTTAGCTTATAGGTATCAGGCTTGAGGTAAGTAACCATACCTGTGGAGCCATTTCACCAGCCCCTATTTGGGATTTTCAATGCTTCTTGTTGGTAAATGTGTATTTCTCTGTCTAGACTTTGGGAACTTCCACCAGTAATTTCCAAGAATGGGTTATTCACTCATTTCATTGTCTTTCCTTAAAGATATTTTAATCTAGTATTATTTCAATATTCTTATCTATTGGTGATGCTAACCCCTGTATATTTTAATTTTATTTATTGAGCTTTCCTTTCAGTAATTTCTGTGAGTCTTTGACTCAGATTCTTAATTTCAATGCTGCATTTTTATTTTCTGTTGCCGATGATGTCATCTATATTAGTGATTTTCTTATCTTCACTGACTTAATCCTCTGTGTTGCTGGCTTCCCTCTCGATATCTGGAATTCAATATCTCCACCTGTTTGGATCTTCTTTCGGGTTTTGAAATCTTTATCTTGTATTTTCCCTAATTAAGACGTATTTTACTTCGTCTCTTGAGGAATTATGATCTTTTGGAGGAGTTCTGCCCCCTTTCCTTTTCATTTGCGTTGTGTTAATATGTTGTGATTTGTTAAGTTGTTGGATAGGGAATCTCTTTGGGGTTTGGTGGCAAATTCTTTTGAGCACTTACTCTTTTCTGTAATCTCTCTCTCTCTCTCTCTCTCTCTCTCTCTCTCTCTCTCTCTCTCTCTCTCTCTCTCTCTCTCTCTGTTTATGTACTAATGGATATCCAAAAGAGGGTTGAGATACCCTGGAGATGAGGTTACAGGTAGTTATGAGCCACCCTAAATGGGAGCTGGGAGCCAAATTTGTGTTCCCTGATAAAGCAGTCCGCACTTTAAAGGTTGTACCATCTGTCCAATCCTGAGCAACACTCTCTTGAGGTTCAATCTACAGTACCTCTCTGCTAGGGGAAACACTTTTTTTTTTTTTTTTTTTCTTTTTGAGACAGGGTCTCCCTGTAGCCCCAGCTGGCCTGGAACTCACTCTGTAGACCAGGCCGGCCTTGAATGCACAAAGATCCGCCTGCCTCTGCCTCCCAAGTGCTAGGATTAAAGGCATGCACCACCACACTCAGCTTTTTATTTTTTTTTTTTAGTTTTTGAGCGCATTTCATAAAACAATATTTCCCCCATCCATGCCCACCCTTCATACTCCCCCTCCCCTCGTCAGACCCCATGGATTTTGTCATACACAAATCCTGTCTTGCATCTTTTTTCTCAGTCTTTTATAACATTTTCGGTGCACAGGTTTACTGTTTTGGTAAATTCTTTGAATAGGTTTTTCTCTCTCTCTCTCTTTTTTTTTTTTTGTTCCCATTTGATTTTATATTAAGGAAAAACTTTTTAGGTCCAGCCTGGTCCTGCCCAGCTTAAGCTTGCCTTGATGTCTCTCCTCTCCAGAACATCCGTGTAGCAGCTAACACTGAGGCCAGTTGCCTTTACTCTATTTTCTATGATGAATACTTGTGGAGAAACTGTGACGAATCCATTGATCCTAATATTTTTATTGTTGGAGTCTTGTGGCTTCTCTGAATAATTTCTATTTGTACTGTGTAGAGTTACCAACTAGAGATATGTTAATAAAACTGCAAATACATAGTATAATATAGAATAGCAAAAAATTTTTGTGAACAATTTATATAGAATAAGTTGTTTTTTAAATGTTAGGCACGTTTCTTTTAGAAACTTAAAATGTTATAAGAGTTTCTTTTTAAACATTCAATATTTTTAATTATAAGAGACATTTGTTACCAGAGCCAATTATTTCAGGTGTTCTAATTGTAATATTGATTTTTCTTACTTCCTATACCTCTAGAATGCCACATGTTCTGTTGGGGATAAAATTGCACGATAAATGTCAAATATGTGTTAAAAAAAAGGAAACACTTTTTAGAAGCAGCATCAAACCACATATTAATTAGGGATACACTTGGAAGGCAGAGAGATGGCTCAGCCATTAAGAGCAATGTTGCTCTTGCAGAGGATCCCAGTTCACACCTAGCACCCACATGGCAGCAATCAAGAGTCTGCAACTCCAGTGCCAAGGAATATGACACCCTCTTCTGACCTCTGAAGGCATTACATGACACCTATGCATCCACCTACATGCAGGCATTACACATAAAATAAATATAATTATAAACTAGAAGAAAGAAACATACTTGAAATTAGTTATAGCACATTAAATGCCGTTAATGATGGCAGAACCAAAAACTGCCAAACTATTTTAACATGTGTTGTGGAATTTAAATTTTTTATGATGAGTATGTAAATAGTACATGGAGGAGATAAAGGAAAGAGATGGGGAAGACATTAAAATAGAGGCAAATTTAAATGAGGAGAAAGGAAAAAAAGGACTTAGAATATTGTAGATAAGAAGAGAAACGAGCAAGGGAAATGAATAAATAAGAAAATGATAAAGGAAAATAAAGAGAAATTTCCTGATAGTGAAGCAATTCAAAATGAAAATTAGACCAATGTAAGAATGATATAAATAAATAAACAAATAAATAATTAATAAAATGAGTATTTTTATAGGTCCATGATTTAAAAGTCAAAATGTTAATGGAGAAAACTCAGGAGAGAAGAAGATAAAATATAAACAAAGGAAAACATGGCCCAATTTAAAAAATATATAAACAATATTAGATGAATGCATGAAGGGGAATAACAAACATGAAGATAGAAATGTTAAAATGCAATAAAGTAAATGTCAGGAGAATCATATAGAAAAGATCTAAAAAGGATTTACATAGGAAAACACATGTCTTTCCTGACAGGTCACTGTTGTGTAGCCACACCCGTGCATGTATGGCCAGCAGTAATGGATTTAGTGGGTTATCAAAAAAGGAAGGAAGGAAGGATTAAGAGAGAAAGAAGGAAAGAAAGAAGGAAACAAAGAAACAAAGATGAAAGAAAGAAAGAAATGACCAGAAAAAGTTCACTTGGCTTACACTTTTTGGCTTATGCGCTTTCTTTCTTCTTTCTTCTTTCTTCTTTCTTCTTTCTTCTTTCTTCTTTCTTCTTTCTTCTTTCTTCTTTCTTCTTTCTTCTTTCTTCTTTCTTTCTTCTTTCTTTCTTTCTTTCTTTCTTTCTTTCTTTCTTTCTTTCTAATTCTGTAGCTCAAGTTTAAGAAGGGATTTATTGCTATAAAAGTGTTTAGATATCAGACTCAAGAGAAGTAAGTATCTGTAGGGTTGTAAGATTCCCACCAAAGATCCTGCATTTCTACCTCTGGGAAAAACCAATTCCCATTCCAAATTATATCACTAAATTATATCACTAAATTATATCACTAAATGAAGACATTATCGATCAAGAAACTATTGGTTGAATTTTTTTCTGTAATGTGACAAGAGTCTCCTTAATTTTAAACACATAAAATTTTAGGGTCACAATGTCAAAGAATAAGCCTTATGTCACTAAGATCAGCGAAAATGCCTTGACCCTGAGTTGCAGTGACCTCAGTTGATGATGTTTTTACATTTTCTTTATTTGTGATCTTTGTGTGTGTGTGTGTGTGTGTGTGTGTGTATACGCATGTACATGCTTGCACACCACAGTACCTGTGTGGATCTAACTTTCCACCATGTGAGCTCTGGTGATCACACTCAGATCAGCATGTTAGAGAAAGATTGCTTTACTTACTAAACCACCTCACTGGCAAGAGTTGATTTCTGCTCTTCAAGAGATTGTACTTAGAATGTTATTCTCTAGTGTATTATACAGTATAGAATTCTCTACTCGAAGGCTTATATTTAGCAAATATTCCATTTAACACAAAATAAGAAAAAAAAACTATTTCACTCTAAAATATTGGGGTTTTAACAGAATCAGCCATTGAAAAGACTCAGAATATATGTTTCAAGGCAACGATTTCAGGGCATAAGAATAATCTAGCCTTTGTGTTTCCACAAGAATTTACCTATTAGAAGGAAATGGTTCAAGTTACCACATTTTCAAAAAGTACTTAAAATAAGACTTTCCTTTGCATAACAAAATTAATGTTAGTCAGAAGCAACCACATGAACAAAATACAAAGGGAAGGAAGCTTGGCATGGGCCTCACAGTAAAAGTAAATATTTGAGCAATTAAAACAAAAGCACATGTGCATATATGTATATATATATATATACATATATATACATATATGTATATATATATGTATATATACACATACACAGGGATGCATGTGTGCATACACACATAAAACTGATGTAAAACAAGCAAGAGGAACTGAACAAAAGATTACAATAATATTTCCTGTCTTATAGTCTGGACAGAGGTGATAAAATTCAAAAAACATTCAACTCTAACAGTTATGTCTGCCCACTCCATCTGCCCAACTGTTCTCCATTCTCCACAGCAGCACCAGGTGGTTGTGCACATTTCTGTAGCTAGGCACATGAATTTCCGTATTCTATAACCTGGCACCTGTGACCTGGGAATTGAACCCAGCTCCATCAAATCCTCTGGAACGTCAACATGTCAGTTGGTGTTCCACAGGACTTTAGCCTCCCCCAGTTACAAATAACAGACATTCAAACTTTGAGTGTACATATATAGACATTTGTTTTGACTATACCAGTAACTTTCTGTATAAGTTTAAATATCACCTTAAAATATTTTAATGATTCTTTAATAATTTCATAAAATGTCCTTTGATTGTATTCTAACCCCTTCCCTCACCACAATTCTTATATTACTTTACCCCTGACTTCATGCTCTTTATTTACCTTTTGTCAAATTTATTTTGATTTATCTATAAATGTGTGTGTGTGGGGGGGGTGTCCACAGAGACCAGAAGAGGGTATTGGATTCCTTGGATTCCCTGGAAGTGGAGTTAAAGCAGTTGCTAGCTGCCTGATGTGGGTTTTGCCAGGACTCACAGAACCCAACCCTCGACCCTACCCTAGGCAGAGATATTTCCTTCAGTAGACTTAAGTGGAGACTTCCTCCTTCTTGACCTGTACCCCAGGCAGGAGCCAAAAACTATTGTCTGCATCAGGAAGCAGGCAGAGGAAAAGAAATAAAAGCAATTATTCCAGACCCCTGGCAGAGAAAGTTCCTCATCAGGGCCAGTCAGAAAAGTTTTCCCCCACTGAAGAAGTTTCAGCAGATGACTGTCTGCTGAAATTGCATGAGGGTTGAAAACCCAAGCCCCTCTTTTTGCATTGTAAGACCCCAATTAACTTTTCTCACTTAAAAACCCTGATTGCCAGCCATTTCCACCTCTTGTGGCCTCCTGTTTACTTTTGGGTGCAGTGACTCCAGTCACACTCACACACAATAACAGTGTTAGGAACTGAACCTGGATCTTCTACAAGGGCAAAACATTCTCTTAATCACCAATCCATTTCTCCAGCCTCTATTTTTCATTTTTTTAAAGGTCGGGCGTGGTGGCACATGCCTTTAATCTTAGCACTTGGGAGGCAGAGGCAGGCAGATCTTTGTGAGTTCAAGGCCATCCTGGTCTACAGAGTGAGTTCTAGGACAGCTGGGACTACAAGGAGACCACATCTCGTAAAAAACAAAAACAAAAACAAACAAACAAATAAAAGGCTTAGCAAATCTCGTCTGTTTTCCCAAATGCTCTCCATGTGGGTCCATCCCTTGGAGCCCGGTCAGCCCTTTAAGGCTTCACTCCTTTTAGAAATCTGACTTTCTCCTTTACAGGCACCAATCAAGGACTCTTCTCTCTATAGCTGTCCTTTTGGGGATATTTTAGATTAAACCCACTGAGGAGGGGGTACCTCAGTTGCCACCCTTATGCCCCTTTTTGGCATGGAAGAAATCTGAGCAGTCAGCGCCTCAATTCCTTCTTGGCAATTGGGGTATCCTCCTCATAGGGTAATGTGATAAAAATAGGAACTAAAAGTTGGCTAGGCAATTTAGGGTCAAGACCCCCCCCAATAAAACAGCCAGTTTCTTTCTCAGCTGAGAGCTGAAGACTTCCTGGATCTGCCAGTGAACTTATCATTCTGGTTGCTCTGACTTGTGGCCCATGCATCCTTAACTCACTTGTCAGATCTATTAACCAGCAGGTAAATTCTATCAAACTCATGGTGCTAAGGACCCAATACAACCCCTTCCCTAGGAGAGATTATTCCACCTCAGAAACACCTACTGAGGTCAGCTCTTATGAACTTCCTTCAAGGATGTGAAGATCTCGAAACAACAGGGGGGAATGAAATAATGGATTATAACGATTAAGAGCACTGACTGCTCTTGTAGAGGACCCAGTTTTGATTCCCAGCACCCATATGGCGGATAAGAACCATCTTTGACTCCAGTTCCAAGGGAATATGACGCCATCTTCTGACCTCCACTGCATTGCTTGACATGGGTGCACCAACCTACATGCTGACAGTACACTCATACACATATAAAAAAAAAAATCAGGGATAATATTCTCAGTTACCATTAAGCCATTTTCCCTGAGTTATTCTAGGAATGGCTGTTTTGCTTGCTTCATGTGCTTCCCCTTGATTGGTAACTTTAACCGTGATGTTAAGCCCATGTGTGTTGAGACAATACAGAGTTCTTGGGTTTATCTACCACCTCTGGCTCTTACTCTCTTTCCACTCCCTCTTCCTTATTATCTTTAAGACTTGAGAAGGGAGAATGTGATATAGGCAACCTATTTAGGACCAGGCACTCCACAAAGTCTCATATTTTCTGCATTGCAAGCAGCCATGGGGCCGAATGTTGAGACAGGTACTTCTCTGTGGGTATAACAATAAGGCCTGAAGTGTCCGTTTAGTATTGTGTCTATTTAGCAGAATAATTGTAGTAGTTTCCCATATGGCCCGTGACTTATTTAGCCCCTTCACCCTAATAATAATGCCATCTGGCCAGGAGTGGTGATGCACATCTTTAATCCTAGCACTCAGGAGGCAGAGGTAGGCAGATCTCTGTGCATTCAAGGCCGGCCTGGTCTACAGAGTGAGTTCTGGGCTAGCTGGGGCCACAGGGAGATGCTGTCTCAAAAAGACCAGAAAAAAAAAAAAGCCATCTGTGACCTCCATGTTTCGGATTGGGTCTTATACCCAATCAGAAGTTGATTTGTTTCTCCAGTGGGCGTATCTTACCAGACCAGTCACTACTGTAAATAGCAGGGTTCACAGCTGAGTAACTGCGATGATTACTTTTTAAAAGTAATATTCTTAATAACTTCTGGTATTATGAAAGTTCATCAGCAAGGTTGGAATTTCCAGCTCATTACCAGCTTGATTTCTCCTTGTTTGGTCTATGACACATGTATGTAAAACAATGGCAGTATAATCTTATGGTCACATTCTGGTGACTAATCAAGAGGAATGGCAAACAGGCAGTAGTATTTGAGAGTCTGTGATATCTTCTTTGTCAACAACTCCAAAAAAGAAATTCTGTTCCTGGCAGCAGGCTTTTTTACTTTTTTATCCTTTTCTATCCAGTAAGGCTACTGAAACACCATTATAGAGTAACTACCCTTATTTTTTTATTGTGTATGTGTATTTTTGAAGTCTCTACGTTAGTAGGTTTCCATATGACTTATTCAAAAGGCCATAAATATTCCTTATCACTCTCCATATTTCCTCCACTGTACCATCTGTACCATCATTCCCCACCATGGTACAGACAGAGCTAATGAATATAGTTCAATGAACTGGGACAATATCTCTGGTTCTTAATTTGCATGCTTACTAATCTAATGCATGAAAATCAAGTAAGATGGTTTATTTTTATACTATTGTAGTGGAAGTGACAAGAGACAGCCACAAGTACAGGTCTCATGGCTAAACATGGTTCCCTTTAGCTTTGAAAATGATGGCAGCTTGGTAATTCTACTTGTGGATTGCAGGACAGTTAACCATGTCTTTCAACTATTCTGACCCAGTACCAGTGTCCCTTCTAAGGGTAAAATCTAAACTGTCCCATGGTTGTATGTGAAGGAGTTTACCATCAGCTGATCCTCTGGTTTGTTTGTAGCTGAGGTGTTATTTTCAAATTCTTGGCTCTTCTACACCTGATTTTGACTTTGGATATTAAAATATCTTCATTATCTGATAGAAATCTTCAGAAAATTCTCAACAAAGAAATAATTCTGGCATTAACTAAATGTAGAAAACAAATGAGGCAATGTGAAAAAAATATGTCAGAGGGTGTGTGTGTGTGTGTGTTGAGTGAGTGTGATAATGTATGTGTGAAGGTGTGTGTATTTGCATGGGTTATGGTGGGTGATTGTGTGAATTTGTGTAACTGTGTGAGGGTATCAGGGTCTCTGAGTATACGACTCTATATATTTGAGTGTGGGTGAGTGTGTGCATGTGTGTGTGTGTATGTGCTTTGTTATGTAAGCATGAATGTACACTGTGAATGTGCGAATATGTGCATTCGTGAGTATGTTTTGGTGTGATCATTTGATAAGTGTTTATGAGAACAGATTTCTGTGTCCTTGTTAGTGTGAGTTCATTTTGAGTGTGTGCATGTGAGTGTGAGGGTATATAAGATTTGAGAATGCTTCAGGGTAGGTATGTGAATAGATCCATGTGAATTTCTGTGTAAGAAAGTGGTGGTTGTAGGAATGAAACTTCGCCTGGCTTGAGGCAAGAACTTGTGAGACCTGTCCCATAAAACCTCCGAGTTATCTGATATCTCTGTGGGCATTCAGTTGCCTCTGTGAGTTATCTGTAGCTCTAGAAGTTTTGGAATATTACAATGTTTTCTTGCTTCGCCTATTTCTGCAAATTTCCAGAATAAGATAGCCCCTTCCCTTGAGGCATTGAGCAAAAATATCACCTCTAGTTTACCTGTTGCACAAACAGGAGCTCTGCAGCCCCCCAATTAGAGCCAAGGTGGTTTGCCCCTCCCTTTCACCTGCCCCTCACTTACTTGCCCAGAACACAATAACTTTTGGCATATAAGCACACTGCTGGCATGAATAAGGTGAGAATCTATTCTCCTGGACCACACCCTCTGAATCCATCTTTTATTGACTTTCTATTCTGCTGGGTAATTTTCTCACAGTCCCCTCCCCCCTCCTTGCCAGAGCTAAGCCTAGAGACTGTGGGCCTGCAGGCAGGAGACAGCCTTGAAGCTTGCAGCCCTGTGGAACTGCCAAATCTGGTTCAAGAGAGGGAAGAAGATCATATGGATAGCAGCCATACACGTGACTAAAGGACTCTCAGAGGATTATTAAACTCCAACAGTGGTAACCATGATCATGTGGACATGTCACTGTACGTTAGTGGAGTCATGCATACGTGTGTCTGTGTGCTCAGATTTTCCCTTCCCCATTTCCCCACTGAAGACAGATGTAAAAAGCCTTTCAGACCTGTTGTATTGTGTACTCTCAGCACAAAGGTGAAGCAGATCAAAATTTGTGTTCATTTTTTAAGATGACAGGCTTTGGGGGAATAGAGAGATGACTCAGTGTTTAAGACCACTCGCTGCTCTTGGAGAAGACTCGGGTTCAATTTCAAGGACCCATTTGGTGGCTAACAACCAACCTTAACTCCAGCTCCGAGGGGTCTGATGTCCAGTTCTGACCTCTGTGGGCATTGCACAACATGGGTGAAATTACATACATGCAGGCAATACACTCATACATATAAATAAAATATTTTTTTTAAAAAGATCTAAGCTTGGGCTGAGAACATAGGTCAATGGTATCATGTCAGGCCCTGGAATCAATTTCGGTAACTAGGAAAAAAAAAAAAAAAAAAAAAAAAAAGAGGAAATTGAGAAACCCTTGGTACATAACTGAGCATCCCAGACAAACTATCAAAGTGTCCAGGAAACTCTACCTTAAATTTAGGTGAAGCTGTTGAGCTACAGAAAACAAACAGAAGTGTACCAAGTAGTGCTCCTGCCTAGACACATGGGGGGTAGATTTCAACATAAGTTATCTAGAGAGCAATACTTGGAGCACATAATTTCTTTAAGTTTATTACACACACACACACACACACACACACACAGTATTTATACATCCCTCTGGGAGGAGAGAAATTCACCCTCTTACTGATAAAGATAGATCATGAAGAGAATCCTAAGACAGCCAAACCTACCAAGCAGTATTTAAGATACAGCTGAATAAAAAAAAACAAATATGTCATTGATAATTAAAGTTTGATTTATAGTAGTTGGGATTTTACAAGGAAAACAACAAATAGTATTGTAAAATATAAAAGGCACTTTGTTGTTCCTTAAATATATAAGGCACTTTGTTGTTCCTTAGCTCATTAAATTTTCAAAACAATTCCAAGAGGTAATGATTTCTTCCCTCTTTAGCCCCAAGCCAAAGACTGTAGAAGTCAAATGTGATTACATTTGGTGAGAGATCCATGCGCAGCAATTCAATGACTTGAACTCTAAATTTCCAAATGTACACCTTCTCTGTGTGTCCTATTGGAGAAGTACATTTTCTCATGATTGCCCTGTGACCAGGTGAGTAATCATTCCACAGAGCCAGTCAATGGTGGAACAAAATTTGGGGCAAGTCTACCAGTTTCTTGGGCCAGCTGGACTCTAGAAATTTCCCTGCAAGAACCTCAGGTGTGCTTCAAGCAGAAACCTGCAATGTGTTTGCTGTTCCTTAGTATATGATACTAGCTATATCATCCATAGCAATCAAATTCTCAGGCTCTTAAAAATAAAATTTAAGGGCTACGAAGATAGCTTAATAAACACAGGCATGTTCACCAAGCCTGACAATCCGAGTTTGATCCCTGGAACCCACATAGCAGAAAGAGAGAACAGACTCCAGCAAGTTGTGCTTCATTCATCACACATACGTGCTGTGGCATAACCATGCCCCTATCATGCAAAATAATAATAGTAATATTAATTACAATAAAAAATTTGAGGGGGCTGGAAAAATGGCCTAGCGGTTAAAAGTGCCGACTGCTCTTGCAGAGGACCAGGGTTCGATCCGCAGCACCCACATGGTGGCTAAAAACCGTCCGAAACTCCAATTCCAGGAGAACTCCAGTTCCAGGGGAATCCAACATCCTGTTCTGACCTCCGTGGCATTGCACGACACGGGTGCACAAACCTACATGCAGACAGTACATTCATAGACATAAAATAAATAAATAAAAAATTTAAAAAAGGTTAAAAATTTAAAAAAAGTTAAAAACAAAATTGAGGCTTAATTTAATTATCAGCCTTCATGTACGTTTATTAATATATTTGTTTTATTTGATTGCCTTTGTTGTTTACGTTGTTTAAAGAATCAACAGAGGATCATCTCAACAAATATCTACCATACATCCAGGAAAATTTATTTTATCTGAAATTTCTTCTACTTTATATTGATGGGAATCTTACACTTCTATAAGATTAAACAAAATGTATTGTGAATTGAAATAATTGCAGCAATGAAAAAGGAAGTTTTACACTTAGGATTTATATTAAGAAGGAGGAAATGAGGAATTGTAGGTCAGAGATTGCAAGGAAGCGAAGATGTGAATGAGAAAACCTAAAGATTCTAATACGTACCTTGAGGGCCAACATAATAAAATTACTGCATGTTTGAGATTCATGTTAACTGAGAAGGTTTTAGTTGTTCTTGCTATGATAAAAAGATATATAACTATATAAGATAGTAGGAATGTTCACTTATACTAGTCTGTTTGTTATTTTAAGCAATCCCAAGTGATCCTCTTATCTGTACCTCCATAGCAGTCAGGTCCTAGATGACTGCAAGGCTACACCTAGATTTTTAATTTATTGTTTTTATTTTATGTACATGAATATATTGCCTGAATGTAGGTAGGTGCACCTGTATTGTGGATTTCCTGGGGAGGTCAGAAGATGGCTTCTGATCCCCCTGGAACTGGAGTTTATTGATGATGAACGATGTGGGTGCTGGGAAACAGATTGGGGTCTTTGCAAGAGCAAATAGTGCTCTTAAGCAGTGAGACAACTCACCAGCTCCCTCATTTCTAGATTTTTATGAGGCTGCTATAAATGTGAACTCAGCTCCACATCCTTGTGCAGAAAAAAATCCTACTTACTGAGCCATCTCCGCAGTCCCAGTAACTAGTTATCTACTAATTTCAAAAGGTGGGAGAATATTTTATTAGCTTCATTCAAAGGAGCTCTTAAGAAAATACAAAATTTAAATAAATAAACATACAAGTTTTAACTATTAATGCCTGAATTGTATTAAAATATTCTTGTCTATACCATGTATATATTTTTGTACAAAAGCTTTTGGCTTTCACATCGGTACAGAAACCACTTTTGACATCATTCTAATAGAGAAATGACATGAATTCTGTGCCGTTCGCTTGGAAATACTACATACAGGGTTCTGTACTGTAATGAGGATGAGAGGGGTAGAGGTGATTGTCCACCATAATAAAACTATCAGTGATAATGGCCTGTATTTGCTACATTTGCTTTCCCTGTGATTGCAGTACTGTTAAAACTTTCTATCAAGATGTATAATCTCCAGTGAATAGAATCTCTGTTTCTGAAATAAGATACCTTAGTAAGAATTATGAGAAGGTTTAAAATTGGTAGAGATGAGAAATTATTTCCCAGATGGAAAGAAATTAAAAAGTGGAAACTGCCACTTGGAAGATGGGATGCACACATAAGACGTTTGTTTCACGAACATTGCAACGGTTTATAATTTCCCATATATTCCAGAGAGTAAGTGGGATAGTCTCTTAGTCTTTTGCATTCTTCTGATAAGAAGGCTGCCTCTCCCGCAGGAAAGTCAAGGAGTGGTTGGCTACATTATAGCTTGAGCTGGTATTGACATACATATTTTTTTTCTTTTTTTTTTATTGGTGCTTTGTGTATTTCATACATCATTTTCCAATTCAGTTCAGGCATATATCCCCTTCCCTTCCCCCCCACCCTACCCCTACCCATCCCAGATCATGCATTCTGCCATAACTTTTCTGCATCTTTCTCTGTTTTTGTTTTGTTTTGTTTTGTTTTCATTTTTTTAACAATAGGTGATAATTTGTGAGTACAAGCATCCTTTATGTAAAACCAATTTGCAAGCAGTTGTGCCCAAACCCACACAGCTCATGGGTCCCACCATCCAGCGGGGGGGGGGGCTTTTATGTTCAATCAAGTTGACCAAATGAGTGTCCAGTCTATATTGTTGTGGTTTCACCATTCACCCCAATCGCAGCCCTTACATTCTACCGTGCCCCCTCTTCCACAGATTGTTCCCTAGGCTTAGAAAAGGGGCACAGGTGGATGAGAAGCAAAACAGTCTACTTTCTCTGGAGCTGTTGTCTTGGTCTCTAGTCAATTCTGGCTGTTTTCTTTCATGGGCTGACAGCTTGTCCAGGCATAACCTTTCGATCCTACTAACGAAGCACACGCAATTTGATATGTAGGTATTTAAACAGTACTAATTGTTATGGCAGGTTACTTTGGTATAGACACAAATGTTTGGATGGTATGTTACTCCATGAATTACATTTTCTTCTGTTAAGTATGACAGGGTCTTCCTGTGGTTTATAATATCTCCTAACCATTAGAGGATGTAGGCTTGTGGCATCAGCCGTGGGTTATTCCTCCAAGGAGAGAGCTAATAGCCAATTAGATTTGGGATATACAGACATATGGCTGCCACTGCTGCACAGTATTTCCAGGCAGATGAGGTGTAGCTGGTGCTGATAGAGGAGTCTTGCTTGACTCAAGGAGACCTATATTTGCTTTATTGGTTTAGTGGCCTTTGGTAACACTCTCTGGCATTCCAGAGACCATCTTTATACTTGCAGGAGTGGTCTCCATACATCTTTCCCATGTTTATATCAGGTCTTCAACAGCAGGGCCTTATCGCCCCTCTTCCTGCAGATACCCCAGTTTGGAGGCAAGGAGCCTTTACCTTTTGTGGGGGCTTGGATCCCCTGGCCAACATCTCCTTGGTAGAATAATCCATTGTTGATGTCAGAGCTCCTGTATTAATATATTTTGCTTAAGTGCATAGCTTAAGGAGACTTTAGCATTATATTCAGTTCTGACTAGAGAATAATCTTTTTTGCAGTTTCTATGTCCATTAGTCAATTAAAGAAGGCAGTTTTACCTATTTTACAAGAGAATACCTCTATAACAGCTGGATCCAATCTACAGCTGGAGAAAGACCTCATCATCATCATATTTCTCCTTATTCTATGGGGGGGGAGTTAAGAAAGTCTCTTGTATTAAAACCTTTGAGGCACCTAGAAGGTAAGCTTCATTAGGATTCATTAAAAATAGTTGTTACTAGTAGGATCCACAGAGGGGCCTGATGTCTGCAGCAATCTGAGGCATGTGACATACATATCTTATCAATTTACCTCTTCTTAATTATGGTGCACATAGCTTGCCTTCATCATATAATTTGCACACACACACATATATATATATATATATATATATATATATATATATAATCTTCTACTGGTGTGCTTTTATGTAGGGTAGGGTGGTGAGGGCAAGTTTTTCATGTAGCCCAGCCAGGCCTCAACCTTTTTATGTGTCCAAGGGTGGCTTTGAAATCCTAATATTCCTTTTTTCATCTCAAAAGTGCTGGGATTTACAGAAATATCCCTCCATGCCAAGCCCTACTCAGTCTTTCAATATTCACTGAACCATTGCCACTCAGTAATGTTTCTCTCTGGAATAGTTTTCATCCATTAGTTCTCACAGATGACTTTTCCTGATCTTCTGAATCCTTAACAGTTACATGAGTTTCTCTTCTATTCTATTTTGTTCTTCCATTAATTCCTTATTTTTTCATTTTTTAACAATAAGTAATAATGTATGAGTACAAACATCCTTCATGTAAAACCAATTTGCAAGCAGTTGTGCCCAAACCCACACAGCCCAAGGGTCCCACCATCCAGCTGGAGGGGCTTGTATGTACAATCAAGTTGATCAAATAAGTGTCCAAACTATATTGCTGTAGTTTCACCATTCACCCCAATCACAGCCCATACATTATACCAAGACCCCTCTTCTGCAGATTGTTCCCTAGGCTTAGAAAAGGGGCACAGGTGGACGAGAAGCAAAACAGTCTACTTTCTCTGGAGCTGTCATTTTGGACTCTGGTCAATTCTGGCTGTTTTCTTTCATGGGCTGACAGTTTGTCCAGGAATAACCTTTCAATCCTACTAATGAAGCACAAGCAATTAGATATATAGGTATTTTAACACTACTAATTGTTATGGTAGGTTATTTTGGTATAGACACAGATGTTTGGATGGTGTGTTAATCCATGAATTACATTTTTTTCTGTAAAATATGACAGGGTCTTACTGTAACTTATAACATCTCCTAAGCACTAGAGGATGTAAGCTTGTGGCATCAGTCATGGGTTATTCCTCCAGGGAGAGAGCTAATAGCCAATTAGATTTGGGATATACAGACATATGGCTGCCACTGTTGCACAGTATTTGATGTGAGTTCAACAAGTATCCGATTTTGCCCAGACTCCGTCTACAGGTTACATGGCTTTTTAGGAATTAGTAAAAGTAAATATGTGTATATTAAACAACATTGGTTTAAAGGTTTTGATAAAAACGGTAATGCATTGGAGTTAATTGGAAATATAAATTGTTGCTGTCCACATTTGTTTTACTTAAAATCTGTATAACAATAACTTTGGGATTGGTACATACAAATGTTCTCTATAATTTTTCTATTGTATAGTATTACTTTGTAGCATTCTCTTTTACCTGCAGGATGATTTAACTCAAGGAATTAAGTTTGCTTCCCAATTTAACCACATACAGTCACCCAAAACAGCTTGGGAGAATTTGATGAAATCTGTGCATTGATTCCTGCCTATAGGTATGTGTACTACAACTTCGTTTTTGAGACTCATGGGTCAAAAAATAAAAACCTATATTAAAAAGGGGGCATACTGATACATATGAAACCTTTTTGTCAAAAACTTCACAATTTAAATCTTAAAACTAACTACAGGAAAAGATTTGTATGTTCCCACAGGTCAAAATGTCACCAACTTAACAGCTGAGAAAAACATGATACAGTTTTGCATTGTGTAGGATGTACCTGGAAGTGCCAGCAGAAAGGTTGACCTGTCTGTACATTGAAAGGAAGAAAAGCCTCAGACTGCTACGGGCATCAAACCCCGCTGTGGATACTACTTGTAACAACTGTTTATAATGAGTCATAATGAAACTTACCTTCTAGGTGCCACAAAGTTTTAATGCGAGAGACTTTCTTACCTCCCCTTTGTAGAACAAGGAGGAATATGATGATGATGAGGTCATTCTCTAATTGTAAATTGGAGCCAACTGTTATAGTGGTAATCTCTTATAAAACTGGTAAAACTGCCTTCTTTAATTGACTAATAGACATAGAAACTGTGAAAAGGATTATTCTCTATTCAGAACCAAATATAATACTAAAGTATCCTTAAGCTGTGCATTTAAGCAGAATATATTAATACAGAAGAGCTCTGATATCAACAATGGATTATTCTACCAAGGAGATGTTGGCCAGGGGATCCAAGCCCCACCCCCAAAAAGTAAAGGCTTCTTGCCTGTAAACTGGGATACCTGTAAGAAGAGAGGCAAAAAGGCACTGCTCTGGAAGACCTGATGTAAGCATGGGAAAGATGTATTGAGACCACACTTTCAAGTGTACAAATGGTCTCTGGAATACCAGAGAGTGTTACCAAAGGCCACTAAACCAATAAAGCAAATATAGGTCTCCTTGAGTCAAGCAAGACTCCTCCGTCACACCAGCTACACATCACCTGCCTGGAAATACTGTGCAGTAGTGGCAGCCATATGTCTGTATATCTTCTAATGTATTTTTAACCTTAGTAACTAAAACTGAAAACTTATATTCCCTGGAAAATGTACTATGCTAAATAATGAATGGTGTCCAGACTGTGAACTTTGAACAATTCTTCTTTCTCTAATTTACACATTGATATGTGTAACTTCTTTCAAGATAGTATCTTAAAAGAATAGTATTCTATGCCACAAATGTTTAGGCATTAGCTATACAGATGGCTCCTATTTATTTAACTTAAGTAAAATAAGGGAAATTTATTTTTACAATTTTCTTTTTGATAAAAGGTCTCACTGTGTAGCCTTGCCTGGCCTAGAACTCACTGACATTTGCCTGGCTCAGCTTCCAGAGTCCCCTGGTTAATGGTATGAGCCATTTTGCCCAGCACAAAGACAATTTTTGAATAAAAAGAAATGTGAAAAGTTGCCTGGAAGATATGGAACATATTTAATAAAGTAAAATTTTCCATTGCATATTCAGCATTGTCCGATGAGTTCTCAACCTGAACATATGTCATAAAGAATAATCTTTTATATGTAATCAATATCTTTATATCCAAATTTAATTTGTACTTAATTCCTTTAGGAATTATTTGGATGACATGTTTAGGTTAGGGGATTCTGGGATTCTGGGATATTTATAAGTCAACAGTTTTCATATATTTTCTTCAAACATTGAAGCAACAAAGACAGTGAAATTTTTTTTAATTTTATTTATTTCCGTATGTGTATGAATGTACTGTCTGCATGCAAGTCTGTGCACCCGTGTCGTGCAATGCCGCGGAGGTCAGAAGAGGGTCTCGGATTCCCCTGGAACTGGAGTTCTCCTGGATTTGGAGTTTCAGACGGTTCTCAGCCGCCACATGGGTGCTGGGGATCGAACCCGTGTCCTGTGTAAGAGCGGTCATTGCTCTTAACTGCTAGGCCATCTCTCCAGCCCAGTGAAAATTTCTTACAAAGCGAGGACATATTTATGCATGTATTGGTTCATTTCTTTTGTTTATCTTTTATAAAAGTTGAAGCAGCACAAGTTATTCAGACAATAATGTGGTGGGAGGAAAGAATGGAGCTTTGTCAGGTGTGCACACAGAAACAGGAGAAGGCATGAACCTTTGATTAGCAGCAAGTGGATCCCAAACACTGAGTCTTCCTTCTGCACTCAGCATGAGGCTGGCCGCTCCCCAGTCCCAGGAGCCCCTCAGGTGAAGCAAATGACCTTATGTCAACCTACACAACACAGACTGAGAGGCTTCACTGATCCAGTACATTCACTAGCCAGTCCACGTGCTCTAGTACTGCCACATTTAGCATACCATCCAAACATCTGTGTCTATACCAAAGTAACCTACCATAATATTTAGTACTGTTTAAATGCCTATATATCGGGCTGGAGAGATGGCCTAGCGGTTAAGAGCGCCAACCGCTCTTGCAGAGGACCCAGGTTCGATCCCCAGCACCCACATGGCGGCTGAGAACCGTCTGAAACTCCAATTCCAGGAGAACTCCAGTTCCAGGGGAATCCGAGACCCTCTTCTGAACTCCGCGGCATTGCACGACACGGGTGCACAGACTTGCATGCAGACAGTACATTCATACACATACAGAAATAAATAAAAAAATAAAAAATAAAAATAAATAAATGCCTATATATCTAATTGCTTGTGCTTCATTAGTAGGATTGAAAGGTTATTCCTGGACAAACTGTCAGCCCATGAAAGGAAACAGCCAGAACTGATCAGAGTCCAAAACAACATCTCCAGAGAAAGTAGACTGTTTTGCTTCTCGTCCACCTGTGCCCCTTTTCTAAGCCTAGGGAACAATCTGCGGAAGAGGGGGCATGGTAGAATGTAAGGGCTATGATTGGGGTGAGTGGTGAAACTATAGCAATATAAACTGGACACTTATTTGATCAACTTGATTGTACATACAAGCCCCTCCAGCTGGATGGTGGGGGCCTTGGATTGTGTGGGTTTGGGCACAACTGCTTGCAAATTGGTTTTACATGAAGGATGCTTGTACCCACAACTTACTACTTGTTGTTAAAAAATGAAATAAAAGAAAGTATAAAAAAATATTTGGGCCAAAGACCAAAATATCAGTGGGAAACACTTGCTTCCATCTTTTCATACCTTACATCATTAAAATGTGCATAAAATAATGAGACATGAAGAAATATATCTAAATCAATAATCCAGTAAAATACTAAATACATTTACACATACAGCCAGATAGTCACCAGAAACTGCTACCGAGGATTGCTGTAGAGGAGGATTGTTTCAGACACTCCTTATTTATATGTAAATAAAATTCCTTTGCTTTACACATAGTGACCAACAAAAAAGATGATTATTTCTGTGAAAGTATTCCTCTAAAATGTGAGATTTTTGTCTCTTTTCATGTTGAGGATCTTATTATTATATCTTCTGGCTTAAGGAGTATAATTGTCCCTATCTGCTTATCTGTGAACAGCATGAGTATAAAACAAGATGTTTAGTATTATATATGAACAACTTGCTCCTAGCAGAAAATCAAATGTATATGCATGTATGTCTGCATGTAGATATGAAAATTTACAGACTGAGTACACAAAACAGTATTTCTATAGCTAATGCGTTGTGTCATTGCTGCTTCAAAAAGAACAACCTAGGAGATTTCATGAACAAATCCATGTGTAATGACTTTGATTATATTTTAATTTCCTTAAATATATGGAGCATCTACAGTTAAAGACAAAGGAATTGAATCACTACAAGTTTCATGAAGAAAGCAAAACGAACAGTAATACTGGCATGGCATAACATTTTTGCATGTTTTTCAAGTAATTTCTTTTTTGGGGGGGTCTTTTTTTGAGACAGGGTCTCGCTGTAGCCTCAGCTGGACTGGAACTCACTCTGTAGACCAGGCTGGCCTTGAACTCACAGAGATCCACCTGCCTCTGCCTCCCGAGTGCTAGGATTAAAGATGTGCACCACCACACCCGGCTCAAGTAATGTATCAAGATAATTTTGTATGTTTCTATTTATTTAAAAAATTACTTATAATGTTCTAGTGTGTGGACTTTTCATATTTAAGAGTCATATGTCATTTCTGATATACTGTAAGACTGGAGTTATAGTAACTGAATTAACAAATTTTGACTATGTCAAGGGGGAAATATTTGGTTTTCTTCAGCAACCAATACAGTTTTCTTTATTACCAGAATTACAATCTTTCTAATAAGAAATACATATGTATAGATAACTTTCATTCCCACATATACACACATGTATAAATGTACTGGAGCTGGAGAGAAGGCTCAGAAGTTAAGAATATTTCTTATACTTCCAGAGTACCTGGACTCAGTTCCCAGTACCCGCATCATAGCTCACAATTCTCTGTAATGTTAATTCCAGGAGATCGGATGTCCTCTTCAGGACTCTGTGGGCATTGCATGCATTTGATGCACATACATCCATGCAAGCAAAACACTAATACACATAAGATAAAGCATAAAATTTGAAGAAAGAAATATATCCACATTAGTTATATAACAGACACATGTGTTGATCTCATTGTATACATGGTGAAAAGCTTAATTTCTTCCTGAAATGATCCACCTTTTATGAAATTTGAGAGCTTCTTTTCATTTGCCTACTTTTTAAAAAAATTTATTAAATATTGCCATGGTGACACATGCCTTTAATCCTAGCACTTGGGAGGCAGAGGCAGGCGGATCTCTGTGAGTTCAAGGCCAGCCTGGTCTACAGAGCAAGCTCCAGGCCAGCTGGGACTAAAGGGAGACCCTGTCTTAAAAATACCAAAAAAAAAATAATAATAATAATTAAATATTATGCTTAAACAGATTGCCTTCAGTCAGCTGTTTTCAGTAATAATGTATTTATTTGTTATGCTTATTAGTTTGGGGACTATAGTTAATTTCTTAAAATCCAAACTTGAAATTTGAAATTTAAATTGCACTATTTCAACTTGATTTGCAATATTGTATCACATAATTATTGGAAATATTAATTCATAATTGTTTAATACCTACAAACAGCACAAGTTTCTTTTTGAATAATTAATATATATTTGTCTCCTAGAATATTTGGTTCACTCCTTTATGTATGTATTTATGTATACACATGTGTAAAGTTGGGTGTACATGTTTGCATGTGTTTTTTGGTTAGAAAGATGGCTTAGTGCTTAAGAGCATTGGCTGCTCTTGCAGAGGCCCTGGGTTTGAATCCCAGCAGCAACATGATGGCTAATTGTAACTCCAATTCCAGGGAATCTGATGCCTTCTTCTGTCCCCTGAGGGTATTGAATGACATGTATGCAGTTACATACAAGCAGGCATAACAGTCATACACACAAAAAATAACTTCAAAAATGTTTAAAAAAATTCTGGCAGAGCGAGTTCCAGGACAGCTAGGGCTACAGGGAGACCCTGTCTCAAAAAGACAAAATAATATTAATAATAATAATAATAATAATAATCTGGCAGTAAACAATTATTCATCCACTGCAGAGTCCTTCATTACTTTTTTATTTCCTTTGACTATTTCAGTATTTTATGCTGATCCAAAGCCTCCTCAAATGCTGAATTTTAGCTGAATATTCTCATATTCAGTATCAAAATTAATCCTCATTGGTCTTTTTCAACATTTTATTGTCTAATTTCATTAGTACTTTATTCTATCACATATGTAGAGTTCACTTAGGAAAACACACTCTAAAAATTTTGTGGTATGTGTTCATGTTCCTGTGGGTATATATGTGCACATGTGTGTGCACGTTCCTGTGGGTATGTATGTACCTACGTGCCGAGGATGACATCAAGTTCCTTTCTTTAATTGTTCTCCACCTTTACTTTTCGGTACAGGACGTCGCAGTGAACCTGGAGCTCATTCATTCCACTAAACTACGTGGCTACCCAGCTGCAGGGATCCCCTGTCTCTAGCTCCATCCCTCTGTCACCAGCACTGGGGCTGCTGCCACACCACACTAAGCCCAGGGTTTTTTTGTTTGTTTGTTTGTTTTGTTTTGTTTTGTTTTGTTTTGTTTTGTTTTTTAGATTCTAGGAATAGGAACTTATTTCCTCATGCCTGTGTGGCAAACGCTTTACCTTCCGCATGTTCTCAGGCCTGGCATCTTTTGTAATGTAATACTTCTGACAATATGTAGATTCCGAGGTTAGAGCAGATCAGTACTGAGTCAGCACGCAGTGGAAGCACAGAATGCTCCTAGCAGGCATTGTGGAGAAGGGTGGTGCTGAAAAGCCAGGCTGGGATGTCGTTGGCTTCCTAATGGGTTCTTCCTGGCAGTTGTTATCTAGTTGTCTGTAGAGATTTACTTTCACATCCCTGTGATCACGTTTGACAGAAATAACTTTAGGGAGGAAAGCTGTATTTCAGTCCTTGATTTCAGGGTGGAGAAAGCAAGATGGCGCAATAAACTGGGTAATGTGAACTTGTGATTGAAATTGGTCACACAATGGCGAACCTGGCATTTCTTAACCCCACAGAACAGGGCTGGCCTATGCTCATCCTGGCCCAGGTCAAACTCAGCAGTACATTTTCTCCAGCTAGGCCCTGCCTCAGCAAGGTGTGACTGACAGCCTCAAAAATCAGCGGCAGACTGGGTAACAAGCACGCAAATCAGAACCCTCTGGAGGGCATTTCAGGTTCAAACCAGAGTACTGCACGGGTTGGCCAATTTCTCCTATAGAAGTACTCTGCTTGGGCTGGAGAGATGGCCTAGCGGTTAAGAGCGCCGACCGCTCTTACAGAGGATCCGGGTTCAATCCCCAGCACCCACATGGCGGCCGAGAGCCGTCTGAAACTCCAATTCCAGGAGAACTCCAGCTCCAGGGGAATCCAAGACCCTCTTCTGACCTCCGTGGCATTGCACGACACGGGTGCACAGACATGCATGCAAACAGTACATTGATACACATACAGAAATAAATAAAATTAAATTAAAAAAAATTNAGACTATTTATGGAAACAGCGTTATCTTAGTAGTTTGCCTTTTTGCAATTTTATTACAAAATGGTAATTAAGCTCCTATTTAGGTTTTAAAGCAAAATATAAAAGTTTAATCAATAAATTTCATTAACGTGTGAAGTTTAAAAATCTATTGACATTTATGATCACAAATTTAATAATTACTTATGCAGTCTTGATTAATGAGGGGTAGGTGAGCCTGTCTGATAAGAAATATTTTAGTGAAATAGTAGATTTTAATATATACATTTATATGGAATACATGAATAAAATCATCAGATTTATGCCTGGCCTTGCAGTCACAAAGCAAATTTTAAGAACTATTTCTGGATCTAGGAGGAGGATATGATGTCACCCAAGTGCTGTCCTTATCTGCTTTCTTTAGTTTGCCTTTAGAGTGTTGAAACTGAAATAGCAGGATAAAAATGGAAGTGGCAATGAAGGGGTATTTCTTTTTTTAATGGTACATGTGCTTTACATCAGTTTATGATTTTTCAACATATTCTGTATTTAAAACTCATATTAAAATTGCAGAATACCTTGCTTTATTTTCCAAGCAAACAAATATATGAAAGGCCAGAATTCTAGCTGGGGATTTGGCAGAATATTCCTTTGGCAGCATAGTTAAGATTTTAAAATGTTCTGAATAATGTTTTCTTTCTAGGATTCATGAGTTGGAAGGAAACCATAACGTAAATACCTATATATGTATTATCAGTTTTATGTGTGTCTCTGTGTGTGCATTTTGTTAGTCAAGAAATGAATAGAGCACCTGTGTTTCATGATTTTTACAGCTTTTATGGAAATAAAGTCACACAGTAACTGCACTATAGTCTTGGAAATTTATTCCAGCAAACAGGAAGTCTTAAATCTATGTTAGAAGTACTAACTGAAAACTGGAAAATTATATAAATCCCTGATTTTGAGGTTTCCTTTACTTTCAGTTATCCTTTAATTTCAGTAGATCTAAGCAAGTTAGGAAGCATTTTACTCATTTGCTAAAAAAGGAGTGAAATTTAACAGCCATGTAAATCTCACTATGCCCCAGAAATGATCTCTCACAAAATTCCCTTCAAGAAGATATAATTAAGCACACACAATACCTGAAGAAAGAAAGATTTAGAGCAAATTACTAAGGTTGGTAAATAGTATGGGAATGTTTATGCAGATACTTCTGAAACTAAACTTTTTTCCCTATATAGAATATAGTTGATTTTATTATAGATGCATATACTCAAATACAAAAACTTAACTTGAGTAGTTTTCCTTTTCTTTTTATTCTCAGTCTTTTCAAGACAGAGTCTCCCTGTAGCTCTGGCTGTCCTGGAACTCACTCTGTAGACCAGGTTTGGCCTTGAACTCACAGAGATCCACCTGCCTCTGCCTCCCAAGTGCTAGGATTAAAGGTGTGAAGGCCTGCGCCACCACACCCTGCCTTCTGGTAGCTTTTTTAACATCCCTCAAGTAAACTATCATATCATTTGCAAACAGGGATAGTTTGACTTCCTCTTTTCCAATTAGTACTCCTTTGATTTCCCCTTCTTGTCCTTTTGCCCTAGCAAGCATTTCAGCACTATATTGAAGAGGAGTGGTGATAGAAGGCAGCCTTGCAGGATTTCCATCTTTAAGGGGAAGGCTTGACATTTATATAGGCATATTTTGGAGCAATACAAACGGGAGGGCACAACAACAACATAAGGACTGGGTCAATGAACTGACTGATACAGTTAAAATTCTGCCCCAAACGAATAAACCTCTGCAGAGAAAAACTTTTCAAAGACAGAGAAAGATGCAGGGTATGTATGGCAGAATCCATGAATGGGTATTGGGAGGGGGGCAGGGAAAGGTAACTATGTCTAAATTAGACTGAAAAATGATGTATGAAATACACAAAACATTTCTTTCTTTTACTAAAGAAAGAAAGAAACTCTCTACTCACTTATTGCTAGTTTTAAACCATTGTGCACCTAAGCAACAGTCTTATAATATTTGGCATTCATCATACCAAATAATGGACCTAGAATTAAGGATTAAGCCTCACTCAATTTTCACTTGTTCCTCTGCAAAATACAGGCATGTTGCTTTTTTAAATAAGTTAACCTAGAGTATGTTGGGCATGTATTTATTTCTTTTTCCAATATATGATATATGTAGGAATTGTCTATTGACTATCATTTGTACAATGACTATATCAATATTTTTGTTACTAAGAAATCTAATCAAAATCACAAGTACATAAAATAACAGTGCTCACCCCAAATTCACGTATAAATACTACTAGAAGATAAGCATAAGAAGAAATATTAGTATTTTAATAGGTTCAGCATAAATATTTTTAATTGATGTGAGTCTTTAGAATAGGCCACTGATGGCTTTTGAAACTTATTTACAGAACAATGATACACTATTATTAGTACTACTTTGTGAAACATCTTCATCTACCACATTGTGTCAGAATAATAATTGGAATTTCAATTGAAAGCTGTTCCCTAAACTCCTATTTTCTCTTTCTATTTCCATGTTTTGACCAGTTCTACTGAGCAGTTTTTTGTATATTAAAAATATGACTATCAAAGTATAATGGCAATTTAAGGTACAACAATTATTTACATTAGTGTTATAGGGAAGTAAAAAATGTGATTTGGTAAATTAATCTTTTTGTAGCAAAGTACCCCTTAAAATAGGTTTTCAGTGAGGTTGGTAATGAATATTACTATCTCTCCTAAACAGACATTTTGAAATAACTATGTCCAAAGTAGTTTAAAATCCTTCTTGAAAAATTTCAATTTTAGCAATGCAAAGAAGACTGATTTTTCACTAGTAATAATGAACAACACAAACCTCTGTCCCCCACGCCCAAAATTATTTGCCTCTCTTACAGAGCCCCCTAACCAGCCATGACTTTGCTGTCTCCTTTTGACCTTTTCCTGCATAATCAGAACAATGCTTGGCTGTTTAGGATCAATCATCTCTCAAAAAATTAATTCCATGTTATTAATTTTATAAGTTAAGAAAGAGAAGCAGGACACATGATCACTCTCAGTGTTGTTTGTGCTTCTAAAAATATATTTCCTGTGGACAATAAACAACAAATTTCCAACCTGATAGAGCTGTAAATGTGCAGCTACGTAAAAATTAATTTAAATGGATGTGACTGTGGGTTTGGGATTGCAAAGATTAGGGGAGATGCCTGTCCTTATAATTGCCTGTTCGGTCCCTCTGTCACTCAGCAGCACCACAGCTGCATAACCACCCCTCATCAGAATCTAATTCTCAGATCAAATTCCCATCTTCAATATATCCTTTAATAAGGCTTCCATTCCCCATCTTTTAACCTTAATTATGGCTCCCTGTCTCCCTTGACAACCAAATTAAAAGGTACCTGCTATAACTCTGTAATGATCATCATCATCATAATAATAATGCTTTCAAAAATCACAAACTGCTCTATGGCAAATCCAGGCTAACCTTGTCAAGGTTGGATGTCTTCTGATAACTAGATTTTCTATGGATAGCCTCAGCTCTGGGAGATAAGAAATACAATTATATAATCTTTTATTGATTTTTCTTTTCTTTCTTCCCCCTTTCGTACTCTGTACAATTACCTGAGCAGTTTTCAGATGGTTAAAGTTGGAAGTGGAAAATTTACACTCACCCAAAGTATATTGCTTTAACTCCTTGTTGGATGCATTTAGTTCCTGCTGCCAATGAAAACCACAGTGGTAGATGTGATACAAGGACTTTGGGGTTTAGCCCTAGACTTTCTTAGTCAATGTAATAATGACTGGCTTAGCTCATTTTGTGACTTTTAAAGGTCAACAACAGAATCTTTATTTGTGACAATGCAGTCCAGGTAAAATGTCTTTGTAATTAGTTTTCCTGTAGATATTCAGCAGCATATAGTTAAAACAAGATTATGTTTTCAATATACCATATCATATCATGTTTCTACAATTTCCACAAGGTGTTTCTGAATGTTTTATTTTTGGAATATAGCATCAATATTTATGATTTTCCTGGGGGATTATTGTACCTGAATTTTCAGTTTTCTTGTTACCTTTAATAGGATTGGTATTGACTTGGGGTCATTAGAAGTTGAAACTTAGTTCAAAGAATGTGACTCATTAGAAGCGTGTTCTTAACATACATGGGGTTACACATTCTTAGCATATGTGAGGTTATGTATTTAATCCTCATTACCACATACAAAGCAAAAAAAAAAATCAGAACTTCTCACAACAATATGTTTTCCTGTCTTCTGACTTTTCTTTTTGACTTCCTGTGTCCTGATTTCCTGGCTTCTGTTTTCTGCTGAAAGTTATATAATGATAACATTATAACTTCCTGCCTTCTGGTTTCTTGTTCCCTAACTCCTGTCTTCATTGTTGCATGACTCTTTCCTAGCCAGGACAGGCTTTTCTATTATTGCCCACATTTCATGCCCACAGTGGTTAGTACAGACAGTTGTATCAGCTGTTGTTATTTGACAGTGGTTCATAGATATGGTTGATGATGACAGCTGGTATTTCAGTACTAGTTAAACTAGTTAGTGGTAATTCTTGGTGGTCAGGGAGCATTTTGTCAATGCATTTATTGAGCTGCATCCAATGTCTTTTGCCTTTCCATCATAATTTGCCATTTTCTCTTCAATATTTTCTCTTCTATGTCTCCTTCCTGTGGATCTCATACTAGTCTGGAGGCATGTTCTATGAAAAAGACATGAAGTCCTCTGTAATGTCCAATTAAATCTTAGCACCACCTTGCATAATTTTTATGCTGAGTATAATAAGTATGGTGGTAGATACCTGTAACTCAAGCCCTTAGGAGGGTTAAGATGCAGGAGGGTTATGAATTGTAAGCCAATCTGGGCCTACAAGAGAGATGGAATCTCAATGATAAAACAAAAATAAAGCTTCCAAGTTGGTGAACAAGAGTATCTGAGGAAATTATGTCCCCAGTACTTTCCAGCTTTTTCCAAGTTTTCTTAAATCAGATACCTATTCATTATGTCCCATAACCCCAGTGTTTCTGTAAGACATGATAATGTATAGAAACATAGCTTATGATACTTTGGGACATGAGAAATATGCCATATCCAGATATTCGGATATTCAGCTCAATGGCAAAACATGTTTGAAGTGTGTTACATAGTCTCACTTTGTTTTCTTTTTCTTTTTTTTTTAATTTATTTTTATTGATGCTTTGTGTATTTCATACATTATTTTCCAATTCAGTTCAGGCATATATCCCCTTCCCTTCCCCCCCACCCCACCCTACCCATCGCAGATCGTGCATTCTGCCGTAAGTTTTCTGCATCTTTCTCTGCTTTTTTGTTTTGTTTTGTTTTGTTTTCATTTTTTTTAACAATAGGTGATAATTTGTGAGTACAAGCATCCTTCATGTAAAACCAATTTGCAAGCAGTTGTGCCCAAACCCACACAGCTCATGGGGGGGGGGGCTTGTATGTTCAATCAAGTTGATCAAATGAGTGTCCAGTCTATATTGTTGTAGTTTCACCATTAACCCCAATTGAAGCCCTTACATTCTACCACACCCCTTCTTCCGCAGATTGTTCCCTAGTCTTAGAAAAGGGGCACAGGTGGATGAGAAGCAAAACACTCTACTTTCTCTGGAGCTGATGTCTTGGTCTCTAGTCAGTTCTGGCTGTTTTCTTTCATGGGCTGCCAGCTTGTCCAGGCTTAACCTTTCGATCCTACTAATGAAGCACATGCAATTAGATATTTAGGTATTTAAACAGTATAATATATAGCCTTTCGATCCTACTAATGAAGCACACACAATTAGATATATGGGTATTTAAACAGTACTAATTGTTATGGTAGGTTACTTTGATATAGACACAGATGTTTGGATGGTATGTCAATTCATGGTCTACATTTTCTTCTGTCAAGTATGGCAGGGTCTTCGTGTGATTTTTAACATCTCCTAACCATTAAGTACATAGTCTCACTTTGTAAGAAATCTATCAGGTTATAGGAGCATTAATTATAAAAAGACTATTTTTCCAGGAAATATCTGTGATTGGTTGGGAGAAATTTGTGTAGTACCAAGATAACAAATACAAAGCAAAGCTCTGGAACACAGCATGAATACAGCATGTTCAGATGGACAGCAACTGGGTAATAGCCTGAACTCAGGCATATGTCCATAACCCCAGTGCTGAGGAGGCAGAGACAAGACACAGCTCACAGATCAGACAGCACAATTGGATGATATCCAGGCAGAGTGAGAGCTTCTCTAAAAACAGAGGGGAGAGTGATGGAAGAAGACAGCAAATGGTGACATGTCACCTCCACATGCATGTATACACATGAACCCATACATATTCACATATCCACATGTTCACACACACACACACACACACACACACACAAATAGAGAGAGACAGAGAAATACAAATCAAATGGTGCTGTCTTATAAATACATCAGGAGGTGCTGTGTCACAGCAATGGTTGTGGGAGTAAAGTTCATTTAAATAGTGTGCTTGTTAAAGTGGTTGATTTGCCATTGGAAACACAGCAATGGGACTGTAAGCCGCCGCTGAAGAAATCAAGGACAGTGGAAGCAAATATATAAGGCAGTGTTTGTGCAGATAAGAAGGGTCTGCAAGAAGACCAGAGCTCCACCTGGAAGTCTTTAATTACTCAGATAGCAGTATTGATTGGGATAACCGCTGGACAGAAATGAAGGCCAGACTCGGCTTGGAGGAGAAGGGCAGGACTGTTGTTTTAAAGCACTTATTGAACTATCTACATGGTCTCCGGCGATACTAGCTCTAATCCTTAGAAACAGGAGGCGCCTTGGGGGAGTCAAAATGCAATGAGCCCTTGACTGATGATTGGCTTCTTGTAGATACAGGGGATTTATGGAGAGAAAATACAAACAAAGCCAGGGTCAAAAATGACCAAAATGATTAAAAGTTAAAGCAATGCTCACAAATCCCTGATTGAGAAGCAATTCGAAAGCTAGGGGACATTTAAAAATAGCCCAGTAATGATTGATTGCATTGTAAATTCTGTGATGAGGAAAGGCAATACTCTGGGAGAATATTAGAGATAGCCATTGTGTTTGTCATCTATTGGGAGACATGTCCCCTTTGAGAGACATTTATGCATTAGGTGGTTTATTATCCAAATATTTTATAGAAGATATTCTATCTTCCACATACATTAACTTTGAGGTTTTTAATTTTCAAGAAGAAATTTCCCCAAACTCTTAGCTCATAGCCAATATTCAAAAGATCTCTACTATTTGTGTGTATGTGTATGTTTGTATGTGTTTGTCTGTGCACATACACATTCCTGTGTAAATGTCAGTATGTCCATGACGAGGAATGAACAAGGAGTCCAGAAATCAACCTTGTCTGTTGATTCCCATCTCCCACCTTTTTTGAGACAGGGTCGCTTTGGAGGGTGCTGCTGTGTATGCCAGGCTAGCTGGCCCTCGGGATTCAGGGAAGTCTCTTTGTCTCTGTTCTAGTTGTATGAACACTGAGTAAGAAGTTCATGAACTCATGGTACTGTGTCTCTCTTTTATATAAGTTCTGAAGCTTACAACTCAGGTCCTTATTCTATGGTATAAGCCATGAAGCCGTCTCCATGGATGCTTTATGTTAGTTTTTCAAGTAAAATGTTCACAATATTCAAAAGGCTGAAGTTGTTAAGAAACATGACAATGTCTTAGATGAGCATTTTAGATTTCGAGGTATGGTTATTGAATGACTTAAACAACCAAGGATCAAGTCAAGATTCATGTATACAATTCAAATTCTAGGCTTTGCAAGCGCCATGAGTTTACGTAGTTGTATGAAGATGCAATTGACGAAAATAAAATAGGAATCTGGATAGTCTGGAAATGAGAAGGAAAACCAAACTTCATTTTAATATGATTTAATGCTTAGGCAGTGGTGTGGTCACTGAATTTCAGTGTCCTTGTCCACAAAGTGGATAACAATAGGAATTTCCTATGTCAGTGCAATGAGAAATCAATAAATTGATTGCAAAATATTTAGTTTCAGATTGCTTAGAGAATATGAAGTACAATAAATCTTTGATAACTAAGAAATAATCACTAGCCACATAAAGTCTGAAATTCTGGGACTTCACAAATATCTTAGCATCCAGAATGAAGGTGTGATCTAAAAATCTTTGCCTGTGAATTCAGGCAAAGATCTTGTTCAGTCGATTGAGGAAGTGAGCAGGAAGAGGTCAACAGGATTAGGAGCCAGAGATGTGGGAACCTGTTCATATTTGGTGTGAAATTTCTTGTATCACAATTGGCCAAGTTCAGGGCTGGAGAGATGGCTCAGCAGGTAAAGGCAATATCTGAAACCACACAGCAGCTAACATCCATCATTATTTCCAGTTTCAGGGAATCCAACACCGTTTCTGACCTCTGCGGGCATTGCAAGACAAGAGTGCACTTACATGCATGCAGGAAATACACTCATACACGTAAAATACTTTATAATAAATAAAATATTTAAAAAATTGGCCAAGCTCCTTTTAAGTTGTGCTCGCTTTTACTTATTGTTATGAGTGTCAAGAATGCAATTACCACAAAGATGTTTTGATTTTCACATAAAATAACTTTTTCTATTTATTAACTTCCTTAACAATGTCTGTTCTTTATTGCAAAGTGCCACACACATCAAACATGATCCTAGGAGCTTGGCCATATATACATATATTCACCCATATAATATATGGGTGATTGAATACCATACATATAAAACATATATTCACCCATCCATCTAAGCATCTATCATTGTCTGTCTGTCTGTATATCAATCAATTTATATATCTTACTATCTATAATCTAACCAGCTATCTATGACTTTTAACTATATATATTTGTCACCCACAGAATAAAGAAATATTTGTGTTTATGTGTATATGCATTTACCTGTACACATAACAGTTAAAAATACTCAGAAAGTTAATATGTGTTCAGTAATTCTAAATTTTATTCAAAATTTTTAATCTATTGCTAGAAGTGAATTATAGGTACTAAAGTAACAACATTGACACAAAGGTATTACACATAACTCCTGTTATTATATCAATTAATAAAATGCAAACATGTCTTTTTTGATATTTTTGAGACAGGGTTTCCCTGTAGTCCCTGATGGCCTTGAACTCACAGAGATCTGATTTTGCCTCTGCTTCTTGGGTGCTGGGATTAAAGACAGCATCTTTAGCACATGGTGTTGGCAAAACCGGATCACCATTTGTAGAAGAATAAAATTAAACCCCTCCTTCTTGCCCTGCATAAAAATTAACTCCAAATGGATCAAAGACCTCAACATGAAACCAGCAACTCTGAAAGTCATAGAAGAAAAAGTTGGCAGTAACCTACAAGACATGGGCATAGGAAAAGACTTTCTAAACCAAACAGCAGCTACACAGGAAATAAGGGCAACAGTTGACAAATGTGATCTCATTATACTCAAAAGCTTCTGTACAGTGAAAGAAAACAATCAATAAAATGAAGAGAAAACCCACAGAGTGGGAGGAAACCTTCACTGCTGATACATCTGACAGAGCATAACTTCCAGAATATATAAACTACTCAAAAAACAAAGAAGTAAGAAAACAAGTGGCTTACTCAAAATGTGGAGTAAAGAGCTGAAAAGAGACTTCACAAGTGAGGAAATAGAGGTGGCTGAGAAACATCTTAAAAAGTGTTCATCATTAATAATTAAGGAAATGAAAACTAAAACCACTCTAAGATATCATCTGACTCCAACAAGACTGGTTAAGATCAAGAAAACAAAAGACAACAAATGTTGGAGAGGTTGTGGGGAAAGGGGAACACTAATCCACTGCTGGTAAGAATGTAAACTCATACAATCACTATGGAAAGCAGTGTGGAGAACCCTTAAAAGATTTAAAATGAGTCTACCACCTGACCCAGTCATACCACTACTGGGCATATACCCACAAGGCTCACCCTACCACAGAGATACATGCACATCTATGTTTATTGAAGCTCTCTTCACAATAGCAAAGATCTGGAACCAATCCAAGTGCCCCTCAACACAAGAGTGGATTAAGAAAATGTACATCTACACAATGGAGTTTTAAGTAGTGGTAAAGAAAGATGACATTGCTGGGCATGGTGGCAATCCTAGCACTCAGGAGGCAGAGGCAGGATCTCTGTGAGTTCAAGGCCAGCCTGGTTTACAGAGTGAATCCCAGGACAGCTAGGGCTACAGAGAGACCCTGTCTCGAAAAGATAAAAAAAAGAGAAAAATGACATCATGAACTTTGCAGGTAAATGGATGGAACTATAAGCCATTATGCTAAGTGAAATAACACAGTCCCAGAAAAACAAATGAGGAATTTTATCCTTCATTCATGCATGCTAGCACCAAATCCAGAGTTGTAAGGCAAACTGAACAACATTAATGTTGTATTTCTTTTTATCTGAAAACAACTGTGTTCTTATAATGTGAATCCTTTAATGGGCTGTAGAATTAACCTACCACTTATTTTCAGACTTCGTAGCTTTGGTATATGAGTGGAGGGTATATATGCATGTTTTATGGTAATATAAAATTAATGTGAAAAATGCAAATTCCTAAACATGTTTTGAAGTTAACATACAGTTTATTTTCAGATGTCATAATTTTGGTATATGTGTGACATATTTATATGCATATTTTTGAGCAATACAAATTGGAGGGAACAACAACAACAAAAGGACTGGGTCAGAGAACTGACTGAAACAGTAAACTTCTGCCCCGAACAATAAACCCCTGCATAGAAAAACTTTAAAAAGACTGAAAAAAAGATGCAAGACTTGTATGGCAGAATACATGAACTTTGGTGGAGTGGGGGGGCATGGAAAGGGGAATGAATCTAAATTAGATTGAGAAATGTTGTATATATATGTGTATATATATATATATATATATGGTCTATATAGTGTGTGTATATATATATATATGGACTATATAGTGTCTGTATATATATGTACATATATGGTCTATATAGTATTATATGAGTTCATTAAATTGGGTGTGGTACAGTGGAGCAAGCTGTGGAGAAGGGAATATGTCAAAATGCTATCAAACTATATTGTCTGAAAATAGCAACAGTTTTAAAAAGAATAAATATATAGATATAGATATATAGTAGCAACAGAAGTTGGAGAGAACAACGACAAAAGAACTAAAAAAAAACTCTAGAAAGACTCGGAAAATGATGCAGGACATGTATGGCAGAGTGCAGGGACTTGGGTAGGGTGGGGGCCATGGAAAGGGAAGTGACTCTAGATTTGATTGAAAAATGATGCATGACTTATGGAAAAAGTTTAATACCAATATAAAAAAGAAAAAAGAAAAAGACAGAACTTCAAGCCCAGCAATGCAGCCAATGAAGT
Source organism: Rhizomys pruinosus (assembly GCA_009823505.1). Classification (NCBI taxonomy): domain Eukaryota; kingdom Metazoa; phylum Chordata; class Mammalia; order Rodentia; family Spalacidae; genus Rhizomys; species Rhizomys pruinosus. The sequence continues at coordinate 6,088,612 of VZQC01007142.1, read as the reverse complement.
GAAGAAGCCATTGCCCCGTTCATGAGGAAGTAAATAGAGCTTATGTCTTAGGACTATTTTCTACCCACCACTTTCAAGGTCCTAGGACAGACCTCAGCAATGTGTGTGCATGGTAAATAGTTTTTTTTTAAATTTCCAAAAGTCAAAGTCTTTAACTGTTGGTTAATCCTCTTTCATTTTTTATATGAAATTGTCTATCTATTATACTTGAAAGAAAGTTTACTTAGCTATTTGATAAGCATCTTCTAATATATTCATTCTAAACTTTCCTCTTGAGATTCATGACAGATAATTGTTAGAATATTTTATATTACACAAACTGTGTCTTCTCTTTCAAATATTCAACATTTAAAATTACAATTTTTGTACTAATTCTCTTTTATGTTTTACTACTTTTCGCATGAATATTGTGAGTTTTATTTATTTTCTCCCTCTTCCTAGTTGGTTATTACTCTTGGTTCCCTGGGAAAATCAAGTGAAATTTACCAATGACTCAATTTCCCTTTCTGAAAACGTGGTACAAAAGTTTAAACTTAAGAAAAGTTGTACTTCAAAGAAACAGGACTGATTTTGCTCCTGGAGGATGTTTGGGGCTCATATGACCATTTGGAGGTTTGGAAGATTAGTAACCAAGGAAGGAGAGATTGCTCAGTAGTTAAGAGCAGTGACTTTTTTAAAGGACCTGTGTTCAATTACCAGCACACACATAGCAGCTAGTAATGATTCATAACTACAGTTCCAGCAGATCTGACACCCTCTTTTGGCTTCAGTGAGCACTGAATGCTCACTAGATGGTGCAAAACACTCATACATAAAAAATTAAATTTGATTATTTAATTTTAAAATATTAATAATCAACTGGGAATGTTTAAGGACATTAAAATATAATAATTATGGTAGGTAGAATATAATTTCTCAAATATGTAAAAAAATCTTCATTAGGAGAATTGCAATAAAGAAAATGAACTTATTATTCTGCCTGTCAAAATGTGACTAAATGAAGCATCAATAAATGATTTCATTGACAGATTATTAAAATATAGAGAAAATAGGTTATCAAGAGATTTAGACAATATAAATGCTACATTTCATTAATTTCTCACTATAGTTGCCTTTCATACACCATTTCCAATTTTTAATTTGTATTTTTGGTTTATGTGTATGGGTGTATTAGCTGAATGTATGTAAGTGCAACTGTGTCATGCAGTATCCAGAATGGTCAGAAAAGAGCATCAGATCCTCTGGAACTGGAGTTACACAAGGTTGTTATATGTCATGTGGATGCTGGGATCCAAATCTGGGTCCTCTGCAAGAGCGCCTTGTGCTCTTAACCACTGAGCCATAACTCTAGCCCCAAATATTTCTAATCTTTTTTTGAGGTTTTAATGCCACTTTATTTTTTAAATACTTTTATTGGTGAATTGTTTATTTCTTTCATTGTCTTTCAGTCCAGTTTAGACATATTCCCTTCTCCCTGCCCCTACCCCACCCCTGAACATGCCCTCTGCCATACATGTCTTACATCTTTCTGTCAGTCTATCCAAAGTTTTTCACTGCAGAGGCTTGTTGTTCTGGACAGAATTTAACTGTATCATTCAGTTCTTTAACCTAGTATTTATGTTGTTGTTTTTCCCTCCCCTTTGTGTTGTTCCAACATATGCCTATAGAACCATCACATATGCATCAAAATTATTATCTATGAGAATAAACTGTATGTTAATTCCAAAATATGTTTAGAAATCCACATTTACCCCTTTAATTTTATATTACTCTAAAATATGAATACATACATATATAGTAATTATAGAGTGTGAAAATAAGTGGTAGGTCAATTTTAGAGCACCTTAAGAGATTTACATTATAACAGCACAGTTGCTTTCAGATAAAAAGATATGTAACAATGTTGTTTACCTTGCCTTTCAACTGGGGAATTGGTGTTAGCACCCACAAATGAGGGAAACCATTCACTCTTTGTTTTTCTCGGACTGTGTTACTTCACTTAACATAATGGCTTTGAGTTCCATCCATTTACCTGCAAAGTTCATGATGCCATCTTTCTTTACTGCTGAATAGAACTGCATTGTGTAGATTTACCACATTTTTTGTTATCCACTCATCTATTGAGGGGCATTTGGGTTGGTCCCAGCTCTTCACTATTGTGAAGAGTGCTGAAGTAAACATAGATATGCATGTATCTTTGCAGTAGGATGGAACAAACCTAACCAAAGACACCAAAGATCTCTACAACAAAAATTTTAAACCTTTCCCTGAAGGAGAATGAAGATGACATTAAAAGATGGAAAGACCTCCCATGCTCATGGATTGGAAAAATTAATATAGTAAAAATCTCCATTTTATCCAAGTTGATATACAGATTCAACACAATCCCAATGAAAATCCTGATTTTCTTCACAGACTTGGAAAAAAATCTTTAAATTCATATGGAAAAATTAAAGATCCCAACTAGCTAAAGCAACCCTTAGTGAAAAATGCAATATAGGGGGGATTGCTTTACCAGACTTCAAGCTATATTACAGGGCTATAGTCATAAAGATAGCCTGGTACTGGCACAAAAACAGACCCATTGACCAATGGAACAAAATTGATGATCCAAACATGAGCTCATACAATTTCAGCCACCTCATATTTGACAAAGGGACAAAAAAAAGCCCTCAATGTAGGAATGATAGCTTCTTCATCAAATGGTGCTGGCAAAATTGGATTTAATCTTGCAGAAAAACAAAATTAAATCCCTACCTCTCACCCTGTACAAAAATCAACTCCAAGTGGATCTAAGATCGCAACCCGAAACCTGAAACTCTGAAGGTGATAGAAGAAAAAGTTGTCAGGAACCTACATGACATAGGAGTAGGAAAAGACTTTCTAAATCAGGATTTGAGATCTCCTGAGCCCGGCGGCAGGAAGAGGGGAAGATAGGTAGGAACTGGGTGCCTTGGCGAGCTGATTGCTGATCGTTTGGTCCTGCTGTCTTTGGTTTGATTGGCCTTTGTGGCTGTGAGGTTGGAGTTATCCCCCCAACTGGGATTAAAGGTGTGGTCTTTGGCTTGATTAGATCTAGTGGCTGTGGGGGCGGAGTTATCCTCCCAGCCGGTATTAAAGGCACGCTTGTGTGACTCTTGAGATTTGAGATCTCTTGAGCCCAGCGGCAGGAAGAGGGGAAGACAGGTAGGAACTGGGTGCCTTGGCGAGCTGATTGCTGATCGTTTGGTCCTGCTGTCTTTGGTTTGATTGGCCTTTGTGGCTGTGAGGTTGGAGTTATCCCCCCAGCTGGGATTAAAGGTGTGGTCTTTGGCTTGATTAGATCTAGTGGCTGTGGGGGCGGAGTTATCCTCCCAGCCGGTATTAAAGGCACGCTTGTGTGACTCTTGAGATTTGAGATCTCTTGAGCCCAGCGGCAGGAAGAGGGGAAGACAGGTAGGAACTGGGTGCCTTGGCGAGCTGATTGCTGATCGTTTGGTCCTGCTGTCTTTGGTTTGATTGGCCTTTGTGGCTGTGAGGTTGGAGTTATCCCCCCAGCTGGGATTAAAGGTGTGGTCTTTGGCTTGATTAGATCTAGTGGCTGTGGGGGCGGAGTTATCCTCCCAGCCGGTATTAAAGGCACGCTTGTGTGACTCTTGAGATTTGAGATCTCTTGAGCCCAGCGGCAGGAAGAGGGGAAGACAGGTAGGAACTGGGTGCCTTGGCGAGCTGATTGCTGATCGTTTGGTCCTGCTGTCTTTGGTTTGATTGGCCTTTGTGGCTGTGAGGTTGGAGTTATCCCCCCAGCTGGGATTAAAGGTGTGGTCTTTGGCTTGATTAGATCTAGTGGCTGTGGGGGCGGAGTTATCCTCCCAGCCGGTATTAAAGGCACGCTTGTGTGACTCTTGAGATTTGAGATCTCTTGAGCCCAGCGGCAGGAAGAGGGGAAGACAGGTAGGAACTGGGTGCCTTGGCGAGCTGATTGCTGATCGTTTGGTCCTGCTGTCTTTGGTTTGATTGGCCTTTGTGGCTGTGAGGTTGGAGTTATCCCCCCAGCTGGGATTAAAGGTGTGGTCTTTGGCTTGATTAGATCTAGTGGCTGTGGGGGCGGAGTTATCCTCCCAGCCGGTATTAAAGGCACGCTTGTGTGACTCTTGAGATTTGAGATCTCTTGAGCCCAGCGGCAGGAAGAGGGGAAGACAGGTAGGAACTGGGTGCCTTGGCGAGCTGATTGCTGATCGTTTGGTCCTGCTGTCTTTGGTTTGATTGGCCTTTGTGGCTGTGAGGTTGGAGTTATCCCCCCAGCTGGGATTAAAGGTGTGGTCTTTGGCTTGATTAGATCTAGTGGCTGTGGGGGCGGAGTTATCCTCCCAGCCGGTATTAAAGGCACGCTTGTGTGACTCTTGAGATTTGAGATCTCTTGAGCCCAGCGGCAGGAAGAGGGGAAGACAGGTAGGAACTGGGTGCCTTGGCGAGCTGATTGCTGATCGTTTGGTCCTGCTGTCTTTGGTTTGATTGGCCTTTGTGGCTGTGAGGTTGGAGTTATCCCCCCAGCTGGGATTAAAGGTGTGGTCTTTGGCTTGATTAGATCTAGTGGCTGTGGGGGCGGAGTTATCCTCCCAGCCGGTATTAAAGGCACGCTTGTGTGACTCTTGAGATTTGAGATCTCTTGAGCCCAGCGGCAGGAAGAGGGGAAGACAGGTAGGAACTGGGTGCCTTGGCGAGCTGATTGCTGATCGTTTGGTCCTGCTGTCTTTGGTTTGATTGGCCTTTGTGGCTGTGAGGTTGGAGTTATCCCCCCAGCTGGGATTAAAGGTGTGGTCTTTGGCTTGATTAGATCTAGTGGCTGTGGGGGCGGAGTTATCCTCCCAGCCGGTATTAAAGGCACGCTTGTGTGACTCTTGAGATTTGAGATCTCTTGAGCCCAGCGGCAGGAAGAGGGGAAGACAGGTAGGAACTGGGTGCCTTGGCGAGCTGATTGCTGATCGTTTGGTCCTGCTGTCTTTGGTTTGATTGGCCTTTGTGGCTGTGAGGTTGGAGTTATCCCCCCAGCTGGGATTAAAGGTGTGGTCTTTGGCTTGATTAGATCTAGTGGCTGTGGGGGCGGAGTTATCCTCCCAGCCGGTATTAAAGGCACGCTTGTGTGACTCTTGAGATTTGAGATCTCTTGAGCCCAGCGGCAGGAAGAGGGGAAGACAGGTAGGAACTGGGTGCCTTGGCGAGCTGATTGCTGATCGTTTGGTCCTGCTGTCTTTGGTTTGATTGGCCTTTGTGGCTGTGAGGTTGGAGTTATCCCCCCAGCTGGGATTAAAGGTGTGGTCTTTGGCTTGATTAGATCTAGTGGCTGTGGGGGCGGAGTTATCCTCCCAGCCGGTATTAAAGGCACGCTTGTGTGACTCTTGAGATTTGAGATCTCTTGAGCCCAGCGGCAGGAAGAGGGGAAGACAGGTAGGAACTGGGTGCCTTGGCGAGCTGATTGCTGATCGTTTGGTCCTGCTGTCTTTGGTTTGATTGGCCTTTGTGGCTGTGAGGTTGGAGTTATCCCCCCAGCTGGGATTAAAGGTGTGGTCTTTGGCTTGATTAGATCTAGTGGCTGTGGGGGCGGAGTTATCCTCCCAGCCGGTATTAAAGGCACGCTTGTGTGACTCTTGAGATTTGAGATCTCTTGAGCCCAGCGGCAGGAAGAGGGGAAGACAGGTAGGAACTGGGTGCCTTGGCGAGCTGATTGCTGATCGTTTGGTCCTGCTGTCTTTGGTTTGATTGGCCTTTGTGGCTGTGAGGTTGGAGTTATCCCCCCAGCTGGGATTAAAGGTGTGGTCTTTGGCTTGATTAGATCTAGTGGCTGTGGGGGCGGAGTTATCCTCCCAGCCGGTATTAAAGGCACGCTTGTGTGACTCTTGAGATTTGAGATCTCTTGAGCCCAGCGGCAGGAAGAGGGGAAGACAGGTAGGAACTGGGTGCCTTGGCGAGCTGATTGCTGATCGTTTGGTCCTGCTGTCTTTGGTTTGATTGGCCTTTGTGGCTGTGAGGTTGGAGTTATCCCCCCAGCTGGGATTAAAGGTGTGGTCTTTGGCTTGATTAGATCTAGTGGCTGTGGGGGCGGAGTTATCCTCCCAGCCGGTATTAAAGGCACGCTTGTGTGACTCTTGAGATTTGAGATCTCTTGAGCCCAGCGGCAGGAAGAGGGGAAGACAGGTAGGAACTGGGTGCCTTGGCGAGCTGATTGCTGATCGTTTGGTCCTGCTGTCTTTGGTTTGATTGGCCTTTGTGGCTGTGAGGTTGGAGTTATCCCCCCAGCTGGGATTAAAGGTGTGGTCTTTGGCTTGATTAGATCTAGTGGCTGTGGGGGCGGAGTTATCCTCCCAGCCGGTATTAAAGGCACGCTTGTGTGACTCTTGAGATTTGAGATCTCTTGAGCCCAGCGGCAGGAAGAGGGGAAGACAGGTAGGAACTGGGTGCCTTGGCGAGCTGATTGCTGATCGTTTGGTCCTGCTGTCTTTGGTTTGATTGGCCTTTGTGGCTGTGAGGTTGGAGTTATCCCCCCAGCTGGGATTAAAGGTGTGGTCTTTGGCTTGATTAGATCTAGTGGCTGTGGGGGCGGAGTTATCCTCCCAGCCGGTATTAAAGGCACGCTTGTGTGACTCTTGAGATTTGAGATCTCTTGAGCCCAGCGGCAGGAAGAGGGGAAGACAGGTAGGAACTGGGTGCCTTGGCGAGCTGATTGCTGATCGTTTGGTCCTGCTGTCTTTGGTTTGATTGGCCTTTGTGGCTGTGAGGTTGGAGTTATCCCCCCAGCTGGGATTAAAGGTGTGGTCTTTGGCTTGATTAGATCTAGTGGCTGTGGGGGCGGAGTTATCCTCCCAGCCGGTATTAAAGGCACGCTTGTGTGACTCTTGAGATTTGAGATCTCTTGAGCCCAGCGGCAGGAAGAGGGGAAGACAGGTAGGAACTGGGTGCCTTGGCGAGCTGATTGCTGATCGTTTGGTCCTGCTGTCTTTGGTTTGATTGGCCTTTGTGGCTGTGAGGTTGGAGTTATCCCCCCAGCTGGGATTAAAGGTGTGGTCTTTGGCTTGATTAGATCTAGTGGCTGTGGGGGCGGAGTTATCCTCCCAGCCGGTATTAAAGGCACGCTTGTGTGACTCTTGAGATTTGAGATCTCTTGAGCCCAGCGGCAGGAAGAGGGGAAGACAGGTAGGAACTGGGTGCCTTGGCGAGCTGATTGCTGATCGTTTGGTCCTGCTGTCTTTGGTTTGATTGGCCTTTGTGGCTGTGAGGTTGGAGTTATCCCCCCAGCTGGGATTAAAGGTGTGGTCTTTGGCTTGATTAGATCTAGTGGCTGTGGGGGCGGAGTTATCCTCCCAGCCGGTATTAAAGGCACGCTTGTGTGACTCTTGAGATTTGAGATCTCTTGAGCCCAGCGGCAGGAAGAGGGGAAGACAGGTAGGAACTGGGTGCCTTGGCGAGCTGATTGCTGATCGTTTGGTCCTGCTGTCTTTGGTTTGATTGGCCTTTGTGGCTGTGAGGTTGGAGTTATCCCCCCAGCTGGGATTAAAGGTGTGGTCTTTGGCTTGATTAGATCTAGTGGCTGTGGGGGCGGAGTTATCCTCCCAGCCGGTATTAAAGGCACGCTTGTGTGACTCTTGAGATTTGAGATCTCTTGAGCCCAGCGGCAGGAAGAGGGGAAGACAGGTAGGAACTGGGTGCCTTGGCGAGCTGATTGCTGATCGTTTGGTCCTGCTGTCTTTGGTTTGATTGGCCTTTGTGGCTGTGAGGTTGGAGTTATCCCCCCAGCTGGGATTAAAGGTGTGGTCTTTGGCTTGATTAGATCTAGTGGCTGTGGGGGCGGAGTTATCCTCCCAGCCGGTATTAAAGGCACGCTTGTGTGACTCTTGAGATTTGAGATCTCTTGAGCCCAGCGGCAGGAAGAGGGGAAGACAGGTAGGAACTGGGTGCCTTGGCGAGCTGATTGCTGATCGTTTGGTCCTGCTGTCTTTGGTTTGATTGGCCTTTGTGGCTGTGAGGTTGGAGTTATCCCCCCAGCTGGGATTAAAGGTGTGGTCTTTGGCTTGNTCAACATCACTAATCATTAAGGAAATGCAAATGAAAACCACTTTAAGATATCATCTTACTCCAATAAGACTGGCTAGGATCAAGAAAACAAATGATACCAAGTGCTGGAGAGGTTGTGGGGAAAGGGGAACACTCATCCACTGCTGGTGGGAATGTAAACTCGTACAGCCACTATGGAAAGCAGTGTGGAGAACCCTTGGAAGACTTGGAATGAACTTGCCACCCGACCCAGCCATACCACTCCTGGGCATGTACCCTCAAGACTTACGCCACCACAGAGATACATGCACGGCCATGTTTATTTCAGCTCTCTTCACAATAGCAAGGAGCTGGAACCAACCTAAATGCCCCTCAACTGACGAGTGGATAGAGAAAATGTGGTACATCTACACAATGGAGTTCTATGCAGCAGTAAAGAAAGACGACATCACGAGCTTTGCAGGAAAATGGCTGGAGCTAGAGGACATCATGCTGAGTGAAGTAACACAGTCCCAGAAAAACAAACGACGAATGGTATCCCTCATCTGTGGATGCTAGTGCCAATTACCCAGTTGTAAGTATTTCTTGTGTAGGGCCCCCTGAGCTTCTGTACAAAGCAGTTGGACATAATGCATTTTGGAAACAACAACAACAACAGAAAATACTGCATCAAAGAACTGACTGAAACAGTGAACTTCTGCTCAAAACAGTCAACGTCCCCATGGAAAATATTGAGAAAGACTAAGAGATGGAAAGCATGTTTGGCAGAATGCACGAGCTCTGACGGGGTGGGGGAATGAGCGGGAACACGGGTCTAGATTTGTTAAAAATAAATAAATAAATACAATTTAAAAAAAAAAGACTTTCTAAATCAGAAAGGAGCTGCACAGGAAATAAGGTCAACAGCTGACAAGTGGGGCCTCATCAAACTCAAAAGCTTCTGTACAGTGAAAGAAACAATCAAGGAAGTGAAGAGAAACCCCATAGAGTGGGAGGAAATCTTCACCAGTGATACATCTGACAGAGTATTAAAATCCATAATATATAGACTACTCCAAAAACAAATAAGTAAAAAACCAAATGACTGACTCAAAAGATGGAGTAAAGAGCTGAACAGAGACTTCAGTGAGGAAATAGACATGACTGAGAAATATCTTTAAAAATGTTCAACATTACGTTTTTCCAGTAAAATATGACAGGGTCTAACTGTGGCTTATAACATCTCCTAACCACTAGAGGATGTAAGCTTGTGGCATCAGCCGTGGGTTATTCCTCCAAGGAGAGAGCTAGTAATCAATTAAATTTGGGATATACAGGCATATGGCTGCCACTGCTGCACAGTATTTCCAGGCAGGTGAGGTGTAGCTGGTGCTGATGGAAAAGTCTTGCTTGCCTCAAGGAGCCCTATATTTGCTTTATTGGTTTAGTGGCCTTTGGTAACACTCTCTGGTATTCCAGAGACCAACTGTACACTTGCAAGTGCAATCTCAATACATCTTTCCCATGCTTCATGGATTAACATACCATCCAAACATCTGTGTCTATACCAAAGTAACCTACCATAACAATTAGAACTGTTTAAATACCTGTATATCTAACTGCTTGTGTTTCATTAGTAGGATTGAAAGGTTATTCCTGGACAAACTGTCAGCCCATGAAAGGGAACGGCCAGAATTGGCCAGAGTCCAAAACAACAGCTCCAGAGAAAGTAGACTGTTTTGCTTCTCGTCCACCTGTGCCCCTTTTCTTAGCTTAGGGAACAATCTGTGGAAGAGGGGGCATGGTAGAATGTAAGGGCTGCGATTGGCTGAATGGTGAAACTACAGCAATGTAGTCTGGACACTTATTTGATCAACTTGATTGAATATACAACCCCCCCCCAGCTGGATGGTGGGACCCTTGGGCTGTGTGTGTTTGGGCACAACTGCTTGCAAATTGGTTTTACACGAAGGATGCTTGTACTCATAAATTATTACTTATTGTTTAAAAATGAAAAAAATAAAGTAATAAAAAAATAAAAAAGTTCAACATTGCTAATAATTAAAGAAATGCAAATTAAAATCACTTTAAGATATAATCTCACTCCAATAAGGATGGCTAAAATCAAGAGAACAAATGATACCAAATGTTGGAGAGGTTGTGGAGAAAGGGGGACACATCCACTGCTGTTGGGAATGTAAACTTGTACAACCATTATTGAAAACTGTAGAGAACCCTTAAAAGACTCAAAATGAGCCTACCACCTGACTTAGTCATACCACTCCTGGGTATATATTTCTAATCTTAAACCACTATGTTCATAAGTGTTTCATACCCAAAATTTTATTACCTTTCATAAGAAATTCTCCTCTTGTATGTAAAACAAAGAATCACCAGAAATTAATACAGATGAATGATGCATGACTATTATACACTTAAAAGAAGAAAGGTCAATAAACTTTTATGCATATTATAGAAGACCTTCAGACTATATTTGTAAATAACGTTTTATTGGTACATGAACAAGTTCATGTTTACATTGTTTATAGATGCTACAATGACACAGTTGGTCATAGAGCTTATACCTGTGGTAGTTCAATTGTGATCTTCATAGAACGTTTTTGCAATAGTGGTCATTCATTAATAACTTATTCTCCTTTACTTCAATGTAGAACATATGCTGAGAGGCACTTTCATTAATAATTTAGGACAATAAGCAATTAACATTATTCAACACAAATAACTACCTGATAATGCTTTCATCTTGTGATGGATAGCTTTATTGTCAACTTTTCCCATCTGGGTTGAGGGAGCGTCAATGGGAGAATTAACTCTCCTGGCCTGTGACCACCCATGTCTGTGTAGTATTGTCTTGATTGTTGAGTGAAAAAAGCAGGTTGAGCATGGACCAGGAGAGCAAGCCAGTAAGCCCTGGTCCTCCATGGCCTGTGCTTCAGCTCCTGCCTCCAGGTTCCTGTCCTGACTTCCTATGTTGGGCTCCCTCAGTGATGAACTATGACTAAGGAGATGTGAGCCAAATAAAACCTTTCCTCCTCAAGTTGGTTTTGGCCTGAGTGTTTTGTCACAGATGTTGAAAGAGAACATGAAATGATGTGAGGCATTAAATTTGAAGAAACAAGTTGAATTTCATACAAAAATAAGTTAATTAAATTTGATTAAAATATTTATTTCTTTAGATTCCTGCCATAATGAGGAAACTTAATTTGTTCCACACTTGTTAATTTTAAAATTCTTTATTTCCAGCTGGGCGTGGTGGCGCATGCCTTCACACCTTTAATCCTAGCACTCGGGAGGCAGAGGCAGGTGGATCTTTGTGAGTTCAAGGCCAGCCTGGTCTACAGAGTGAGTTCCAGGACAGCTGGGGCTACAGGGAGACCCTGTCTCAAAAAGACGAAAAAAAATTCTTTATTTCCAACCTCTATACATATATTAATGCAGTGGAAATTTTTATTGGTTTGGATTCATATTATATTTTATTTAATTAAGCTTAAATGGACATCGACTAAAATGGATAATGAAAATGTGGCACAGATCACAATGGAATGTTACTCAGTTTTAAAAACAGAAATGAAATCATGAAATTTTCAGGTAAAAGCATGGAACTGGATATGATTATACCAAGTAAGGTCACCAAGGTCAAAAAGACAAATGTCACATGTTCTCTCTCTATCAAAGATCCTAGACTCAAGTCTTTTGTGGTATGTGTTATATATGCAGTCCACATGGAACTAGAAAACTAGAAGCAGGCCACTGGCAGGGAGGACACGTTTAGAATGAGGAGAGTAGGCTGCAGATGGAATGACAACAGAAGTAGGGGGAACTTGGCACTGATGATGGGATTGGCAGATAGGAGTCAGGAAAGGCTTCAAAAAACCGCGCATGAAGACATTACCTTGGAATTCATGATCTTACAGTCCAAGTAAAAATTACATAACATTAGGAGTTAATAGAAATATGTGATACAAAAATCAGGGAGAGGAGGGGGTCCTGGGAGCTGAAGGTTTAATCTCAGAGAGATCAGGGTGCTGAGAGCTGGAGGAAGAGGGATAGGATAACCTAAACTAAGGATGTACGAAGCCTTATGAAACACAACAATTTTGTGTTTTAGATATTTAAACAGAAGTACTCACATCAATAAAGGATGTGGCTCTGAGGAAATGTAGGTTAGTAAATGAAATCTCAGCACTGAATAGGAATTATCTCCCTATAAATATTGACCAAGGAAACCCCAGAGATACCCAAAACAATATAGGCTATTGGCAGTGCCCTCATTTACACACTATAAGCTTGTTGCCAAAGAGACCACACACTTTAGAGAAATCCATCTTGAACTGACCACCAACACTCCCGGCTGGCACTTTTATAATGCTGGAAAGGGTTATACAGGCTGCTGGGGGAAGAAAATACATCTTAGTCTAAGCCACAGTGATTGCATTCCTAGGCCCTAGGAGAGAAACTAATGATGTTTCTCTAATTGGCAGGAGTTCTGTGAAATGCGGTTACCTGGACATGATGTGTCTGTTGTACACATCAACTATTAGCAGCTCTTTGACTTACACCAGACCTGCACAAGGTGGAGCCAACTAAAAATTCCATCCTTGTTTGTTGAGGGGTTCTCAAGGTACCACACATAACTGAGGAGCTATTTGAAGAGGATGACTATGGGTGGAAAGAGAATCATTTTCCTTTATGACTGTAGTCCCTTGTAGGTTCCCCATGGCCCAGGGGATAACTCCAAATCAAGAAGCATATGGGCAGGACTAAATGGACTCAATATAAATAAACAATTACAAAAAGAGAACATAATGTTGTGTTGGAGAGGTAACTGAGTGGTCTTGGGGGATGTTAGAATGGGTAGTACAGGGACGATGTGATCATGATACATTGTATACATGTAAGAAATTTTGAAAGAATGTCATAAAATTTTAAAGAAATTTCATGAGTGAATAAAGAAAATGTAGCACATCCACACAATGGAGTTCTATGCAGCAGTAAGAATGGCAACATCATGACACATGCAGGTAAATGGATGGAACTAGCAGCCATTATGTTAAGTGATGTAATGCTCCCAGAAAGGTATTCAACATATGGTGTCCCTCATTTGTGGATCCTAGCACCAAATTCTTACATGTAAGTCAAACCTGATGCTAGATATAATTTGAAGGGTATGTCTCTATTTTCCCAAGTTCTATGATTTGTGAGAAAAAACCACTCTCTTCTGTGAAGTACATTAAAATATACATCAACTTGCTATGTAACCTGGGAATGTAAAGTTATACATCTTTCTGCTTGCATGCAAAATTACCATTAAAATGTGTATCCTAAATATCTTTTGGAATTAACCTATAGCTTATTTTCAGACTCTGTCATTTTGGTATATATGTGGGCAGCACATATGCATATTTTGGAGTAATACAATATTAAAAGGAATAACAACAACAAAAGAAATAGAAATAAATATAATAACTAAACTGAACTGTTACACTACTCAAACTAAAAATATGTAATTATATCCTAGAACATAAATTTGAAATTCTATGTCTACTGTACTTTCTGAACATTGAGTACTGGCAAAACTATAATACCATGTTTTAACAGTAATGTAAAATTTGTCAATGTTACTACAGTTTGCCATTCACTCTCCTTCGAAATTCTCCAACCTATGCAAAGTCTTTCAATGTAATCATTTTATTTCTTAAACAAAGTGATGTTAATAAAATCTTTCAAAAAGAAGAGATATGAATTAAGTTCGAATAGACACAGAATTAATATATTTCTTATGTTTTATTACCTTAGATTTTCTTCTTTTATATGAGAATAAAATATATCTGGTTTTAATTTTAAATAATTAATCTTCATAATTCAACATTCTTAGGAACACTCAACCACAATCTCAAAGTAGTGCGGGTGAAGGTGCAAAGCTATCAATGTGAACGTAGTGAGTCTGAAGCCAAACTGAGGTGCTTGTGATCCTGTCTAAAAAAAAACAATCAACTTTGTGGCTGGAGATATGGCTCAGTGGTTTAGAGCAGTGACTGTTCTCACAGAGGACAGGGGTTCATTTCCCAGCATGCAAATGGTGGATAATGGTCATCTTAACACCAGGGAATCTGATGCCTTCTTCCACCCTCTGTCACAACATGGGCACACTTACACACTGCAGGCAATACATTCATACACATAATAAAATAAAATAAACTTTAATTAATTAAATTAATACATGAAAACCTATGGTTGGATCAGGCAATACTATATTAAGAGTATACTTTTAAATTTCCGGTGTACAATGGAGCATCTGGCATGTTTGCCAGTCTTAACACATATTCTACCAGAAACATGTATTCCTTAAGAGTAAATTTTCCTCTTTGTTACACTTTAAAAGAGAGAGGAGCAGGCATGCCCCCCAACCTTGCTCCTAATTTCTTTTTTAATTGAACATCGCAAGCAATCTTAATTGTCTATATATCCACTTCCACATTGGATACAGTGCGGTGACCCCCTCCCACTGCAATTCATACAGTCTGTCATTTATGCCAAGGCCCAGTGTGTCAAGTGAGCATCCCCAGCTGTTCCTCAGTTCAAACTCATCCACCGAGCTCCAGTCAGCCCATCCAGAGTCTCTCACTTTAAGATCAGCTCTTCCTCACCCTGTAGTCTTCCCAATAGTTCTGCCAAGATTGTTACCTGCTTTCTGCCCATTTCCACATTTCTATGCTGGGTTTTGTCTGAGAGTTTGTGTCACTCTTGTGCATGCTGACACCTCTGTTCTAGGTTCATATGAACATGGTTCCCAGAGAGTGTATACTTCTACTTCCATATGGTCATGATCTTCCTCCCTCGCTCTTATAATATTTCCATGCACTCTTCCACAATGGTCTCTGAGCCATGAATGAGTGAAGCTAAGTATAGGAGTCCTGTCTGGTGAATCATACTTTGCAGAATCATGGTGTCCATGCTTTGGGCATTTGTGTTCTGTTTTCCTGAGCCTCTGTTGCATGAGGGAGCTTCACTGCTGAGAACTGATTCATCAGTGTCTTCTATAGCTCTTGTTCTATGTTGTGGGCACCTAAGTTGTAGAGGTTTCATTGCAGATGTGCCACTTTGGCTTAGGGAAGTCACAGACAATATCTGTGTGTGACTAGTTGTGGTACACTTTAGTAGTCTCTGTCTGAGAGACTACTAAGAGATGCTTCTTCAATCAATGGTAACTGGGATACTTGACTTTAACTATAAGGATCCATATTTTGCACTTAGTAAGAAATTCCATTAGTATAGAGATGTGACAATCTTTGGGTTTTCTTTAAAATCTACGACCTCATCATCCAAGTGTATTTGGCTATATTTAAAGTTCCACACACTACGGGCAGCAGGAACACAGAGTTGGAGAAATTCTTCACCAGCTAAACATCTAACTGAAGATTGATATCCTGAGTATAAAAAGAACTGAAGAAACAAAGAATAAAGAACTCAAATGACTCAATTAGAATATCAACATCCTTGATAAAAAATGAAATAAGCCTAAATGTCCCACAACTGACAAATGCATAATGAAAATGTGGTACATTTACACAATGAAGTTCTACTCACAGAAAAGAAAGAAGAAAGAAACCATGACAACTTCAGGGAAATGGAAAGAAGCAGAAACTTATACTAAGTGAAGTACTACAGATTCAGAACAACAAGAAATGTATTTTGTCTCTCATTTGTCGACTTTAGTATCAAATAATTTTATGTGAGTATATACCCTGATGTAACTTCAGGATTCAGGAAAATGGAAGGAACCATGGATGTAAAGGGAAAAAAAGAGAGCCTGAAAGAAGGAAATAATAGAAAACAGACGTTACCAAGTGGTAAATGGAGAAAGGGGAGTATTTAACTACTAATGGAGGAGGGAAGTGTACACAAGGTACTATGGCATTAAATTACAAGAAGGAGCTCAAGAGAAGGGTGACAATAGAATACAGATATTATCAAGGGAAAATGGAGACAATGGGGATACTTTAACTGGGGAGGGAAGAGGCAGATTTAGACAAGAAGAGAGAGATGAGAGATAAATAATGCTAAGATGGGTAGGAAAGACCAGAGGGAATTATATTAGTTCAAAGCCTACTGAAATATACAGAGGTAATGTCTGTATATGACTGCATGCGTATACCTGAAGGCTATGGAATAAGAAACACAGCACCATAAGGGCAAAGCCTCCCTTCAACCTGTTGGTCAGGGTAGTCTCCCAAATAACATAGGCTGTTGCCACAGTTCTTGATTTCCTCCTAGCAGGTGAAGACTAGACCCCATTGTGGAAGACAGGTCATACTTTGGAAACAGCACTTGGAGCAATAGAGCTGGAACTAATGTTGAAGCCTCCTCCCTGAAGAGTAGCTCTCATAGTTTTAGAGGACACTATGCAAGTTTTAAAGGGAGGAAAGCAATCAATGGTCCAATCTTAGCTTTAAAACCTAATAACAACAAAATGACTGGCACAGCAAACTGTATCAGTGTAGTAGTGGCACTTTGATCTTGAGGGTAATCAACAGCTATCTAATTGGACTTAAACACATTCAATGGTAGAGAACTGCAAACAAAGCCAAATACACATAGCTTGAGTGATCCTAGAGCTTATAGAAAAATCAAGTCTGTCACATCCATAGACAAATGTAATTTCTTATTGTATGCTAACCATGTATCCTTATAGTTACAGACAGGAATATCTATCACCACTCATCAAAGAACCTTCTTTTTGTAATAGATAGAGGCTACCACAGAATCTCCAACTGTTCACAGAGAATAAATGTCTTTGAGAAAAAAAAATAAAGTTCCACACACTGAGTTTCTTCCTGTTGAGTGGCCTTTAAGTTCAAATAGGTAGCTTTTGCTTGCCACCAAGATAAAAGTGCCACGACTGCACAATTTTTCTATGCTGTTGTGGTCATCAATGTGGTTATTTGGTCTTAAAGATGGTGTTGAACCATCAATTGCTATTGTCCCTTGGTAGCTTGGGTATTGCTCTCCAAAGCCATGAGAGCTAGCCTTCATGGGAAGTGGATGTACTGGTCACTTCCAGCTCAGTTCCTCTAAATCTAATCTCTGAAGTAAGTCCTTTCTTCAGCAATTGGATCTTAACTTCAAGTTCTGGTAGGCAATATAAAGGCCTATGGCAATAGCCTGTGTAATTTGGGGAATTCTTTTGCACTACTCTGGCCAACAAATCAAGAGAAGGTTGCTCCTGTCTGGCATTGTTTCTTGTTATGTAGTCTTCAGCTATGCACATAGACTCAAGTAAAGGTATTGTATCTGAAGTTTGTCATTAGGTTCTCACACAAATATTATTTTTTTTTGCTCTAGTCAGGCATTGTGTATGGCTCTTCTCTCTCCCTGTCTAACCCTCCCCCATAATTTCATTGTTTAAAACCTCCCCATTTCCCCCATTTCTCCCTTGATAATACCAGTCAGTATTGGTCCTGCCTCTCTTGAGTTCTGTCTTTCCATTTGCTTCTCTGATTCTTTTCCATTTTCCTTGTTCCTGCAACTACATCTAGGTACATACTCACAAATAAGGATTTAATCCACAAATGAGGGAGTATATTTGTCATTTGTTTCTGAGTCTGTGTTGCTTCACTTAGCATAACAGTCTCTACTTCCATCAGTCTACCTGAATATGTCCTGATTTCATCATTATTTACTGCTGAGTAGAATTTCATTGTGCAAATGTACCAAATTTTCATTGTCCACTCCTCAGTTGAGGGACAATTAGGTTGCTTCCATCTCTCAGCTACTGTGAAAATAACATCAACAAACAAGGATATAAGTATATGTGCAATAGGATGTGACCTATAGGTGTATGCCAAGAAGTGGTATAACATGGTCAAATGGTAGGTTCATTTTTAGTTTTTTAACCATTCTCTGCATTATTTTCCATATGGGTTCCAGAAACTTGCAAACTCACAAGCAGTGAATGAGTGTTTCCCTTTCCCCACATCCTCTCCAACACTTGATATCATTTTTTTCTTGATCTTAGCAATTCTGACTGGTGTAAGATGAAATCTTAAAGTGGTTTTAATTTACATTTCCTAATTACTTAGGAACATGTTTTGAGATGTTTGTTAGGCATCATTATTTCTTCTTGGAGCTGATAACTGCTGGATGAGGAAGAGCTGAACAGCTGTTAGAAGTGTAGCTGGTGAAGATTTTCTCTGTGTGTTTTCTCTTCATGTCCTTGGTTGTTTCATTGGCTGTACAGAAGCTTTTTAGTTTAATGAGGTCCCAATTGTTGAGTGTACCATAATTCCTGTGCAACTGAAGCCCCATTTAAAAAGCCCTTCCCTGGGGCTGGAGAGATGGCCTAGCGGTTAAGAGCACCGACTGCTCTTACAGAGGACCCGGGTTCGATCCCCAGCACCCACATGGCGGCCGAGAGCCGTCTGAAACTCCAATTCCAGGAGAACTCCAGCTCCAGGGGAATCCGAGACCCTCTTCTGACCTCCGCGGCGTTGCACGACACGGGTGCACAGACTTGCATGCAGGCAGTACATTCATACACATACAGAAATAAATAAAAATTAAAAAAATAAAATAAAAAAAATAAAAAGCCCTTTCCTACACCTGTATTTTGTTGGTTGGTGCAGAAATTTTCTTCTAACAGTTTCATAGTTTCGTGTTTCACATCGAGGTCTTTGATCCATTAGGAGGTAACTTTTGTGCAGGGTGAGAGGTAGGGGTTTAATTTCATTCTTCTACAAGTGGTGATCCAATTTTTCCAGCACCACTTTCTGAAGGTGCTGCCTTTACTCCTGTGAGTGTTTTTGGCCCCTTGGTCAAATGTCAGGTGACTGAAATTGCATGTAGTCATGTTTAGGTCTTCAATTATGTTCCCTTTATCTACAGGTCTATTTTTGTGCTAGTACCATGCTATTTTTATGACTATAACTAAAATATAGTTTAAAATCTAACATAGTAGTACCCTGCATTCTCTTTTTGCTCAGGGATACTATGGCTGTCAGGAGTATTTCTATATGTATTTTAAGATTATTTTCTAATTCTGTGAAGAAGGTCATAGGGATTTGATTGGCATTACATTGAATCTATATATTGCTTTTTGGTAGGATGGTCATTTTCAAAATATTAATTCCTCCAATCAATGAACAGGGCAGGTCCTTCGATCTTCTTGTTTTCCTCAATCTCTTTAAGACTTAAAATTTTCATTGTAGAGATTTTTTAAATGTCTTTGGTCAGGTTTATTCTGAGATATTTTATTTTTTTGTTAATTTCTTCTTAGTTTAGGTTTGGTGATTCCTTTGATTTTAGACGTGCATCCATTTCTTTTAGGCTTTCAGATTTAATAGACTACAGGTTCTTAAGTTATTCCCATATAATTTTCTGGATCTTTTTGTTGCCTTTTGTGATGTTTACCCTTCATCTCTAATTTTGTTGAGTTGGAGTTGCTTTCTGTTTTGTTTATTAACTGGGCTACTTTACTCATCTTTTCAAGGAATTCATCTTTTTACTCATCTTTTCTCAAATTCGTTGATGCACTTTTTTGTTTTCTTTGTTTCCAATTCATTAGTTTTTGTTCTATGTGCTTCTTGTGTTTGCATGGGTATGTCTTTCTTTAAATTGGGGAAAGTTTCTTCTACAATCCTGTTGAAGATCTGCATAAAATCATTCTCTTGAGGTTTTTCTCCTTCTTCTATACCTATGATAAATAAATTTAGTGTTTTCATGGTATTCCAGATTTCCTGCATATACCATTCCTATGATTTATTTTATTTTTTCATAATCTTTGCTTTGGCAGTTCTATTCTTCAAATTCAGCATGCAGTCTTGATATTCTCTTTTCCATTTCATTCGTTCTTTTTGTTGTTTTAAATTGGCTTGAGAAATGTTTAATTTCCTTCTTAATTTTAGCCTGAGTTTTCTTCAATATTTCTATATTTTTTGTGAATTCAGTCAGACATTTATCCCAAAATTTCCTTCACTTATTTATTTTGTTTGTGTTTCCTTGATCATGTTTATGACCATTCTTTAAATTCTTTTAACTGGATTATCTCTATGGGGTTCTCATTGTAGAACTCTTCCATAGGACTGTTGCTGTTTGGTTGAGTTTTTCATATTATTATTTGGATTTTTCATATTATTGTTTTCTGTTACGATTGTCACATGTCAATTTCATTTTTTTGTCATTCCTGTGTGAAACCCAAGCCTTCTTTTGCTGAGATGAAATACAATTCTGTTTGTACATTTGACATACCTTGTTCATTTTCGTGTTGCATAAGAAAAACTGGTTTGTCTAGGCTTCAGATTCTTTATTTTGATTTTATATGCCAGGGAGCAGATGGCTCTAGTCCAGGGACTCGAGTTCATGCAGAGACCCCAGTCAGGCCTCAGTTAGATATTCTCAGTCTTCCTCCTTAGGTCTAGGCCCCTCCTAGTCATCAAGCTCAGCCCAATTTGGGAAGCTTCCTTTGCAGAGGCTAGATTCATATGTTCTCTGGCAGTATGCAAATTTCTGGGTCCTTCCTAATGTTCATTAAAAAGCCTGGGCTTTGAGCAGTGGGAGGAGCTTCAAATGGTCTCTGTAGGGGGCTAGGCATTGCAATTTGGAAAGCTCACCATTGGGAGCTAAGAGGATAGTCCAGAGATCTACGGTGCTGAGAAAAAGTGGTCTTAGGCCCAAGGCTAGAAGGAAAACGGTGTAGGCAGTATGGAAATTGAGAGTTTTCAGGCCCAGTAGAGTGGGGGCCGGACTGACTTTCCAGGGAAGAAACCTGGTCTTGGAAATCCCATACAAGGTGGGGATGGAGAACTACCATGAAATGTCCATCAACCAATACAGTATTGCCAGTGGACAGGCCACAGTTCACATGACTTGGGATAACTTAAATTCAGGATGACATGAGGATGGTGGGTTTAAGAAACTCTCATGGGGGGGATGGTGAGCGGAGGGGGCCTGGCGCTATCTTGGCGAAGGGGAGATCAGGAAGTTACCAGCGCCTACCTGGACGAGCTGAGCTGCAGGTTCCTGCTGGCCAGGGCCAGAGGGGCCGGGGCAGGGGCCGTGCTCGGACTGCATCTGCCCTCTCGGGGTGGGTGCCTGAGGACCCTGTCCGTATCCACTGCAACATCACGGAATCATACCCTGCTGGGACCCCCATCTGGTCGGTGGAGTCTGATGACCCCAACTTGGCTGCTGTCTTGGAGAGGCTGGTGGACATAAAGACATCTGAAGAGGATCATCTCTGACCTGTGTAAACTCTACGACCTCCCTCAGCACCCTGATGTGGAGATGCTGGATCAGCCCTTGCCAGCAGAGCAGTGCACACAGGAAGAAATATCTTCAGAGGATGAAGACGAGGAGATGCCTGAGGATACAGAACACCTAGGTCACTATGAAATGAAAGAGGAACAGCCAGCTGACGGCAAGAAATTGGAAGATGACGGCATTGGACAAGAGAACTTGGCCATCCTAGAGAAGATTAAAAAGAACCAGAGGCAAGATTCCTTAAATGGTGCAGTGTCTGGCTCCGTGCAGGCCGCTGACCGGCTGATGAAGGAGCTCAGGGGTATATACCCATCACAGAGTTTCAAAGGTGGAAACTATGCAGTTGAATTCGTGAATGACAGTCTATATGATTGGAATGTCAAACTCCTCAAAGCTGACCAGGACATCTCTTTGCACAACGATCTTCAGATCCTCAAGGAGAAGGAAGGAGCCGACTTCGTTCTGCTTAACTTCTCCTTTAAAGATAACTTCCCCATTGACCCACGTTCATCAGGGTTGTGTCTCCAGTCCTCTCTGGAGGGTATGTTCTGGGTAGAGGTGCCATCTGCATGAAACTTCTCACCAAGCAGGGCTGGAGCAGCGTCTACTCCATAGAGTCAGTGATCACGCAGATCAGCGCCACACTGGTGAAGGGGAAGGCACGGGTGCAGTTTGGAGCCATCAAATCTCAGTACAGTCTGACAAGAGCACAGCAGTCCTACAAGTCCTTGGTGCAGATCCACGAAAAAAAAAAAAAACGGCTGGTACACACCCCCAAAAGAAGATGGCTAACCCTGAAGTATCATCCCCTCCCTTCACCTCCCCCAGGCACCACTGGACCAATTACCTTTGAATGCTGTATTTGGATCTCAGGCTGCCTCTGTGGTTCCCTCCCTCATTTTCCTGGACAGAATAGCTCTGCCTATTGCAGGACAATGAAGGCTATTCTTTTTTTTTTTTTTTTTTTTTTTTTTTTTNTGTGTGGGGGGAGGGGGGGCGGCGCAAGGGGAGCGGGGATCCCCTCCCCAGCGGGGGTGGAATAAGTGGGTGTGGTTTTGCAGGAGGGGGAGCGAGGGGCGGAGGAGTGTGTGGTTTGCCCCCCCAGGGGGGGGGGGGGGGGGGGGGGGCTTGAAAAGGTAAAGGCTCCTTGCCTCCAAACCGGGATATCTGCAGGAAGAGAGGCCATAAGGCCCTGCTGTTGAAGACCTGATATAAATATGGGAAAGATGTTTGGAGACCGCACTTGCAAGCATACGGATGGCCTCTGGAATGCCAGAGAGTGTTACCAAAGGCCACTAAAACAATGATGGCTATTCTAAACGCCAAGGAAAACAACAAACAAGCACAGAACTGTTTCAAGTACTCAAGACTGACTACAGACCAACCACCTTGCTGGAACCCTTGCTAGCAGACATTCTTATAAAGAAACTTTCAAGCCTCCTTCTATTGCTGGAAACTCAGCTGTGCTCCAGGCTAGAGCCTCCTTACCTACGCTATTGATTTTTTATTTATTTTCTCTTATTTCATGTACACTGCTTTTTTTGGTTACAGTGTATGATGGATATGTATGAAAAAAAATGTATCTTTGGGAAAACAATTACAGTTTGTTAATTTGAAAACAAAAAGCTCTCATTAGGACTGAACTTGTGGCAAAGAAATATTTTAATGTGGTCCAAAACTGCCCAAGGATTCCTTAAGGGAAGATGCAGCTTCTGTAGGAAAAGAAACAGCCATGAATCAAGGAAAGCAAAGCTTCTTGAAAGGATCTTTGTGTCTAAGCTACAAACTTTGCAAGTGGTTTGCATGAAATTACATTCTATGCCCTTCTGACTTGCAATAAGTTCAAAATAAAATGATTTTACTTTAAAATGACATCATGGACATTGAAAATATTAACAGAAAAAGAAATATTAACAGAGATGAAAATAGAGTTAGGACACTTTAGAATAAATAACATCAAATTCTGGCCAATCATCATGTCAATAATAGGGAAATGCTCAGAAAGTACCTTAGATATTTCGTGTAGAACTAAAATAAAAGCTACATGAAAAATTTTGAAAGGAACAAACTCCCTGTTAGTGTCAAATACAATATCTTCTTTAATCTGCCCCCATTCTACACACAATTGTAGATTTTTTTCAGTTTATTGATATAAATATTCATTTTTTACATCTTCAATACAATACAGCAACTATATTATCAACTAACAATTTCTAAAGTGTCATTACTTCTTTGTGTGTGTGTGTGTGTGTATGTGTGTGTGTGTGTGAGAGAGAGAGAGAGAGAGAGAGAAAGAGAGAGAGAGAGAGAGAGAGAGAGAGAGAGAGAGAGAGAGGACATGCTGGAGAAAGCACATCACTGAGGGTAGGATTAGAGAGTTCTTAAACTGCTAGATTTGCGGTCGCTTCTTTTTCCGTTCCTCCTTGAAGATGTGAGCCTCGCTCTGGCATCTCCTGCAACCATGCCTCTAATTCCTCTGGAACCATAAGCTCAAAAGAACTGCTGGCTAATAAGTGCCATTGGTCATGACATTCCCATCACACCAACAGAAAACTGACTAATGCAGTCTGCCTTCCAAATCGGGTATTCTGAGATATCCCCTGTCTGGCTAAATGATTACTCTTCTCTGGGATGGGAGCATTTACAAAATTCCGGACTCATTGCAAACAAGTAAGTGTAATAAACTGTGTTTCTGGTATTAGATTAGAGTTCTTGGTGTTCACTGGTTCCACTGAGATGAAAAGTACAGAAGAGAGAAGATTACAAAGTTGATTGCTGTACCAAGATTTATATTGTTTTCAGGAGATGCTTCCAGGTTATTGTTACACCTTGCTTATCTTCTACTTTCTTTCAAAGTCTGTTCTGAAAATCTTTGAAATTCCATTAATGCTTTTATGGAAAAGAAGACTTTGGGCATCCTCGTCCACGTATTCCTAGAAATCTTTAATCTAGTGGTAAGGAAGTTACAAAGAACAGGTGTAATAGTTCATTTTGCACATTCCAAGTCTATTTACAGTTTAGACTTTCCAGATCTCCACCAAGTTTTGCAATTTTATCTTTTAAATCATTAAATAGATGGGAGAAAACAGATCAAGCATTTTCCAACACTATAAATGCTTATTTTAAAGCTGCGGTGTAAGATGATCATGCACACAGTATTTTACTAGTCATGTAACATCAAATAAACAAAAAGGTTTTATCTTATTCTAAAAGTAAGAAAGAAATATTTAAATCTGAGTTATTGGTACTAGCATCCACATATGAGGGACACCATTTGTCATTTGTTTTTCTGGGACTGTGTTACTTCACTTAACATAATGTCTTCTAGCTCCATCCATTTACCTGCAAAGTTCATGATGTTGTCCCTCTTTACCGCTGCATAGAACTCCATTGTATACATGTACCACATTTTCTCTATCCACTCGTCAGTTGAGGGGCACCTGGGCTGGTTCCAGCTTTTTGCTATTGTGAACAGAGCTGCAATAAACATAGCTGTGCATGTATATTTGCAGTAAGATGTGTCTTGTGGGTATATACCCAGGAGTGGTATGACTGGGTCAAATGGAAGGCTCATTTTGAGTCTTCTAAGGGTTCTCCACACTGCTTTCCATAGTGGCTGTACCAGTTTACATTCCCACCAGCAATGGATGAGTGTTCCCCTTTCTCCACAACCTCTCCAGCACTTGGTATCACTTGTATTCTTGATCCTAGCCAGTCTTATTGGAGTAAGGTGATATCTCAAAATGGTTTTAATTTGCATTTCCTTAATTATCAGAGATGCTGAACACTTCTTAAGAAGTTTCTCGGCCATCTCTATTTCCTCCTGTGTGAAGTCTCTATTCAGATCTTTGCTCCATCTTTTGAGTGTTTCATTTGTTTTCTTTCTTCTTTGTTTTTTGAGTAGCTTGAGGAGATTAATGCTTTGTCAGATGTGTCTGCAGAAGAGAGGCGATAAGGCCCTGCTGCTGAAGACCTGATGTTAACATGGGAAAGATGTATTGAGACCAAACATGCAAGTATACAGATGGCCTCTGGAACACCAGAGATTGTTACCAAAGGCCACTAAACCAATAAAGCAAATACGGGTCTCCTTGAGTCAAGCAAGACTCCACCATCAACACCAGCTACACCTCACCTGCCTGGAAATACTGTGCAGCAGAAGCAGCCATATGCCTGTATATCCCAAACCTAATTGGCTATTGGCTCTCTCCTTGGAGGAATAACCCATGGCTGATGCCACAAGCTTACATCCTCTACAGGTTAGGAGATGTCATAAGCCACAGTAAGACCCTGTCATATTTAACAGGAAAAAATGTAATTCATAGATCAACATATCATCTAAACATATGTGTCTATACCAAAGTAATCTACCATAACTATTAATGCTGTTTAAATACCTATATATCTAATTGCTTGTGCTTCATTAGTAGGATCGAAAGGTTATTCCTGGACAAACTGTCAGCCCATGAAAGGAAATAGCCAGAATTGACCAGAGTCCAAGACAACAGCTCCAGAGAGAGTGGACTGTTCTGCTTCTCATCCACCTGTGCCCCTTTTCTAAGCCCAGGAAATAATCTGCGGAAGAGGGGGCGTGGTAGAATGTAAGGGTTGCGATTGGGGTGAGTGGTGAAACTACAGCAATGTAGTCTGGACCCTCATTTGATCAACCTGACCCCCCGCTGGAAGGTGGGGCTGTGCGGGTTTGGGCACAACAGCCTGCAAATTGGTTTTGCATGAAGGATGCTTGTACTCATGGATTATCACTTATAGCTAAAAAATGGAAAAAAAAACTGAGAGAAATATGCAGGACAGTTATGGCAGAATGCATGATCTCGGTTAGAGTGGGGGTGGGGGGGAAGGGAAAGGGAAATATGCCTGAACTGAATTGGAAAATGATGTACGAAATGCACAAAGCCTCAATAAAAAAATGTTAATAAAAAAAAGTAAGAAAGAATAAAGGAAAGAAGCACAAAATTCAAGTAACGGTTAACATTTTCCTCTTTGGGGTAAAACTGTCCTCTCCAGGGTAACATTGCCGTCTCCAGGCAAGACAAAAGGATGATTTATAAAAGGGGTATTTTGTTGTCATCATTATTGTTTAAATGTTCTGTTTAGGACTGTTCATTTTTAATATTTTATTAAGTTTTGTGCATGCATTTTTATAATACATCTTAATCAAATATAGAATTCCTCACCCCACCCTGGACCCCACAGCCCCCACCCACCAAATTTCAGGTATTCTGTCCTATATGTTAAGTCCTATCCAGTCAAACATTTATATGCAGATATCCTGTGATGCCAAATCATCTAATGTAGTCTATTCAGCCTGTCTACAGTCACGCTCTTAGAGAATTCTCCACTCTCCCTCACCTCACAGCAATCATTACCAGCAGTCCCGATCCAAAGTGTCCTGCTGTCCATTTCACCTGCTCCATGCTGGGTTTTTGTCTGACTGAGTAGGCATGGGTTCAGTAAAGACTTTCGGCATTGCTAAAAGTTCATATAAACAATTTTCTAGTGGCTTGAAAGTCTCTGTTTTATGTTCATCCACAAACTCTGGCCCTTACAAATTGTCTGCCCCTTTTTCACACTGCTGTCTGAGTTACAGGTGGGTGAGGATTGATATGAGTCCTATTCAAGGACACACATTCTGCAGTCTCATATTCTGTAAAACATGGCCAGTTGTGGTCCTGTGGTCTTCTGTGTGCATCATACTTTGTTGTATGAGAAAGCCTTACTGGCGAGCATTGAGAAATGTTCTGCTATGTTCCAGGAGCCTCAGGTGTAGAGGTTAAACTGTAGAAGTGTCACTTAGGACTGAGCATCTCTCAGACACATATTCTCTGTGTGTGACCAGTTTTGGAACTATTCAATAGCCTCCATTGGTCATAAAAGAATCTTCTTTGATTTGTGGGGTATGGTTAATTTGCCTGGAAATATAAAGATCTATATTTAGCATATGGCAAGAAATTTCATTTCTCCAGAGATATGACAGAGATACCATCTATGTCTTCTCTAGTCATGTGTATTTGACTATATTTACAGTGTTACCCATGAATTCCCTGTCATTGAGAAGCCTCTGACTGTTGATTACCACTTAGATAACTGTGCCACCACTGCACTGAGATGAGTAACTTTCCATGCCGGTCATTGTGGTTATTAAGCTTTAGATCTGAGTTGGACCACTGATAGATTTCCTTCCTTAGTAGCCTTGACATAGTTCCCCTAGAAAAATGAGAGCTAGTTTTCAGGGAGAAGGTCTCCAGATAAGTTCCAGCTCCACTGTTCCAAGTGCTGTGTCCAAAATATGTCCTGTCTTCAGCAGTAGGGTGTTACCTAGAGCAGGTATCTCGATGATACCCCTAATACTTCATTTATTAATTTTCATAGGGGGCTATTGACTGTGCCTTCTGTCATTATTCTTCAGAACTTATATATTGTTTACATATGTGTTCATCATTGTCTATTATATATGCATAAATTAAGCTCTAATATGTCAATTATAAAACTAAGAAATTGCATTTTTTTCTCTTCTGCCATCTGCTTGTAAAAATTAATTAGAAGAAAGTAAGTCACTAAAAGTAGCATTTGGAGAATCTAAATAGGAGATAGAAAGTGATGTCACCTGTGTAATCATTAAAACATGAAGTTCTGGTATATTAGTCTTGATATACACCATCTGAAAGGTCAAGGTGCTCAGAAGCACTCTCATTATAGATAGAAAATCTTCCAAGTAAGCTAATCAAGGCTTCTCGCTAGATGACAGGGATTGAAACCTTGACACAAATATGTTTTGACAGTAGTCAAGGGATTCAGAATAAGAGTCTATAATTTAATCAGCTAATTCCAAAGGAAGGAGCCACAACCAGAAATAGTTCTTCCCAAGAAGGTGCAGCTAAGGTGGGGAGTACAAATAGGGTCGATTTGGACAATGATCTTATATCAAATCACCTGAAATTCCTATTAATAAAAGAAACACATAGAAATTGTTAGTGCATTGTGATATCTCTTAGAAGTTCCAAAATTTCTATACATGCTTTCTTCATATATAAAGATATAAACACATATATGTATATATCATCTTTGAGACATTTTTATACTGAATTGTGATTATATTCACCCCTAATTCTTCCATTGAACTCCTGACATCCACCATTACTTCCCTGTATCGCCAACTCTGCGTCCTCTCTCTCACTTTTGGAAATTTAATATCCTGTCAACTCTACTTTGTGATTTCCATGTATGTCTGCATGTAGGGCCATCCATGGAGCAACTGACTAGGACCCATATCGCTTGCTCCCCAAGAAACCATCAAGTGTCCAGAGCTCCTCAGTCATGGATTAAGGCTCAGGTTCTTTCTATCATCTTTTCTGTAGTGGTCCCTGAGCCTTCAGGAGAGATGATGTAGTTGTGGGATTTGTGGCTGAGACTTGGGACCCAGATTTGGATTTGGACACAGAAACAAAACCCCACAGCTTATATTATGAAGGGGCATGAGAGGCAACAACACCCTAAAGATGTCACCTAAATGAAGTAAGGTAAATGGGCCAGGCTTGTTTACAACTGAGGGTACCTTATTAGCTGGACTTAGGTAAACAAGACAGAGCTAAAGGAAGTAAGGTAGGCTCAGGCCAGGCTTGTTTTGAAACTTTCCCGATTGCTATTTGACCTTAGAGAAATAGCTATTTCTCTAGCTATTTGACCTTTAAGATGATTGGCTGTTTCCTTGTGGTCTTTGCCTTTATAAGCTGCTGTAGTGCTTGCAATAAACGAGATCTGGCTGTGACTGACTCCCTGTCTGAGTGTCTCCAGGACATGGGAGGCTGCGAGTTGGGGCAGACTGCACACCTGTCTTTCCCCTTCCACCTGTTTGCTGTATGGGGCAGGACTCCACAATATTAAATATATGAGAGAAGACCAAATTGTGCAGACGGGAGGAGGGAAGGGTTTTAAATACCATAAAATTATATTATATGATATTCAATTTAACAAATTGTTAAACTGGTCTGCATTGTGGTAAGCTTCCCAAATTACCCCATAGTCCAGACATTTCTGGACTACCTGAGAAGGCCTAACTCCAGCATCTCCCTAATGAACTTCCCAAAATGTGTGGGCCTGCTGGCTAATAGTGGACCAGAAATGAGAAGGAAGCTGAGAGTATGTTATTTGTGCCTGACTTAGATCTCTGTGTGAGTTCCTAAATAGCTGGACTAAAGCCATGTGGTCCCTCAAATATAAAACCAAGGGAGAAAACCTGAAGCTTGGGCAACCCAGAAAAGCTTCTCAGACCCAATAAGAAAACCACCAATGGATATCACAAATACAAACAAAATCTATCTTCAACTCAACTAATATCTATTCATACCTAAAATCCTGGGAATCACCAACTCGACTCATTTATAAACCAAGGGAATAACAAAAGCTAAACCAAGAGGAGATCAACAGGGTAAACAGACCTATAATATATAAGTAATACAACCCTGCTCCCAAAGGGAAAAAAGCCCAGGCCATAAAGGATTTACAGCAGAATTCTACCAAATGTTTAACGATCTATAACTATTATTAATGAAATTATTTTTAAAAATGGAAGCAAACGGAGAACTCACAAGTTCCTTCTATGAAGCCAGTATGACTCTAATACCAAAACTTGATAAAGTTATACCAAAAAAGATTATAGACCAATATCCTTAATGGACATAGAGTCAAAGATTCTCAACAAAACCCTTGCAAACTACATACAGGTTCACAGAAAAAACATCATCCAACATGATCAACTTGGCTTGATTCCAGAGATAAAGGCAAGTCAATAAATTTCATAAATCATACAAATGCAATAAAGGATGAAATTACATGGTCATCTCGAAAGGTTCAGAAAAGGCCTTTGATAAAATTGAACATGCATTTACATGAAAAGTCTGGGAGGGAATTGCCCTGGGGGGAACAAACCTCAGCATAATTAAACCTATAAACTAAAACCCACAGCCAACACCATTGCAAATCAAGAAAAACTAGAAGCACTCCCTTTAAAATCAGGAACCAGACAAGGATGCCCACTCTTTCCACCCCTTATAATGTACTGCCTGAAATTTTTGTTAGACCAATAAGACAAGAGAAGGAAATTAAAGGAGTACTAATTGGAAAAGAATTGGTCACATTATTCCCTTTTTTCAGAAGATGTGATAGTATACCTAAGTGATCCTAAAAATTCCACTAAAAACTCCTACAAATGATTAACACTTTCAGTAGAGTGGCAGATTACAAAATTAATCTACAAAAGTTAGTAGCCTTTCTATATACCAATAACAAGCACATGGAGAAAGAGTATGTGGAAACTCTCCCATTCACAATAGCCTCAAAAAAATAAAATATCTTAGAACAATCCTGAACAAACACATTAAAGTTCTCTACAATAAAAATTTTAAATCTTTCAAGAAAGACACTGAGCAAGACACCAGAAGACAGAAGGAGCTCCCATCCTCATGGATTGGAAGAATTAATATTGGATAAATGTCCATCTTGCCAAAAGCAATATATAGATGCAGTGCAATCCCAATAAAAATAGCCATGTCATTCTTCACAGAATTAGAAAAAATCCTAAAATTCATATGAAAGCACAAACACCACAGATATCCAAAGCAAAACTGAGAACAATCTACAATGCAGATGGGATTACTGTACCAGATTTCAAGCTATATAATTCAAGCTATGTAATACATAGCTATAGTCATAAAAAACAGAATGGTACTGGTATAAAAATTGATCCATAGGAACATAATTGAAGACCCAAACTTGAGTGCATGCAATTTAAATCACCTGATACTTGATACTTGAAAGGGGGCCAAGACAACTTACTGGAGGAAAGTTAGCATCTTCAGCAAATGGTGGCAGAAGAATGAAACTAGATCCCTTTCTTTCACCGTGAACTAAAGTCAACTCGAAATGAACCAAAGAACTCAATGTGAAGCCTGAAACTTTGAAAGTATTAGAAGAAAACATTTTCAGTAACCTACAACTTACAGGTGCAGGAAAGGACTTTCTACACTGGACATCAGTTACACAGGAATTAAGGTCAACAATCAACATGTGGGACCTAATTAAACTAGAAAGTTTCTATGCATAACAAGAAACTACCAAGAAAATGAGGAGAAAACTGACAGACTGAAAGAAATTCTTTACCAGAGACACATATGACAAAGGCTTAACATTCAGAATATATAAGAAACTCAAAAAATAAAGAACCAAGAAAACAATGAAAAGATGGGCTAAGGATCTGAAAAGGGATTTATCAAAAGAAGAAATAAAGATGGCTAAGAAACAACTTAAAAACTGTTCACCCTCATTAGTAGTTAAGGAAATTCAAATTAAAGCCACTTCAAGAGTCTATCTTACCACAGTCAGACTGGCTAAGATCAATGGAACAAATGATATCAAATGCTGGAGAGGATGTGGGGGAAAGGGAACGTTCATTCACTGCTGGTGGGATTGCAAGCCAGTGCATCACCTATGGAAAACAGTTGGGGGAACTCTTAGAAACTAAAAATGAACCTACCATTTGACCAGGTTATACCACTCCTTGGTGTATACCCAAACAGCTCATTTTAGTGCAGAGACACTTGTACATCCATGTCTGTTGCTGCTCTCTTCAAAATAGCTAAGAGATGGAAGCAATCAGTGTCCCTCAGCTGACAAATGGATAATGAAATTGTGGCATATTTATGCAGCTGGGTTCTACTCAGCGGTGAATCACAATGAAATCAGGAAATTTGCAGGTAAATGGGTGGAACTAGAAACTTATTCTAAGTGAAGTAACAAAGGGTCAGAAGAAAAATTATGTATACTCTCCCTCAATCATCCTTCATAGCACAAAATCCTTATATGTGAGTATGTATCCTGCAAGAACCAATAAAATGGAATGGAATGGGAGGGGGGAGTAAAGGGAAAGAATAACCCTGAGAGAGAAGAATAGTAGGAGACAGGTGTTACTAAAGGGGAAATGGATAAAATGGAGGTATTTAAATGGGAAGGGGAAGAAAAGGTGTTCATGGAAATTTGGGGATAAAGAGAAAGAAGAAGCTCAAGAGAGGTGGGAGCATAGGCGACAAGGGAGAAATGGGGAAATGGGGACTCTTTAATGATGAAGGCCTGGATAAAGGGAGAAAGATAGATAGATGGAATGAGAGAAAAAGAGAGCGGGAGAGACTAGAGTTGAACAATGCCTAGCTAATATAAAAATCCAGAATTAATCATCTTAGTGTAAAAACTTAAAAGACAAATTACACACACAATACC
This sequence comes from Rhizomys pruinosus, assembly GCA_009823505.1. NCBI lineage: Eukaryota > Metazoa > Chordata > Mammalia > Rodentia > Spalacidae > Rhizomys > Rhizomys pruinosus. The sequence goes on along the minus strand of VZQC01007142.1, from coordinate 6,056,041 downwards.
TCTACAGGAGTCCAAGTATATAGCTGAGGACTACATAACAAGAAATAATACCAAACAGGAGAAGCCTTCCTCTGAGTTTTTGACCAGGGTATTCCAAGAGACTCCCAAAATTACACAGGCTATTGCCACAGCCCTTGATTGCCTCCCAGAACTTGAAGGTAACACCCTATTGCTAAAGCCAGGACATACTTCTGAGACAGGATTTGGCCCAATGGAGCTGGAACTGACCGGGAACCACTTCCCCTCAAGGTTGGCTCTCACAACTTTGGAGAGCAATACCCATGCTCCTAAGGTTCAACAACAGCTTTAAGACTAAGTTATCATGTCATTGACAAGTACAGCATAGGACAATGGTGCAGTACAGGCACGTTTATCTTGGTGATAATCATTGGCTAACTTGTTGGACATAATCTCAGTCAGAGGAATCTCACATCTGGTACTGTAAACATAGCCAAATACACATAGGTGGAGAGATCATAGGTATTAGAGAAAACCCCAGTCCTCTCCCATACCTAGACTAATGTAACTTCTTACTATGTGCAAAATATATGTTCTCATATTTACAGTTAAGTATCCTATTTACCACTCATCAAAGAAGTTTATTTTGCACCAGATGGAGACTATTACAAAGTACCACATTGTCTGTGATACTTTGTCTGTGACAGACATTGTCTGTGATTTGCCCAAGCCTAAGCAACAGGTTTACAATTCATCCTCTGAACACAAGGCTCTTGCAACATAGAAAAAGATGTAAGGAGGATGCTTGTGAATCTCTCAGCTCTCACTAATGAAACTTGCTCAGACTACAGAGAAACACAAAAGGACACAAATGACCCAAAGGTAGAGAATAAGAGCCTGTAGTGTGTGTGTGTGTGTGTGTGTGTGTGTGTGTGTGTGTGTGTGTTTGTGTGTGTGTGCGTGTGCGTGTGTGTGCTCTTGGACAAGACTCCTATATTGAATTTGCCCACCCAGGGCTCAGGGACCACTGTGGAAGAGGGGACAAAAAGATTGTAAGAACCCAGGGATGAGGTTCATGACCATATAGAAATAGACTCCTACAGGCTCTTGGGATCCTGATCATTTGAGCCTCCAGCAATGGTGGAAACATGCACAAGACCCATGCAAACTCAAGCAGACAAAAACCCAGCATGGGACCGGGAAAATGGGCAGGAGACCTCAATGTTAGGTGAAGAAATATTGGCAGCTGATTTCATGAGGAAGAGGTGATTTCCCTAAAGCATGGAACTTTGGATAAGCTGCCTTGAGCCGAGAGGTTAAGCTTTCACTGAGGAACTAGGAGGGAAACTAATTTGACACCATAGGCCTTAACACAAATTCCAGAATGTATGAATCCAGTGTCAGGCTGTAAGGCGGTGCCAGTATGGAAAGGGCTGTAAAGATGATTTAAGGCTGATTGAGATGTTCTGTATGAAATAACCCCAAACTCAATAAAAATACACAAATATAAAAATAAAAAAAACAGTTAAATATAAAAGGATTTCAAAGTAATTGATTATATATCAAGTCAAAATTGTATGTTAAAGTACACGTTTTTATTTGCAATATGAACTAAGGATTGCATGTGCTTCCTTTCAGATTTATTTCCAGTAAGTCTCATAATAAAGGCAATTAAATGTACTTATCAACTATTTTTCAAAATATGGGCTATATTAACAAATAAACATCTCATTTTAAAGATGTCAGACAGTAGTAAATATCAGTTTTAAAACAAGTAATTGAGACATTTTCAAGTATACTACAAATATGCACAAAATATTGGGACAGGTACTTATGTTAAAATTTATTTAAGAATTGTTCTTTTTTCTTTTTTTTCTTTTTTTTTAATTTAATTTTTATTGATGGTTTGTGCATTTTGTACATCATTTTCCAATTCAGATCAGGCATATTTCCCTTTCCCTTCCCCCCCACCCCCACCCCATCCCAGATCATGTATTCCGCCATAATTGTCCTGCATCTTTCAGGTTTTTTTTTTCCTTTTTTAGCTATAAGTGATAATCCATGAGCATAAGCATCCTTCGTGCAAAACCAATCTACAGACTGTTGTGCCCAAACCCCCACAGTCCCACCATTCAGTGGGGGATGACAGGTTGTTTGTTCAATCAAGTTGATCAAATGAGTGTCCAGACTACATCGCTGTAGTTTCACCGTTCAACCCAATCGCAGCCTTCACATTCTACCACGCCCCCTCTTCCGCAGATTGTTCCCTAGGCTTAGAAAAGTGGCACAGGTGGATAAGAAGTAAAACTGTCCTCTCTCTCTGGAGCTGTTGACTTGGTCTTTTTTCAAAAATATGAAAGCGTATGCATTTAAGCTAAAATCCAAAGTAAAAACTGTAGTTGGTTCAAAGATATTTGCATTATATTCTCCATATAGAGTTGTACAATTTTATGAGTTTACGGACATATTTCAAATTCAAGAGCCCCTGAAATCAGTATATAAGTAGGTAGCATGCACACAATCCTGTGTACACTGTGTACATTGAGGAGCAGGTCAATATTCCCAGCAAATTAAAAAAAAAAACATATAAATAGATTACTTCTGGGGTGTGAAGATCTTGTTTGAACAAAAATGAAATATAGAACATGAAAGGAAGTCTTAAGGAAAGGATCACAAAGGAGGTTAAAATTGTGATCACTGAGCTGATGCACAAAATATAAAAGGATTCATAAAATTTTTGTATTAAAAACAGTGACCACTAATAACTCAAGGGATTGCTTTTCTTTTTTATTAATTAATTTAATTAATTAATTAATTTAATTAATTAATTATTTTTTATGTGTATAAATGTACTGTTTGCACGTAGGCTTGTGCACCCATGTCGTGCAATGCTGAGGTCAGAAGAGGGTGTCGGATTCCCCTGGAACTGGAGTTCTCCTGGAATTGGAGTTACAGACAGTTCTCAGCTGCCATGTGGGTGCTGAGGATCGAACCCGGGTCCTCTGCAAGAGCAGTCGGTGTTCTTAACCGCTAGGCCATCTCTCCAGCCCTGGGATTGCTTTTCTCAGGTGAGCCACACAATTCACTGTTGAACTGATTTGATGTGTCATCTTGGGCATTATTTTCATGCATCTAAACTCCAAGATCAGAAAAATGACTCAACAAGATGATTATTGTAATATAAATCCCCGTTATTGTCATTTCCATGGTTAGTACCAACTCAGACAAGCTGTATTCACTGAAGCATACAATTCGCCCCAAACTCTAATAATTAAATATTTGTGAAAATATCATTTTGCATAAAATAAGATTTTAGTAATTTCTACATTTTAAAATAAATTGAGTGTGAATACATAGAATATCTGTGTGCACCCAGACTCTATGGATATAGAAAGACAATAAGACAGAATAGACATAATTTTTTATCCTTCTGTTATTTAATGCCATAAAACTTAATTAAATATATAAAACATACACTTAAAAAGTATGTCCTTGAATAAATACTAGAGAACATTCCAAAAGGGAAAGATATTCTGTATAAGAATATTTATGGGGCTGGAGAGATGGCTCAGCGGTTAAGAGCACTGACTGCTCTTGCAGAGGACCCAGGTTCTATTCCCAGAACTCACATGGTGGCTAAGAACCGTCTTTAACACCAGTTCCAGGGGAATCTGACTCCCTCTTCTGACTTCCGTGGCATTGCACAACACGGGTGCACCAACCTAGATGGAGACAGTACACTCATACACATAAAAATAATAAATAAATTAAAAATACTTATATTCAAATCAGCAGAAATAGTTAATATACGATCATGACACTATTAAAATCTAAAAATTGTAGTAAAATATTGGAATAAAAATGTGATATGGAATCAATTGTGGAAATTCATGTTTTGGTCTGGAAGAAAAGGCGAATGTAAAGCATATTATTACCCCCTAAGGTACACCTTCTTTAATGCTATCAATTAGTAGATGAAACCTTCTGGGGCTTTTAACTGTGCTCTGAATTATACAACAGTGCTGACCCAGCACTGGACTGAGCCTCTCATAAGTAATCTGCGGCCTCTCCTGGAGCCTTCCTCATGATACTGTGCAAGTAGAAATTTTGTCAGCATGTGGTTTTCCTGCCCTTTCCTGGCAGCTGTCAGATTTGTACTTATGTAGCAGCCAGCCGCACTGTGATTGTTCTCAAGGTAGGGAAACAGCACATCTCTTTGACATTGAAAGATCTGACCTACTGCTTTAATTAGCATTTTTTACACAAAAGAAAAAATCAGAAATGACAGCCAGTCATTTCTCTACCACCTTTCTGCATTTTGCTCTGAGTGCCATTCAGAATCAGTTGTAGGGGCAGGCTAAAGGGAAATGTGAAGTATTTCCTTATAAACCCCTGCATGATTTGGAAGCTATGTGTATATAACAACCATTATTTCTGATGTACATAATGATGTAAATATATATATATATATATATAATATATCTATAAATTCAACAATTCTCCAAAACATACTACATTAAGGACAATCATGTTGAATCTTAATGAGGTGTGGCTAGAAACTATATGTTCACAATTTGTTAAGGCTTAAATAGCTCATAAAATGGCTTATCACTCTAGTAACTACATTTAGTTTGGGAACCAATAAAGTTCAAATAGTGGGGTCACACATTTGCCTTTGGGTGAGGGTCCTGTGTCTACAAAATACAGTATTTATTGTTTTGCTGTCAATGGAAGAAAAGGCCAAAATGTTTTCTTTCTCAGCCGTTAAGTTGGTGACATTTTGTCCTGTTGGAACAAACAAATCTTTTCCCTTAGGTTAGTTTTAAGATTTGATTGCAAGGTTTTTGACAAACAGTTTCATGTCTGTCGTATCCCCCCCCCTTTTTTTTTAACCCATGAGTCTCCAGAAGACAGTTGTATTATACATAACTATAGGGTGGAATCAAGGCACAGATTTCATCAAATTCACCCATGTTGTTTTGGGTGACTATATATGATTAACTTGGGAAGCAAACTTAATTTTTGCATTAAATCATCTTAAAGAGAATGCTACAAGGTGATACTGTACAACAGAGAAATTATAGAGAACATTTGTATGTGCCAATCCCAAAGTTATTGTAGCCTATCATAACTATTAGTGCTGCTTAAATGCCTATATATCTAATTGCTTGTGCTTCATTAGTAGGATCGAAAGGTTACTCTTGAACAAACTGTCAGCCCATGAAAGGAAACAGCCAGAATTGACCAGAATCCAAGTCAACAGCTCCAGAGAGAGAGGACAGTTTTACTTCTCATCCACCTGTGCCCCTTTTCTAAGCCTAGGGAACAATCTGTGGAAGAGGGGGCATGTTAGAATGTAAAGGCTGCGATTGGGGTGAATGGTGAAACTACAGCGATGTAGTCTGGACACTCATTTGATCAACTTGATTGAACAAACAACCTGTCACCCCCCATTGAATGGTGGGACTGTGGGGGGGTTGGGCACAACAGTCTAGACTGGTTTTGCATGAAGGATGCTTATACTCATGGATTATCACTTATAGCTAAAAAAGGGAAAAAAAAAACCTGAAAGATGCAGGACAGTTATGGCAGAATACATGATCTGGGATGGGGTGGGGGTGGGGGGGAAGGGAAAGGGAAATATGCCTGATCTGAATTGGAAAATGATGTACGAAATGCACAAACCATCAATAAAAATAAAAAAAAAAAGAAAAGGCCAAAATGCTCTGACTTTGCGTGTGATGTCCTTATATCCATCAGAATGCAAATAAACAAGTAAATCAGTAAATAAAATCCATGGTCTCACATGGCAGAAAGATCTCTTAATTACTTGTCCACAAAATTTTCAAAGCCAGATTTTCCTCCTGTGATGGTTAATCCTGGTGTCAACTTGGCTGGATAAGGGATGAACAAATATGAGAAAGATATCTTCACATTGGACTACCTCAAGCCAGATGGTCCACCCTAAATGTGGCTGTTACCTTCTGCCGGCAGCCAGTATAAAAGGGCATGGCCCAGGGAGCTGTTCCTTTTTCTTGCTGCTTGCCTTCTCTCTCATTGGTGAGTTTGTCTTGCTGCTGTGATCAACTCTTTGGATCCCAGCATGTACTGAGATGGGCAGATCTCCTGGAATCCTTCCGGCCTTCAGCATCAGATTGGGACTACTGAGAAATCCAGCCTCGTGGACTGAGCAACTGCCCGGATTCCGGTGTGGTGCGGCTATTGTTGGACAACTTGGACTCTATCCCATGATCAAATCAATAAATCTGTATATAGATATATATTCGTTTATTGATTCTCTTTCTTTAGAGAACCTTGATTAATACACCTCCCTTTAGACTTACTAAATTAACAGAAGTAAACCACAGAACCTTATACTGGGGGAAGGTGGGAAGCTTTTATTTATCACATTAGCAAGATTCTTTTAATTTGCCAAGTTCCTTCTAGACAACCAATACCTCTTCACCGCACTTCAGGGGATTCTATGGCACACAACACAAACTATAATGGTTTTGATCTCCTTAGGACATCCGCGTTAGTGCGGGAGCAATTATAAAAGTAATTGACTATACTTTACTCTGCACCAGGAGGGGGTCTTTCTTAGAGCCCATGTTGCTCTGAAGTTCACGTTGTTAGCATTCGTCTTCTGCTGTGTACCCATGTGTTAGGTTTCCACCCCTCAGAGGCATTCAGTTTTTTGATGGGATTCAAAATACAACATAAGAAATATCATGATATAGGTTAATGCTGCCTGCAGTTTACTGTTCAGACCCTTTCACCCTTAGGGAAACAAAGTGAGTTACTTCCACCTCAACAGTTTCATGTTTTGCTATAGCTAAGAATTTGCATAAAAGAAAGGTCTATATTCCCTGTGGCTTTCAGTAACTTATTTAATGAGCCCAGTGCATCTGCTAAAGATTTATAGCATGGTCCAACTTCAGTCATAAGCATGGTCTGACTCAGTCTGGCTTAATATTGTCTACTCTCTGTGTCAGTTTCCATGACTCAAATATTTACAAAAGACTTATTTTAGAATAATTTTAGGCTTATAGAAAAAATGAAGAAAGTTGGCTTAGCTGGGACATTCTTGAGATGAGGACACTTGGGAAACTGAGGTAGGAATTCCGTGAGTTTTGAATATTCTGTGCTATATAGGGCTACTGTCAAAAAATACTGAAATTAGTACAGTATTCTGTGGACAGATATTGTGTTTACTATGAATAACTGATAATGTATTATGTTTGTTACAACTAGAGAACCAACACTGATGTGATATTTTTCTGGTCTATATTGTCATTCATATTCTTTTCTGTCTTCTCATGTTCCATTCCTGAGTCAGGATACTATGTCTTCCCATGATGCCTACTCAAGCTGTCTTTGGCTATCATAGTATCTTAGACATTCTTTTTTTTTATAGCCTTCAGAGTTTGGAAGACTGGTCAGATACTTGGCAGACTGTCAATCAAATGGCATTTTCTGATGCCTTTTTCCTGAGGATAATGGGGCTCAAGCCATTGGGAGGGAGACAACCCCATACTTCATATTCAGAACGGGAACTGTCACAGCTCTTCTATCAACTTTGACCTTGTCCCTGTCTGTGGTTTTCCATGCTGGCTCTCCCTTGGGGGATTTGTTTTCATTGTTCCTTTTTCCATATTCTATTGTAGCAATTTGAAGTGCTAATTATGATAAAAATTCTACTTCAGGAATAAAACATGTAGTTATTTTAATCAACATTGTCCTAGTTTGCTCTCTGTTGCAATGAAAAGCAGTTTTTCCAAAAGCAAGAGGGGGAAGAAAGGTTTATTTCATCTTATGGCAATCTATCACCAAGGAACTCAAGGCGGGAATCTGGAGGTAAGACATGAAGTGGAGACCACAAAAGAACACTGCCTACTGGCAAGCTCCCTTGGCTACTTCAGCCATCATTCTTACAGACCTCAGACCCACAGTGGGCGTGGCATAGCTACATTGATCAGGTACCAAGAAAAGGCCTTATGGCTAACCCTTCTCTCCATGTTAGTTTAGACTCATGTCAGGTTAACAGCTGAACCTGTCGATGGCAGGCTTGCTTTCATTCTAATGCTATTTTAAAAGTTTTGAAGATGTATAGCAGATATTCAGGCTGCTCCCCAAACTCCTGGGACAGAAAGTAGGCATAAAGAGGAGGCAGGCAGCTTGTCACCACTGATGTCCAAACCTTCCACTTCTTCAATGACCGATATCTTCCCATTACAAAATAATGAAACTAATCCAATAATAATAATAGTAATAATAATAATAAAGAATAGTCCTGTGAAAGGCCCACTGCCCAAATAGTATGAGGCACTGAAGAAGCACAACTTGAGAAAGAGTAGCTATGTCCGAGTAACTGTGCATGGATAATCAATCCTGGGTTACAGTCCATCAAGGCAGAAATTTCCCAGTGGCAGATGTTAAAGCACCTAGTCATTTCCTATCCAGAGCAAGAGCAGAGAGAAATGCATGCATTTAGCCTGCTTGCTTAGCTCTCTTGATCTCACCTGGTTATCTCCTCCCTTATCGCTACACTCTAATTTTTAAAAGGAAATCAACAGTCCATATGTATGGAGTTGAAAATTATCTTCCATCCCTTAAAGTAGAATATATACACAAATTATTTACAATTCTTCTAAAAGGAAACCCTGCCTGTTACCTAACTTATTTTATATGCACTCATTTGTGTCAGTATGGCCTCCTGAATATTGATGGTGGTCTTTGAATTGTATTCCAATAATATTTCTCATGTTTTATTACTCAAATTTTTCTTGATTTTACTATGGCTGTACAAGTTGGATCTGTGTCCCATAAATATACACATTGTATTGTTTTCACCTAAATTTTTCATGTGAGTGTTTTGTTTGTTTGTTTTCTGGCACCACAACAAACCAGGATCATCATCTCCATTCCCTACCCAGCCCGAGGCACTGTCACTCCTCAAAGAACCCTGGTTTCCTTATCAGGGATTGATAAAATATCTATGATCTGAGCCTCTGAAGGGCTCCTTGCTCCTGGTTCTCCTCAGTCACCAAAGCAAAGATAGATAGATAGATAGATAGATAGATAGATAGATAGATAGATGATAGATAGATGATAGATAGATAGATAGATGATAGATAGATAGATAGATAGATACTAGTAGGTATATATTCAAATATCTACAAATATTTAATTGGTTCTAATTTGTATCTGCCAAAGCAATTTTAGTTCAGCTGTGGTCTTTAGTCCCAGTATACTACCATGTGGATCAGTCAACAGTTATTTCTTTTTTTGCCTCAAAGCTTCAATATTAACAACTTGAAACCTGGGTCCCAACTCTAGACATCCACCTACACCATTGTTCATCCCCATCCCTATGCTTAGTAGTGTGCAGTAGTTTCCAAACTGGTATCTGGGGTTTTGGTAAGAAACAATCTTATCAACCAGCCTACAATACTAACACACCATTTCTTCTCTCTTATTTTCTGACTCCACTCATTTCCAAATGATTTAGGTTCTCTAACTTCTAACCTCAGTGGTTGGAGGTGCTGGCTTGCTTCTAACATGCAATTGTAAAAGCATCACATTTCAGCATTATTATTTTTTGGGGGGTCTTTTCGAGACAGGGTCTCCCTGTAGCCCCAGCTGGCATGGAACTCACTCTATAGACCAGGATGGCCTTGAACTCACAAAGATCTGCCTGCCTCTGCCTCCCAAGCACTAGGATTAAAGGCATGTGCCACCACGCCCGGAACATTTCAGCATTATTAATTATCTTCATTGTCAGTTAATGACTTTCACAAATAGGTCCCACCTCCATGCTATAAGTTCTCTGTGCTTTGGTGAAGGCACAAAATTTGTGTCAACATTTTCTCAGGCATGAAGAGGATACAATGGCAGGGCAATTTTTGAAAACTCTATTTCCTACGTCATATTAATTGCACATTATTTTTTATAGTGAGTCCTCTGGCATAAAGTACAGAAAAAAATTAATTCTGATACTTTTAAACCATCACTGTCCTTCAGAAAGTTTGACTTGAAAATGTATATCCATTGATTTTATTCAGATATTCTTCACTATAGGAAATGAAACAAATGCAATAAACTCTGGAAATCTACTCACTACTCCAAAGGGGCCCAAGGCTGTGAGTTTATCCTGTGAACCATCTCCTTCATAGGGTCTTCAGGGCTCCATAGATTTAGGTAAGAAACTACTTTCAGTACAAGAGAGATTTACCATGGTCAAAAACAACATATACTTTCTATCGTTGTGGCTTCCTCTTAGTGTGTAGCTAACATGAAGGAATCCATCTTAGTTTGAGCATGACTCAAAAATATAAAATACAATGTATTTTCACTGTAAATCTGAAGTATTTTTGATTTTCAGAACAAAGTATTTCTTTATAGCAGGTGAACAGACCTCTGCCAATGGAATATTTAACGATGGGCCAGATCACATGATGCAGAACCAGTATTTAAAGTAAATCTACTTGAAATGCAGGACTGCAAGACTTCAGGCAGGCATAACTTTCAGAGGACTATGCTACAGACATCAGGGACACAACAGTTGTTAATGATGCTCTTTTGGAATTCAAAGGGGAGATGGTAATAGAGATTCCTATAAGCAGCAGGGTATGAAGGACTTGGCCCCTGAAACAATTTTCCAGGAAATAGGCCCAAATAACTATGTTCCTGAATCTAGCTCCTTGTTTGAAGTCATGCATAACTTGGATATTGGTGAATTGGGATCTTCTGACTGCATGGACTGAAGTGTGGACATATACTTAGTGTAGCTTCCTTCTAAGACCATTGGCTGTACTTAGTGAACAAAGATAGAAAATCCACTTCGTTTGTTGTATACCTTTGAATACTTAATACTAATATAGATCTCTTGTAGTAAAAGAATCTAAAATTTCTATTTGGTACTATTAATATGGTACCAGAATAAAAGGCCAACTGTTATAATTAACTAGCAAAGACATGACATTTTCTTTTTTAATTTTTTATTTATTATTTATGTGTATGAGTGTACTGTCTGCATGTAGGTTTGTGCACCTGTGTCCTGCAATGCCACAGAGGTCAGAAGAGGGCATTGGATTCCCCTAGAACTGGAGTTAAAGATGGTTCTCAGCCGCCATGTGAGTGCTGGGGATTGAACCCGGGTCCTCTGCAAGAGCAGTCAGGTCCTCTGCAAGAGCAGTCAGCGCTCTTAACCACTAGGGTATCTCTCCAGCCCCAGACATGACATTTCATTTCTACCTGTCACATTTCTTTACAAATTTTATTTTTATTTGAATGTTTCCAATTTTTGCACAATACAGTTTGATGGTATTTAGATACCATTGTGGTTTCACCTCCCCCTGCTACCCCTGCAGAGACTAATTTATGTTCCTGTGCTGGATAGCTTTAGTGTCAATGCAACACACCTGGGTTGAGGGAGCCTTAAATGGGTAATTGCTTCCATTGAACTGGCTTATGGCCACATCCGTGAAGTACTGAATTGATTGTTGAGTGATGTGGAAGGGCCCAGCCTACTATGGGTGGTGCCTCCCTGGGCAGGTTGTTGTCTATTGTATTAGAAAGTAGTCTGGGCATGGGCCAGGGGAGCAAGCCAGTAAGCAGCATTCCTCCATGGCCTGTGCTTCAGCTCCTGCCTCCAGGTTCCTATCTTGAGTTCCTAACTTGGGTTCTCTTAGTGATGAACTATGACCCAGGAAATGTAAGCAGAATTAAACTCTTTCCTCCTCAAGTTGGTTTTGGTCAGAGTGTTTTGTCACAGCAATTTAAAAGAAACTAGGACAGTCCCCAAATGCCTTCAGTGTGGGTCCATCCACTGGGTTGGGAAGCCCCTTCCCTAAAAGAAGCCTTGCCCCTTCTCAGCAGCCATCAAATGCCAAGTTTTTTTAAAGTTGGGTTGGGACTTCTTTACCCAAATTCCCCTTTTCTATACTGGGATTCTGTCTGCTTTGAGCCTGCATGGGACTCATGCATGTTGTCCCCAATGATGTGAGTTCATATGAGTAACTGGCCAGCTGTGGTGAAAACCCTGTTTCCTTGTGCTTATCCACCACCTCTGACTTTTATCCACCTAAGTATTTTTAATTTTATATTACTAATTTTATTTTGAATAAACTCAGTTCCTTTACATTTTCAATATGTCTTTTCAAATATATTATGGTACCAGGTTAGGTGTATATAAATAGATAAATAGTGTTGTTCATATTCACAAAAGAATTTTATGTAGCCATAAAGCAAATTGGAATCATGACTTTTGCAGGAAAATAGGTATAAGTTGAAATCAGTATATTAAATGAAGTAAACCATATTCAGCGAAGATACATATTTTCTATCATGCATAGAACCTAGATTCATGCATAGAACAGAGAAAGAGAGAGAGAGAGAGAGAGAGAGAGAGAGAGAGAGAGAGAGAGAGCTAACAATGCATACAGGCACTATGCTCAAATCTCATTTCCTAGAGAAAATATGAAATGCCTTCTGTGATCTGCCCGGGGGCATCAGGACCAGGCTTCTTTGTACATCTCAACTTGAGGCTTTCTGAATCAGAAAACTCAGTAAAAATTTGAATCCCAAACCCACAAGACACAGCTTTATTTTTGTTTATGAATTCTTGAGAGAAAAGAGCTGTATTTATACCTGGAAACCTGAAACATTTCTGTGTGCCTTTCAAAGTCCTATTTGTCTTTTTCCCTGAGGGATTTTCTTTTGCGAGTTCAGCTCTGCTGGGCGTCTCACTTTCGTCCCCAACTTGCCCCATCCCAGACTCTTCTGTGTATTTTCTCTGACTCTTAACATCAGACCTCTGTGTCACCAGGGCCACACAGGCATACGAGGCAGCTGATACTTTAGGGAAAATCGGATTCTATCTTTGTTTTCTGTCCTGTTTTTGTCCTTAGGGATGTCCCCTGTTTATTCCAAGTTGAGGTTTGAATTCAGAAGCCTTTTGTGATATTTTATCTGACATTTTGAGGCGTTTTAAGCAGAAGCACTTTCAGAGTGTTTTCTCTGCTGGTATTGTTTCTGGATGCAATTGAATTTATTTTTTAAATTAATAACATAAATTATTCTTGGGTAATTTTTGACAGAGACAACACAAAGAAATGAAGTAGCATGCTCTGTTTCCTGTACTTATTAATTTTCTACCTAAACCCCCAACTCTCTTTGCTACAGCTTCAAGTTTTGTTAAAAACCAGGCAAATTATATGTGTTCAATATATGTCACTTACAAAAACCATGCATGTGGCTCTGGCTTGTTCAAGAAAGGATGTGAATTAAGAGGGGTTTCATATTTTTATTTGATTTTATTTTTTAATTTTACTTTTTTCTTCTGGTCTTTTCGAGACAGGGTCTCCCTGTAGCCCCAGCTGGCCTGGAACTCATTCTGTAGACCAGGCTGTCCTTGAACTCACAAAGATCCGCCTGCCTCTGTTCCCAAGTGCTAGGATTAAAGGCATGCACCACCATGCCCAGCTAATTTTACTTTCTTATTCTTACTTTTCCCTATTTCCTTCTGTATTAGTCAGGGTTCTCTAAAGAAACAGAAGCAACAGGATGAATATATATAACTATATACAATTTATTGATTTGCTCACGTGATGGAGCTCAACAGTAGCGCCGAACTGGAGAGGCCGGGAATCCAGGGAACTGCTCAGTCCGCAAGGCTGGATGTCTCAGGAGTCCCAGTCTAGTGCTGAAGGCCCAAATGGATTCCAGGAGATCTGCCAGTCTCAGTACACGCTGGGATCCGAAAGGTTGATCACAGCAGCAAGGCAAACTCACCAGATGAGAGAGAGGCAAGCCGCAGGAAGAAGGAAAAGGGACCAGCTCCCGCTGCCGTGGCCTTAAATACTGCCTGCCGGCAGAAGGTAACACCCACATTTGGGGTGGGCCATCCGGGTTGAGGTGGTCCAATCAGAAGACCCTTTTCTCTTATTTGTTCCTTAGTCCAGTCAAGTTGACACCCAGGATTAACCATGACAAGTCCACCCCTTGTCAACTTGACACCCAATAAATAGCCTCTGCTTAAATGTCAATTGCAAACGATGGCAGGGTCATAATTCCACCTAACATGTTATAAGTATCTCATGTGCAATAGCAAAGCATTATATCTTAGAGTAGGTGGTAATGTCCTTGAGAAGAACTTAGTCCTTCAGTATCTAATAACCTAAATATGACAACACTTAACACATATCTCAGTTGCACATTCAAAGGGGAACACAAGTATCCACTTAATATACATACATATATACATATATATATATACATATATAAACAAGCACATTCTTAACCAAATAGGACGAAGGTTAATATCTATTATAATCCACGTTTCTGCAACTGGTCCCGTGGCTTCAGCTGATATTTATGACTACCTTCTTCTACTACCCATTCTGTATTTCCTCCGCCATCAGCAAGCACCTCTGCAGGTCTTGGCTCTTTCCCTGGAGGAGTGACCCATACCTTCATCCCTGAAGGGTCTGGGCCATTTATTGTCCTGTCTGGTTTGGGTTGTTGGAGTTTCCCATTGACCTTAATCATAGGACATGGTAGCACCAGAAGGCGCCCTACAGCATCTCCTGCCTTCCAGACATAATCTTCCTTGCCCCCATTGTGGAGAAAAAGTCCAATTTCCCCATGGTAGTCTGGATCAATCACTCCTCCTACTACTGTTATTCCTTCCTTAGCCTGTTGGCTTAAAGGCAGTAGAAGCCCGAAGTGGCCAGGGGGAAGTCTTAGCTTCCAGTTCAATAGAACGTTTGCTGTATCTCCTGGCAAAAGCACTCCCCCCATTGGAGCCAAAACGTCTAGACCAGCAGAACGCAAGGTCGTGGGTACAGGAAGCAAAAATTTTCCTACTGGGTCACTAGGGGTGATAGTGAGTGGAATCATTCCCACTTCCACCCCTTGGTTCCTGGACCCATGAATTCTGGCTATAGGAGAAACAGTACCATATAGTGGACGCTGATTCAAAGCATATACTGCTTGCTGGAGAACCTTGCCCCAGCCCTCCAGGGTATTGCTACCTAATTGGCGCTGTAACTGTGTCTTCAAGAGGCCATTCCATCGTTCTATCAAGCCAGCTGCTTCTGGGTGGTGGGGAACATGGTAAGACCAGTGGATACCATGACCATGGGCCCACAGTCGCACTTCTTTGGCTGTGAAGTGAGTTCCTTGGTCAGAAGCAATGCTGTGAGGAATACCATGACGGTGGATAAGGCATTCCGTAAGTCCCTGGATGGTAGTTTTGGCAGAAGCATTACGTGCAGGAAAGGCAAATCCATAACCAGAATAAGTATCTATTCCTGTAAGAACAAAACGCTGTCCCCTCCATGATGGAAGTGGTCCAATGTAGTCAACCTGCCACCAGGTTGCTGGCTGGTCACCCCGGGGAATAGCACCATATCGGGGGCTCAATGTTGGTCTCTGCTGTTGGCAAATCTGGCACTCGGCAGCAGCTGTAGCCAGATCAGCCTTAGTGAGTGGGAGTCCATGCTGTTGAGCCCATGCATAACCTCCATCTCTGCCACCATGACCACTTTGTTCATGGGCCCATTGAGCAACAACAGGGATAGCTGGAGAAAGAGGCTGACAATCCACAGAACGAGTCATCNTGGGAAAGCAAACTTAATTTTGCATTAAATCATCTCTAAAGAGAATGCTACAAGGTGATCTGTACAACAGAGAAATTTATAGAGAACATTTGTATGTGCCAATCCCAAAGTTATTGTAGCCTATCATAACTATTAGTGCTGCTTAAATGCTATCTCTAATTGCATTGTGCTTCATTCGAGGATCGAAAGGTTACCCCTAGACAAACTGTCAGCCATGAAAGGAAACAGCCAGAATTGACCCGAATCCAAAGTCAACAGCCCAGAGAGAGAGGACCAGTTTTACTTCTCATCCACCTGTGCCCTTTCTAAGCCTAGGGAAACCATCTGTGAAGAGGGGCATGTTAGAAGGTTAAAAGGGCTGCGATTGGGGTGAATGGGAAACTACAGCGATGTAGTCTGGGACACTCATTTGATCAACTTGATTGACAAACAACCTGTCAACCCCCCACTGAATGGTTGGACTGTGGGGGGTTGGGCAAAACAGTCTGTAGATTCGTTTTGCATGAAGGATGCTTATACTCATGGATTATCACTTATAGCTAAAAACGGGAAAAAAAAAAACTGAAAGCTGCAGGACCGTTATGGCAGATGCATGATCAGGAGTGGGTGGGGTGGGGCGCGGGGTGCGGAGAGAAGAAGACAAGGCAGTCAAGGGAAAGGGAAAATATTGCCTGATCTGAATTGGAAAAATGATGTCCGAAAATGCACAAACCATCACTAAAACTAAAAAAAAGAAACGGCCAAAAAATGCTTCTGACTTTGCGTGTGATGTCCTTATATCCATCAGAATGCAAATAAACAAGTAAATCAGTAAATAAAATCCATGGTCTCACATGGCAGAAAGATCTCTTAATTACTTGTCCACAAAATTTTCAAAGCCAGATTTTCCCCCTGTGATGGTTAATCCTGGTGTCAACATGACTGGACTAAGGGATAACAAATATGAGAAAGAAATCTTCCGATTGCACTACCTCAAGCCAGATGGTCCACCCTAAATGTAGGCATTACCTTCTGCGGCAGCCAGTATAAAAGGGCATGGCCCAGGGAGCTGTTCCTTTTTTGCTGCTTGCCTTCCCTCTCATTGGTGCGTTTGTCTTGCTGCTGTGATCAACCCTTTGGATCCCAGCATTTACTGAGAATGGCAGATCTCCTGGAATCCTTCGGGCCTTCCGCATCCGATTGGGGACTACTGAGAAATCCAGCCTCGTGGACTGAGAAACTGCCCGGATTCCGGTGTGGTGCGGCTATTGTTGGACAACTTGGACTCTATCCCCCTGATCAAATCAATAAAATATGTATATAGATATTATTTCGTTTATTGATCTCTTCTTTAGAGAACCTTGATTAATACACCTCCCTTTAGACTTACTAAATTAACAGAAGTAAACCACAGAACCTTATACTGGGGGAAGGTGGGAAGCTTTTATTTATCACATTAGCAAGATTCTTTTAATTTGCCAAGTTCCTTCTAGACAACCAATACCTCTTCACCGCACTTCAGGGGATTCTATGGCACACAACACAAACTATAATGGTTTTGATCTCCTTAGGACATCCGCGTTAGTGCGGGAGCAATTATAAAAGTAATTGACTATACTTTACTCTGCACCAGGAGGGGGTCTTTCTTAGAGCCCATGTTGCTCTGAAGTTCACGTTGTTAGCATTCGTCTTCTGCTGTGTACCCATGTGTTAGGTTTCCACCCCTCAGAGGCATTCAGTTTTTTGATGGGATTCAAAATACAACATAAGAAATATCATGATATAGGTTAATGCTGCCTGCAGTTTACTGTTCAGACCCTTTCACCCTTAGGGAAACAAAGTGAGTTACTTCCACCTCAACAGTTTCATGTTTTGCTATAGCTAAGAATTTGCATAAAAGAAAGGTCTATATTCCCTGTGGCTTTCAGTAACTTATTTAATGAGCCCAGTGCATCTGCTAAAGATTTATAGCATGGTCCAACTTCAGTCATAAGCATGGTCTGACTCAGTCTGGCTTAATATTGTCTACTCTCTGTGTCAGTTTCCATGACTCAAATATTTACAAAAGACTTATTTTTTGAATAATCTTTAGGCTTATAGAAAAACATAAGAAAGTTGGCTTAGCTGGACATTTTGAGATGAGGGAGAACTTGGGAAACTGAGGTAGGAATTCCGTGAGTTTTGAATATTCTGTGCTATATAGGGCTACTGTCAAAAAATACTGAAATTAGTACAGTATTCTGTGGACAGATATTGTGTTTACTATGAATAACTGATAATGTATTATGTTTGTTACAACTAGAGAACCAACACTGATGTGATATTTTTCTGGTCTATATTGTCATTCATATTCTTTTCTGTCTTCTCATGTTCCATTCCTGAGTCAGGATACTATGTCTTCCCATGATGCCTACTCAAGCTGTCTTTGGCTATCAAGTATCTAGGACATTCTTTTTTTTTATAGCCTTCAGAGTTTGGAAGACTGGTCAGATACTTGGCAGACTGTCAATCAAATGGCATTTTCTGATGCCTTTTTCCTGAGGATAATGGGGCTCAAGCCATTGGGAGGGAGACAACCCCATACTTCATATTCAGAACGGGAACTGTCACAGCTCTTCTATCAACTTTGACCTTGTCCCTGTCTGTGGTTTTCCATGCTGGCTCTCCCTTGGGGGATTTGTTTTCATTGTTCCTTTTTCCATATTCTATTGTAGCAATTTGAAGTGCTAATTATGATAAAAATTCTACTTCAGGAATAAAACATGTAGTTATTTTTACACAACCATGTCCTAGTCTTGCTCTCTGTTGCAAATGAAAAGCGTTTTTCCAAAAGCAGAGGCGGGAAGAAAGGTTATTTCATTTCTGGCAATCTATACACCCAGGAACTCAAGGCGGGAATCTGGAGGTAAGACATGAAGTGGAGACCACAAAAGAACACTGCCTACTGGCAAGCTCCCTTGGCTACTTCAGCCATCATTCTTACAGACCTCAGACCCACAGTGGGCGTGGCATAGCTACATTGATCAGGTACCAAGAAAAGGCCTTATGGCTAACCCTTCTCTCCATGTTAGTTTAGACTCATGTCAGGTTAACAGCTGAACCTGTCGATGGCAGGCTTGCTTTCATTCTAATGCTATTTTAAAAGTTTTGAAGATGTATAGCAGATATTCAGGCTGCTCCCCAAACTCCTGGGACAGAAAGTAGGCATAAAGAGGAGGCAGGCAGCTTGTCACCACTGATGTCCAAACCTTCCACTTCTTCAATGACCGATATCTTCCCATTACAAAATAATGAAACTAATCCATAATAATAATACGTCATAATAATAATAAAGAATAGTCCTGTGAAAGGCCCACTGCCCAAATAGTATGAGGCACTGAAGAAGCACAACTTGAGAAAGAGTAGCTATGTCCGAGTAACTGTGCATGGATAATCAATCCTGGGTTACAGTCCATCAAGGCAGAAATTTCCCAGTGGCAGATGTTAAAGCACCTAGTCATTTCCTATCCAGAGCAAGAGCAAGAGGAACATGCATGCATTTAGAGCTGCTGCTTAGCTCTCTTGATCTCACCTGGTTATCTCCTCCCTTATCGCTACACTCTAATTTTTAAAAGGAAATCAACAGTCCATATGTATGGAGTTGAAAATTATCTTCCATCCCTTAAAGTAGAATATATACACAAATTATTTACAATTCTTCTAAAAGGAAACCCTGCCTGTTACCTAACTTATTTTATATGCACTCATTTGTGTCAGTATGGCCTCCTGAATATTGATGGTGGTCTTTGAATTGTATTCCAATAATATTTCTCATGTTTTATTACTCAAATTTTTCTTGATTTTACTATGGCTGTACAAGTTGGATCTGTGTCCCATAAATATACACATTGTATTGTTTTCACCTAAATTTTTCATGTGAGTGTTTTGTTTGTTTGTTTTCTGGCACCACAACAAACCAGGATCATCATCTCCATTCCCTACCCAGCCCGAGGCACTGTCACTCCTCAAAGAACCCTGGTTTCCTTATCAGGGATTGATAAAATATCTATGATCTGAGCCTCTGAAGGGCTCCTTGCTCCTGGTTCTCCTCAGTACCAAAGCAAAAAGATAGATAGATGATATCTAGATCAGCTAGATAGATAGATAGATGATAGATAGAGATCGATAGATAGATAGCTGATAGATAGATAGATAGATAGATATAGTAGGTATATATCAAATATCTACAAATATTTAATTGGTTCTAATTTGTATCTGCCAAAGCAATTTTAGTTCAGCTGTGGTCTTTAGTCCCAGTATACTACCCATGTGGGATCAGCAACAGTATTTCTTTTTTTGCCTCAAAGCTTCAATATTAACAACTTGAAACCTGGGTCCCAACTCTAGACATCCACCTACACCATTGTTCATCCCCATCCCTATGCTTAGTAGTGTGCAGTAGTTTCCAAACTGGTATCTGGGGTTTTGGTAAGAAACAATCTTATCAACCAGCCTACAATACTAACACACCATTTCTTCTCTCTTATTTTCTGACTCCACTCATTTCCAAATGATTTAGGTTCTCTAACTTCTAACCTCAGTGGTTGGAGGTGCTGGCTTGCTTCTAACATGCAATTGTAAAAGCATCACATTTCAGCATTATATTTTTGGGGGTCTTTCGAGACAGGGTCCTCCCTGTACCCCAGCTGGCCTGAAACTCACTCTATAGGACCAGGATGGCCTTGAACTCACACAGATCTGCCTGCCTCCTGCCTCACAAGCCCCTAGGATTAAAGGCATGTGCCACCACGCCCCGGAACATTTCAGCATTATTAATTATCTTCATTGTCAGTTAATGACTTTCACAAATAGGTCCCACCTCCATGCTATAAGTTCTCTGTGCTTTGGTGAAGGCACAAAATTTGTGTCAACATTTTCTCAGGCATGAAGAGGATACAATGGCAGGGCAATTTTTGAAAACTCTATTTCCTACGTCATATTAATTGCACATTATTTTTTATCGTGAGTCCTCTGGCATAACAGTACAGAAAAAAATTACTATTCTATAACTTTTTTACAACCATTCACTGTCCTTCAGGAAAGTTTGACTTGAAAATGTATATCCATTGATTTTATTCAGATATTCTTCACTATAGGAAATGAAACAAATTTGCAATACAACTCTGGAATCTACTCACTACTCCAGGGGCCAAGTCTGTGAGTTTATCCTGTGAACCATCTCCTTCATAGGGTCTTCAGGGCTCCATAGATTTAGGTAAGAAACTACTTTCAGTACAAGAGAGATTTACCATGGTCAAAAACAACATATACTTTCTATCGTTGTGGCTTCCTCTTAGTGTGTAGCTAACATGCGGATCCCATCTTAGTTTGCAGCAGACTCAAAAATATAAAACTACAATGTATTCTTCACTGTAAATCTGACGTATTTTTTGATGTTCAGAACAAAGTATTTTTTATAGCAGGTGAACATGACCTCTGCCAATGGAATATTGAAACGATGGGCCAGATCACATGATGCAGAACCAGTATTTAAAGTAAATCTACTTGAAATGCAGGACTGCAAGACTTCAGGCAGGCATAACTTTCAGAGGACTATGCTACAGACATCAGGGACACAACAGTTGTTAATGATGCTCTTTTGGAATTCAAAGGGGAGATGGTAATAGAGATTCCTATAAGCAGCAGGGTATGAAGGACTTGGCCCCTGAAACAATTTTCCAGGAAATAGGCCCAAATAACTATGTTCCTGAATCTAGCTCCTTGTTTGAAGTCATGCATAACTTGGATATTGGTGAATTGGGATCTTCTGACTGCATGGACTGAAGTGTGGACATATACTTAGTGTAGCTTCCTTCTAAGACCATTGGCTGTACTTAGTGAACAAAGATAGAAAATCCACTTCGTTTGTTGTATACCTTTGAATACTTAATACTAATATAGATCTCTTGTAGTAAAAGAATCTAAAATTTCTATTTGGTACTATTAATATGGTACCAGAATAAAAGGCCAACTGTTATAATTAACTAGCAAAGAATGGACATTTTCTTTTTTAATTTTTATTTATTATTTATGTGTATTGAGTGTCTGTCTGCATGTAGGTTCTGCTGCACCGTGCCTTTGCAATGCCACAGAGGTCCGAGAGGTCATTGGGATTCCCCTAGAACTTGGAGTTAAAGATGGTTCTCAGCCGGCCATGTGACGGCTGGGGATTGAACCCGGGTCCTCTGAAGAGCAGTCAGGTCCCCTTGCAAGAGCAAGTCAGCGCTCTTTAAACCACTAGGTATCTCTCCAGCCCCAGGACATGACTTTATCATTTCTACCTGTTCACATTCTTTACACATTTATTTTTATTTGAACTGTTCCATTTTTGCACAATACAGTTTGATGTGTATTGATACCATTGTGGTTTCACCTCCCCCTGCTACCCCTGCAGAGACTAATTATGGTTCCTGTGCTGGATAGCTTAGTGTCAATTGACACACACTACCTGGGTTGAGTGAGCCTTAAACTGGGTAATTGCTTCCATTGAACTGGACTGCTGGCCTCATCAGTGAAGCTACTGCATGATTGTTAGATGATGTTGGAAAGGGTCCAGCCTTACTATGGGTGGTGCCCTCCCTGGGCAGAGGTTGTTGTCTATTGGTTTAGAAAGTAGTACTGGGCATGGGCCGAGCGGAGCCAAGCCAGTAAGCAGCATTCTCCATGGCCTGTGCTTCAGCTCCTGCCTCCAGGTTCCTATCTTGATTTCCTAAACTTGGGCTCACTTAGTGATGAACTACGACCAGGGAAAATGTAAGCCAGAAATAAATCCTTTCCTCACTCAACGTTTGTGTTCGGTCAAGAGTGTTTTGTCACAGCAATTTAATACGAAACTAGGACAGTCCCCAAATGCCTTCAGTGTGGGTCCCATCCACAGCCGGTTGAGCTACAGAGCCCTCATCCCTAAAAAGACACTGTCCCTTCTCAGCAGCCATCAAATGCCAAGTTTTTTTAAAGTTGGGTTGGGACTTCTTTACCCAAATTCCCCTTTTCTATACTGGGATTCTGTCTGCTTTGAGCCTGCATGGGACTCATGCATGTTGTCCCCAATGATGTGGTTCATATGAGTAACTGGCCAGCTGTGGTGAAAACCCTGTTTCCTTGTGTTCATCCACCACCTGACTTTTATCCACCTAAGTATTTTTAATTTTATATTACTAATTTTATTTTGAATAAACTCAGTTCCTTTACATTTTCAATATGTCTTTTCAAATATATTATGGTACCAGGTTAGGTGTACTATAAATAGATAAATAGTGTTGTTCATATTCACAAAAGAATTTTATGTAGCCATAAAGCAAATTGGAATCATGACTTTTGCAGGAAAATAGGTATAAGTTGAAATCAGTATATTAAATGAAGTAAACCAGATTCAGCAAATATACATATTTTCTATCATGCATAGAACCTAGATTCATGCATAGAACAGAGAAAGAGAGAGAAGAGAGAGGAGAGCAGAGAGAGAGAGAGAGAGGCGAGAGAGAGAGAGAGCTAAACATGCATACAGGCACTATGCTCAAATCTCATTTCCTAGAGAAAATATGAAATGCCTTCTGTGATCTGCCCGGGGGCATCAGGACCAGGCTTCTTTGTACATCTCAACTTGAGGCTTTCTGAATCAGAAAACTCAGTAACAATTGAATCCCAAACCCACAAGACACAGCTTTTTTTTGTTTCTGAATTTTGACATTGAGAAAGAGCTGTATTATACCTGGAAACCCTGAAACATTTCTGTGTGCCTTTCAAAGTCCTATTTGTCTTTTTCCCTGAGGGATTTTCTTTTGCGAGTTCAGCTCTGCTGGGCGTCTCACTTTCGTCCCCAACTTGCCCCATCCCAGACTCTTCTGTGTATTTTCTCTGACTCTTAACATCAGACCTCTGTGTCACCAGGGCCACACAGGCATACGAGGCAGCTGATACTTTAGGGAAAATCGGATTCTATCTTTGTTTTCTGTCCTGTTTTTGTCCTTAGGGATGTCCCCTGTTTATTCCAAGTTGAGGTTTGAATTCAGAAGCCTTTTGTGATATTTTATCTGACATTTTGAGGCGTTTTAAGCAGAAGCACTTTCAGAGTGTTTTCTCTGCTGGTATTGTTTCTGGATGCAATTGAATTTTTTTTTAAATTAATAAACATAAATATTCTGTGGTAATTTTTGAAGAGAACAAACACAAAGAAAATGAAGTAGCATGCTCTGTTTCCTGTACTTATTAATTTTCTACCTAAACCCCCAACTCTCTTTGCTACAGCTTCAAGTTTTGTTAAAAACCAGGCAAATTATATGTGTTCAATATATGTCACTTACAAAAACCATGCATGTGGCTCTGGCTTGTTCAAGAAAGGATGTGAATTAAGAGGGGTTTCAATTTTTATTTGATTTTATTTTTTAATTTTACTTTTTTCTTCTGGTCTTTTCGAGACAGGGTCTCCTGTAGCCCCAGCTGGCCTGGCAACTCATTCTGTAGACCACGCTGTCCTTGAAACTCACAAAGATCGCTCCTCCCCCCGCCTCTGTTCCGTAGTGTAGGATTAAAGGCATGCACCACATGCCCAGCTAATTTTTACTTTCTTATTCTTACTTTTCCTATTTCCTTCTGTATTAGTCGGGTTCTCTAAAGAAACAGAAGCAACAGGATGAATATATATAACTGATACAAATTTATTGATTTTGCTCAGTGATGGAGCTCAACAGTAGCGCCGAACTGGAGAGGCCGGGAATCCAGGGAACTGCTCAGTCCGCAAGGCTGGATGTCTCAGGCGGTCCCAGTCTGTGCTGAAGGCCCAAATGGATTCCAGGAGATCTGCCAGTCTCGTACATGCTGGGATCCGAGGGTGATCACAGCAGCAAGGCAAAAACTCACCAGATGAGAGAGAGCAAGCCGCAGGAAGAAGGAAAAAGGGACCAGCTCCCGCTGCGTGGCCTTAAATACTGCCTGCCGGCAGAAGGTAACACCCACATTTGGGGTGGGCCATCCGGGTTGTGTTGGTCCAAATCAGAAGACCCTTTTCTCTTATTTGTTCCTTAGTCCAGTCAAGTTGACACCCAGGATTAACCATGACAAGTCCAACCCCTGTCAACTTGACACCCCATAAATAGCCTCTGCTTAAATGTCAATTGCAAACGATGGCAGGGTCATAATTCCACCTAACATGTTATAAGTATCTCATTGTGCAATAGCAAAACATTATATCTTAGAGTAGGTGGTAATGTCCTTGGAGAAGAACTTAGTCCTTCACTATCTAATAACCTAAATATGACAACACTTAACACTTATCTCAGGTGCACATTCAAAAGGGGAACAACACAAGTATCCACTTCATATACATTATATACATATATACATATATATATACATATATAAAAAGCACATCTTAACCAAATAGGCCGAAGTTAATTTCTATTATAATCCACGTTTCTGCCAACTGGTCCCGTGGCTTCAGCTGATATTTATGACTACCTTCTTCTACTACCCATTCTGTATTTCCTCCGCATCAGCAAAGCACCTCTGCAGGTCTGGGCTCTTTCCCTGGGGAGTGACCCATACCTTCATCCTGAAGGGTCTGGGCCATTATTTTGTCCTGTCTGGTTTGGGTTGTTGGAGTTTCCCATTGACCTTAATCATAGGACATGGTACACCAGAAGGCGCCCTACAGAATCTCCTGCCTTCCAGACATAATCTTCCTTGCCCCCAGTGGAGAAAAAGTCCAATTTCCCCATGGTAGTCTGGATCAATCACCTCCTCCTACTACTGTTATTTCTTCCTTAGCCTGTTGGCTTAAAGGCAGTAGAAGCCCGAATGGCCAGGGGGAAGTCTTAGCTTCCAGTTCAATAGAACGTTTGCTGTATCTCCTGGCAAAAGCACTCCCCCCATTGGAGCCAAAATGTCTAGACCAGCAGAACGCAAGGTCGTGGGTACAGGAAAGGCAAATCCATAACCAGAATAAGTATCTATTCCTGTAAGAACAAAACGCTGTCCCCTCCATGATGGAAGTGGTCCAATGTAGTCAACCTGCCACCAGGTTGCTGGCTGGTCACCCCGGGGAATAGCACCATATCGGGGGGCTCAATGTTGGTCTCTGCGTTGGTAAAATCTGGCACTCGGCAGCAGCTGTAGCCAGATCAGCCTTAGTGATGGCATGTCCTCTGGGTCCTCATATTGTGGAGAATGTGGTTTTACACTTCGAATCCACTCAGCATGCCATTTCTGCCTGAGCCTCACAATCCCTTCATCAATACTAAGCCAAGGAATATCAGTATATCTAAACTCCGCTTTTAGTAGGCCATGTTTTAATAATACATCAGCCAACCATTCAAATAAACTTTTAACACCTTTTTCTAACTGCTCGAGCTTCCATGTTAAACCTTAGAATCTCTACTCAGTGGGCTCATACGATAAAATCAGTATGATCCAATTTTATGTTCCTTCCACCATTATCCCACACCCTTAAAATCCCATTCCCACACATATTCCTTAGTCTTCTGCCAGAATGAATCAGAAAAACTCATTAATTTCTTTAGTAGTATATCGCACCTCCTCGTGGACCACACTTTCTATCTCACCTTGGGCGGGGCTTGCTTAGGACTTCAATCTGGTTATAGGTCTAGAGGCAACAATTGTTGGGCCCTGAGGGACATCAGCTCCCATGGGAGGGGGGATTAATTCCTCAGGCAAAGGGTGGGGAGGAGGGATCTGCAGGGTGTGGATTCTCTGCTGAGGGTGGGGAGTTAATTCCTCGATAAAGAAAATCCCTCAGAATCCGAGGGTTCAAAATCCTCATCATCATAGTTCTCCCACACATCTCCATCCCAAGTTTCAGGGTTCCCCCTTTCCCCACCAGTGCTCTCACTTTCACTGCTGACACTTTTCGTGGCTGGGAATTAAATCTGCGTTGTAAATCAGCCAAACCTATAATAAGGGCTCCAGCTTGATTTTCTGCCTGCTTTAGCTCTTTGGCTGCTGGAGAGAAGATTCTCTCCAGAGCACACTTGGAAACCTTTAAACTGTGTTTCGAATCCGGAGCTGGTCATTTTATCACCGAGCTCCTATTTTTACTCTATCAGTTTATCCAGACATAGCTAGGAGCAACAAAGCAACATCATTATTTTCCTGATTTTTCTGCAAATTTCTCGACGTTTATATATAGAAGTCACTCAATTCTTCCTTCTCACAAGAGGTGAGTTAGGTGAGTCACACTGGATCTATCTTCATAATTAACAATAGTCTCACCATAGGATATCATCCTCTCATCCTCTCATGCCCCGGAGAGCCTTCAGTAACTCTCAGGCTTCATTGGGTTGGAGGCTGGCTCCAGAGGCTACAAGCCCACTAAAGAAATTCATCCTTTAATTCTGTATTCTCTTCAGAACCACTCCTGGTACCCAAATCTGTATTAGTCAGGTTCTCTAAAGAACCCAGAAGCAACAGGCTGACTTTATATACTATATTACATTTATTATTTTGCTCACGTGTCTGGAGCTCAACAGTAGCGCGAACTGGAGAGGCCGGGATCCAGGGAAAACTGCTCAGTCCGCAAGGCTGGATGTCTCAGGAGTCCAGTTTAGTGCTGAAGGCCCAAATGGGAGATCCAGGAGATCTGCCAGTCCAGTACACGCTCACGCTGGGATCCGAAAGGTTGATCACAGCAGCAAGGCAAACTCACCAGATGAGAGAGAGGCAAGCCGCAGGAAGAAGGAAAAAGGGACCAGCTCCCGCTGCTGTGGCCTTAAATACTGCCTGCCGGCAGAAGGTAACACCCACATTTGGGGTGGGCCATCCGGGTTGAGGTGGTCCAATCAGAAGACCCTTTTCTCTTATTTGTTCCTTAGTCCAGTCAAGTTGACACCCAGGATTAACCATGACACCTTCCTTCTTTCCTTCCTTCTTTTCTTCCTTCCTTTCTTCCTTCCTTCTTTTCTTCCTTCCTTCCTTCCTTTCTTCCTTCCTTCCTTTCCTCCTTCCCTCCTTCTTTCCTATTTATGAAATGAAATGTCATGAACCTGTAACCTTTAGAGTCTTTATGGAGTCAAGGTTCAACTCTCTGTGTAATCAAGCCTAGATTACAAATCTTGAATCTCCTGTCCCCAATACCTAAATTCTGAGAAATTACACATATTACCATGGCTGCAAGGTTTACATCTATTTTTACCAATCTTATAGGATATTAAATCGACTCTATTTTTAATTGATAAAACTCTAAATAAATTCATATTTATTATTTGTTGTTTTCTCTACCTGCCCATCAACCAGTTTTTCCATTATTTTAGCATATATCTGTACAAATAATAAGTTTAATTATAATATTTTCACATGTGCATATCGCGTACTTTTATTGTGCTTTTCTTCTCATTGATCCATCATGTCTGTCCCCTCACACTGCCCAGTTGCTGGTCTTTTCCAGTTCCCAAATAATTTATAGAAGACTCCAGCTTTTGATATGTTAAACAATCTGCCCTACCCCCTAAACATTCACTAATTTCATGATAAGAAATAACAAGTTGATAGTGGACAAATTACTAATGACAGCTGGAGCAGATAGTGAAACTTAAAATGATTTATTCTCATTTTACTGTGTGTGTGTGTGTGTGTCTGTCTGTCTGTCTGTCTGGTTGGACATGCAACTCTTGTAAATGTCTGATGAGGCCAGAATAGTGTGTTGGTCCTTTGATGCTAAGGTTAGAGGTTAGGTTAGGTTGCCAATGTGTTGCTGAGAAACAAACTTGGATCTTCTGAAAGAGCAACTAGTGTTCTTAATTGCAGGGCCATCTCTCCAGGCCTTTACCTGGCTTGTGTTTCTAATTGTGAAGGACTCTATTTTTATCATGGGCAGTTAAGATAAAAATATATAAAAGTTAATTTAGTAAAACTGTTTTATATATTATAATCAGCATTAATTAATATTGTACATCTGTGTGTGTCTATGCATATGATTTGAGGAGGGTTTTGAGGAGAGTGTACTTATGGTCACTGGTATGGAAAACCACAACTCTGTGGAGTTGGCTCTCTCCCTCTATCAAAATTTCTAGAACCCTGTGTCCCAGTATATGGTCTGACATTTGAATTAACTGGGAATATAAAATGCTAGTTGTTTTATTTATAGTTTGTATTGGGTTGGTCTCTATATTTTTCTGAAATATACAAAATCACAGTGTAACACTTTCTTTTACTTGTAGGACAATTTAAATGAATTAAGCTTAAATTTTTACTTCCCAAATAAGTAGAAGTCTTAGTCCAGTCATATAGCATTAAAGAGCAAAGTGTTTATTGGGTAAAATTTATTTAGCAGGTACTCAACTCTGCCCAAGCTTTATCCACCAAGTATAGGATATTTTAAGGCTTAGTGAATTGTTTAGATTAGTTAAATTTAGGTGTAGGTTTTGGTGGAAATGGTAATACAATTGAACTAATTGGGAATATAAAATGTTAATTGTTTTATTTATAATTTGTATTGGGTTAAGGTATACAAATGGCCTATATATTTTTTCTGAATTACACAACATCACATTATAACACTTTCTTTTACTTGTAGGACAATTTAAAGGAACTAAGCTTAAATTTCCTTCCCAAATAAGTAGCATACAGTCAATGAGAAACAGTTTGGGTAAATTTAATGAAAGCTTATGCCTTGGCTCCTGTTTATGGGTATGTGTAATACAACTTAGGCATCTATAGGTCAAAACATAAAAACAGAAAAAAAAAAGAGGGAGGTGGGAGGTGGGGTACTATCCTTTCTGGGATACAAATGGAAAACTCTGTGTTCCAATCCTATTGATAAATTTTCAATTTTTCTGATCTTGAAACTAACAATGGGAGGAGAATTTTATGTTCCCACAGGTAAAAATCACCAATCTAAATGCCTGAAAACATACAACTTATGGCTATGCAGGATGGACTGGGAAATGCCAGCAGAGAGGTTGACCCATCTGAACATTAAAGAAAGAGGAACCTCAGACTGCCTGAGTCACAGACACTGAGCATCTCTCTGAATACTATTGGGGTTAACTGTTTATAATGGGCCCTAATGAAGTTTACCTTCCAGATACTGAGAAACCTTCCTACCTCTCCCCTTTATAGGAAAAAGAAAAACATGATGGTAATGAAACCACTCCCTAACTGTAAACTAGAGCCAATTGTTACAGTGGTAATTTCCTATAAAACAGGCATAACGTATTAATTGATTGATAGGCATAGGAACTGTGAAAGGATATTTCTCTATCTAGAGCCAAATTCAATAGTAAAGTGTTTATAAGTTGTGTAATTAAGCAAAATATATTACTACAGGAAAGCTCTGACATCAGCAATGAATTATTCTGCCTAGGAGATGTTGGCTAGGGGATTCAACCCCCCCCCCCCAAATTATAAAGGCCTTTTGCCTATAAGTGGGATATATGCAAGGAGAAAGGCAGTAAGTCCCTGTTGTCGAAGACCTGGTGTGAGCATGAAAAATGTTATGAGACGTCACTTGCTAGCGTACAACTGGCCTCTGAAATGCTAGAGAGCGTTACCAAAGGCCACTAAAGCAATACAGCAAAATATTGGTCTCCCTGAGACAAGCAAGACTCCTCCGTCAATATCAGCTACACCTCAACAGCCTGGAGATACTGTGCAACAGTGGCAGCCAAGTGTCTATATATATCCCAAATCTATTTGGCTATTAGCTCTCTCCTTGGAGGAATAACTCACAGCAGATGCCACAAGCTTATGTCCTCTAGTGGTTAGGAGATGTTATAAGCCACAATAAGAACTTGTCACCCTTTATAGAGAAACCACAGTTTGTGGATTAGCATACCATCCAAGCATCTGTGTCTATGCTCACAGCTTAGCTTGGCATAACAATTGGTACTGCTTAAATGCCTGTACATCCAATAGCTTGTGCTTTGTTAGTATGACTAAAAATGGTATCACTGGGAAAGCTGTCAATCCATGAAGGGAAACAACCTGAACAGACTGGAGTCCAAAATGACAACTCCAAAGCAATTAGACTGTTTTCTTCTCCCCCACTTGTGCCCCTTTCCTAAAGCCCAGGAAACAAACTGTGGAAGAGGAGGCGTGGTAGATTGTAAGGGCTGCAGAGAGATAGGGATGAATCATGAGACTACAGGAATATAGTCTGGACTCCTGATTGAGCAACATGCCTGTGCATACAAGCTTCTCCAACTGGACTATGGGAACATTGGGTTGTTCAAAATTTGGACATAGATACTTGCAAAATGCACCAATTACCTAATTGTATGACATACTGAGTAACATCAATGTTATCTGCAAACAACTGTGTCATAGTGTAGAATCCCTTAAAAATAAAAAAATAAATAAATAAAATAAATTAATAAAAAAAATTCCTAGAACTATTACCTTGTTTCTAGGAATTAACTCGTTTCCCAGGCTGCATGTCAAATGCATTTCAGATAAATGAACCATCTTGAAGCACCTAAACCTTTATGTTATAAACTTTATATCTTTAAATTGCATACCTATGCACAGATATGCCTATAAGATCAAAGAAATCAGTAATTATATTTTATATAATAAAAGAGAAAAAGAGAAAAGGCATATATGCCAGATATAGAAAAGTAAGAAAATGTTGAAACCCAGTTTGGGTAAAATATATGGTTTAGTTGCTATTGATGCTCTCATACTTTTACTCTAAATTCAAAACTATTCAGTACTAACAAAGGTTACTTGCTAATGCTGAGAAAGAAAAATGGAAATAAAACAAATGAAACAAACGAATGACCATAGTGTCATACCTGGGCCTCGGACACTTTTAAACAATCTCCTTTTGTCATTTGCACAAAAGCTTTATGAGACTGCGGATTCCTCCATTTTTGGCTCCAAAGACTGTGGAATGAATCCACTCATTAAACAACCAGAGGATAATGTGCTCTGACAGGCCATCTTCTCTGCTGTAGGCACAGCACACAGAACAGCCTGTCAAGGTGTTCACAAGACTGAGTTTCCATTTTAACAGAAGGTGACAGAAATCGATAAAATAATGGAAAATTCACAGAGATCTTGATAGTAACAGTTTCCAGAAAAAAACACATGCCTGCCAAGAAACAGTTCAGTAAAGCAAATGTAACTGTTTATTATTTATTTGTTATTTGGTGATAAAGAATCCTCTTTGGTAACATGGTGGTGATGACCGATGATGACAGAAGCAGTATGAAAACAGGAAACATCATAGAATAAGAGTATACCAGCAGAGCTAAGATTTACATTGGAAACTTGTTTGCCATAAGGAATGAATAAAGGAAGGAAATAGAAGATGCTATAGAGAGGACCTGACAAGAGGGGAGAGAAAGGAGGATGAAGGGAGGGGAAGGGAGAGGTAGAAGGGAAATGGAGGGAAGGGAACAGGAGAGGAAGGGAGGGGAAGGGAGGGAATATGATATAAGCAGAGGGAAGGGGAGAGGAGAAGGAGGGAGGAGACATGATGGAGAAGAAGTGAGGAAAGATGATAGGAAGGCAGTTCTGGGTCATAGTGAAGGCGATAGGAAGGCAGTTCTGGGTCATAGGTAAGAGGACAGGAACGCAGTTCTGGGTCATAGCGAAGACGATAGGAAGGCAGTTCTGGGTCATAGCGAAGATGATAGGAAGGCAGTTCTGGGTTATAGCGAAGACTATAGGAAGGCAGTTCTGGGTCATAGCAAAGAAGATAGGAAGGCAGTTCTGAGTCATAGC
This sequence comes from Rhizomys pruinosus, assembly GCA_009823505.1. Lineage (NCBI taxonomy): Eukaryota > Metazoa > Chordata > Mammalia > Rodentia > Spalacidae > Rhizomys > Rhizomys pruinosus. The sequence continues at coordinate 6,023,765 of VZQC01007142.1, read as the reverse complement.
AAAGAAGATAGGAAGGCAGTTCTGGGTCATAGCGAAGATGATGGGAAGGCAGTTCTGGGTCATAGCGAAGGATGAACTTCATATGAAACAGGCCGTTGCTTTTTGTCATTGTTTTTAGATATGAATTTTTTGAGAAGCTAAAGCTTCCCAAATACCAGTTTCCAGTTACTTTTTCTAAGGATTCTCATTTATCTCATCTCTGTCTTTTTTTTTTTTTTGATCAATACACTTACAAGCTCCTTTAAGTTCCAGTTTGTTGCTGAGAGAAACGCACTCCCACATGCACACATAGGCATCCACGCACGTGCACACAAACTCGCCCATCTCCTGTGCACATGGAGGGAAACCAAAGGACCGCCATTGGAGTGAGCTCTCTCTTGCCCCTTGTGGGATTCAGGAATCAAACTCTGGTCTTCAGAGCTGTGCAACTGCCAGCCCCCCAGTGCCTGTTTCTTTCTGTTCTTTTTTCTTTTTTATTTTTTTTATTGATGCTTTGTGTATTTCATACATCATTTTACAATTCAGTTCAGGCATATTTCCCTTTCCCTTCCCCCCCACCCCACCCCACCCCATCCCAGATCATGCATTCTGCCATAGCTGTCCTGCATCTTTCTCACAGTTTTTTTTTTCAATTTTTTTAGCAATAAGTGACAATTTATGAGTACAAGCATCCCTCATGTAAAACCAATTTGCAGGCTGTTGTGCCCAAACTCCCACAGCCCCACCATCCAGCGGGGGGGGGGCTTATATGTTCAATCAAGTTGATCAAATGAGTGTCCAGACTATATTGTTATAGTTTCACCGTTCACCCCAATTGCAGCCCTTACATTCTACCATGCCCCCTCTTCCGCAGATTGCTCCCTAGGCTTAGAAAAGGGGCACAGGTGGATGAGAAGCAAAACAGTCTACTTTCTCTGGAGCTGATGTCTTGGACTCTGGTCAATTCTGTCTGTTTCCTTTCATGGGCTGACAGTTTGTCCAGGAATAACCTTTCGATCCTACTAATGAAGCACACGCAATTAGATATATAGGTATTTAAACAGCACTAATAGTTATGGTAAGTTACTTTGGTATAGACACATATGTTTGGATGGTATGTTAATCCATGAATAACATTTTTTTCCTGTTAAATATGACAGGGTCTTACTGTGGTTTATAATGTTTCTTAAGGCGATGATAATTGAACTTATTTTAAGTGTGATAAAGACTGTCAGGGATGACATAGCTTGACTTGATGTTTCTGTTATTACTTTTTAATTTCATATATGTATGTAATATATTTAGATTATATCTATATCCAGCTCCTTCCAAACACTTCCGGACCAGCCACCTTCACATCCCACTCCCAAATTCTTGCCCTCGTCTTCATTTTATTTTATTATTATTTTTGATGATTCACTGAGTCCAATTAGTGCAGTGTGTATGTGCTTGTGTGCAGGGCTCATCTACTTGTCATAGGTAGCATGCCAAGAGACACAGCTTTGTAGATTTAAAGGTCTTCTGGATGCTGTGAGGGTAACTCATTCAATAAAGTGCTTGAGGACCTGAGTTTGATACCCATAATCCATGTGAAACATGGTTAGTCTAACAGAGCAGGCACTCAACATTTTTTTCACATTTTGTCATGTTTGTGTTCTTCAAAAGTTCTAGACTGAAATCTAATCTTCAATGTGATGTTAACTAGAAATAAGGCCACTGGAAAGGATAAGTATGAGAGAAGAGCATGAAGCTTCCATGTTTGGGGTTCATCTCGGAGATGCCTCAGAGAGTTTCCTTACCATTTCTAGAACTTATCACGAAGGTGCCATCTCAAAATCAGGAAACGGACTTTTATTTGCCACAAATTCGTACGACTTTGACTTTGTTCTTCCAATCTCCAGAACTTAAATGATAATTTATTCTTTAAGTCTCTAGTCTCTTACTCTATTCTAGGAGCTCAAGTGGACTAAGGAATACTCTAATAAGCAAATTTTAAACCTGTCAGGGCGAGAGAAGAGACTCAAGCTTAGGTGTTTCTTCTGAACACCAACAAGAATGGTTGTGTCATTTTCTGAGATCCAGAAGAGCAAAGGAAAATGAACTTGGTAGGTAGACTTACTTAATATTTTAGCTTTACATGTGTTAAAATTGAAAGAGGCAAGTCAGAAGTTGACTAGTCAGTCAAAAATGAAGAATGCCAAACCCATTAGTCTAGAAAATTAAAATTCACACATGATCCTTCAAAGTATAAGAATATTCACACTGGTTTCACCTCTCCCGAATTGCACTTTTCCCATAGAATAAAATTAATTTATGAGATAATATGTGCTATTAAATACATCAGTATCCTTTGGGGTTTGTCAATGCATCATAAACTTCCAGTTCAGTGCAAAAAAAAAGGTCTACTCTATTATTCTTTTTGAGTAGCAACAAAAGAGCAGAAAACAGAATACTAACAGAATTACTCAGAAATTGATTCATTTGAAAGACTATTACAGTGAAGCAGAGAAGTGACTCAGAGATTTTTTATGCAGAAGCACTGCTAAGCTGGAGACTAGACAGAGAAGATAAATCTGAAAGCTTGCTGAACTCTAGTGATCTTTTTTGTTGTTGTTGTTCTTAAAGCTTTTTCTTTGACACATCAGAGGAAAACCTTACAGGTTCACATGGGAAAAAACGGACATGATCACAGGAAAAAGACATTAGCTGACCAGCTAATGTTGAAGCTGAAGTTCTGGGAGTTTGACTTGCTACAGGTCTGAAAGAAACAGACTAGAATTCTTCTTCTTCCTCACCCTCTCCTTCAACAGAATCCACAACAACCTCCTCATAATCTTTCTCTAGGGCAGCCATGTCCTCACCAGCCTCAGAGAACTCCCCTTCCTCCATGCCCTCACCCACATACCAGTGCACAAAGGCACGCTTGGTATACATCAGGTCAAACTCGTGGTCTAGGAGGGCCCAGGCCTCAACAATGGGTGTGGTGTTGCTCAGCATGCACATGGCTTGCCACACCTTGGCCAGGTCTCTACCAGGCACCACAGTGGGAGGCTGGTAATTGATGCCAACCTTGGAGCCAGTGGGGCACCAGTCCACAAACTGGATGCTGCACTTGGTCTTGATGATGGCAATTGCAGCTTTGACATCTTGGGGCACCACATCACCACGGTAAAACAGGATGCATGCCATGTATTTACCATGGTGAGGGTCACATTTCACCATCTGGTTGGCTGTCTCGAAGCAGGCATTGGTGATCTCTGCTACAGAAAGCTGCTCATGGTAGGCTTTCTCAGCAACGATGGCAAGGGCATATGTGGCCAGAGGGAAGTGGATGTGGGGGTAGGGCACCAGGTTGGTCTGGAATTCTGTCAGATCTATATTCAGGGCTCCATCAAATCTCAGGGATGCAGTGATGGAAGACATGATCTGGCTAATAAGGCAATTAAGGTTAGTGTACGTTGGGTGCTCAATAGCAAGGTTTCTATGATAAATGTCATAGATGGCTTCATTGTCTACCATGAAGGCACAATCAGAGTTCTCCAGGGTGGTGTGAGTGGTGAGGATGGAGTTGTAGAGCTCAACAACAGTGGTGGAAACCTGGGAGGCAAGGTAGATGGAGAACTCCAGCTTATATTTCTTTCTGTAATCAACAGAGAGCCTTCCATCAGCAGGGAGGTGAACCCAGAGCCAGTTTCCCCACCAAAGATGTGGAAAACCAGGAAGCCCTGAAGTCCTGTGCACTGGTCAGCCAGATTGCGCATTCTGTCCAAGACAAGGTCAATGATCTCCTTGCCAATGGAATAGTGCCCACAGGCATAGTTCTTGGCAGCATCTTCCTTGTCTGTGATGAGCTGCTCAGGGTGGAAGAGCTGGCAGTAAATACTGTCGGCTCCAGGTCTGCAAACACTGCCCTAGGCACATGCTTGCCAGCCTGTCTCACTGAAGAAGGTGTTGAAGGAGTCATCTCCTCTTCCAATGGTCTGACACTTGGCATCTGGCCATCAGGTTGGGTGCCCTGTTCCAGGCAGTAGAGCTCGCAGCAGGCGTTGCCAATCGGAACACCAGCCTGGCCAACGTGGATGGAGATGCACTCATGCATGGGGGCTACCAGTTAGGAGGGGTAGGTGACAGGAGAAGACACAGGTCCCGGTTACTGTCCCTGACAAGCTAAGAGTTGAGGTAAGTAAGGCAATATCTAGCGTTCTTTGTATAAGCTAGCCAACATCAAATTCCAACTTCATCCAAATCTGATTCTTAAGAAGCCTATAATACTAATACCTCCACTCTCAGAGAAGTTCAGGTGTAGTCCATGACCATCTGACATTTGCTGAGGCAGTTGAGAAGGTGAGTTGCAGGAAATATAAATTAATTTTTTAAATATTTTTAAGTTCTGTGTATATGAGGGTTTGCTTGCATGCATGCATGCAATGCCTGCAGAGGCCAGAATTGGGGATTGGATCCTCTGAAATTGCAGTGATGGATGGTTGTTGGCTGCCACATGGGTGTGGGCACCAAACCCCAGTCCTCTGAAAGAGGAGCCAGTACTCTTACTTCCCAACATGACTTATTTTCTAATATGTGTGAGTATACATGTGTGTGTGTGTGTGTGTGTGTGTGTATGAGATTTTGCATAGGTGTGGAGGTTGGAGGTGGATGCTGCATCCCTTCTTCAGTTGCTCTCCATTCTTACATAGTGAGACAGTGTCTTTCACTTGAATCTGGTCCTCATAGTATTGACTATTCTAGTTAGCCAGCTTGACCCAGAGATATATTATTTCTTCCTACTGACTTCTGTGATTAGAAGTGGGCCGCCATGACTGCCATTTGTGTGTGCTGGCAAACTGAACTCCAGGTCTTATGCTTCTACAGAGGTTGACACTTGGTATCATAGTCAACACACTCTACTTTTTTGAGCAAAGATCTTTCACTGAACTTAGAGCTCAACGTTGTGACTAGGTTAGCAATCTAGAAGATCCCAGAGATCCTTCTGTCTTTTCCAATCCAGGCCTGAGGTTATGGACATTCTCTTCCATGCATAGGTCTAATAGGGATGCTGAAGATCTGAATTAAGTGCCTCATGTTTGTGTAGCAAGTACTTTACCCAATGAGCCATCTCCCAAGCTCTCCATATTTATATTAATTCATTTAGTCATGATAATAATACGAATTCAACTTTTTACATAAAACTCAGGAAAACCTCTATTAAGTTTTGAGTAGAAAATAAATTTGGCTCAGAAATGTGGACATGAGATACACTGCAACCTTGTCAGATAGCCCAGCCTCCCAAATTCAGGAGAACTCATGACATTTTCCCTATCACTGACGTATTGGCATGTTTAATGTCACCTTGTAAATCAAGAAGAATTTAATTACTGGAAAATACGAGTAAATAATGTTCATATGAGATCAAATTACCACCACAGGTTCAAACTAGCTGCTTAAATGCATTCATCTGTTCCTATGACTTTTGGTAAATCCTAGTTTATTCCATCATCTGTTAACTCTCTACCATTTTTAGAAGGTGTCTTAAGTTAAAAATGTGGGTGAAAGATGAAAAATGCAAATCATACTTTTTGTTCACTACATTTTACAAATGGTCTTGAAATTAATTCTATTCTAGTCATTGGCAAACTTTTCAATATACAGAATGTAATATCAATGTCCTGAAGAACTGGAGAACACAAATATGCATTATAACAAAAGCAGTATAAAATATGCATTGTTTGATGGGTTCCACATGATAGACAATAAATGGGGACTATGTTTTGAGAGACATGAGTTTTGCTTGATATCCCAGCTCATAAATGAACAGTTGAGAAAATCACAAGCCTATTGTTTCTGTGATTGAGCAAAATTTTCAACCTCTTTGAAAGTCTGTTTGCACAATCTTATATTAATGTATATATTTATTGATTTTTATGCATTTCATACAACACATGGTAATCATATTTAGATGCCCTTCCTATCTGCAACCCCACAGCTCACCTACAGGATTTCCTGCACTCTGTCATATATTTAACGGCCTATCCAATCAAGTTTGTTTCTCCAGTTGTCCCTTGGTGCATGTACTTCTAGTTTTGTTTCATTTATTTTGAGACAAGGTCTCCCTGTATCTCTAGATGGCCTGAAACTTGCTATGTAGACCAGGCTGGTCCCAGCCTCACAGATATCCCCCAGCCTCTGCCTCCCTAGTGCTAAGATTAGTGGCGTGAGCCACCATGCCAAGACTGTTTCCAAATTCTTAACTCCAAAATAGAAAAATCTGAATGATATAAGAATCATCGATATTTCTAGGATGAAATCAAAACAACAAAGCAGTAAGAAAACAAATGACCCACTCAAAAGATAGAGTAAAGAGCTGAATAGAGACCTCACAAGTGAGGAAGAAAAATGGCACAGAAAAGTCTTAAAAAGTATTCAACATCGTTAATAATTAAGGAAATGCAAATTAAAACCACTTTAAGGTATCATCTCACTCCAACAAGACTGGCTAGGATCAAGAAAACAAATGATACCAAATGCTGGAGAGGTTGTGGGGAAAGGGGTACATTCATCCACTGCTGGTGTGAATGTAAACTCTTACAACCACTATGGAAAGAGGTGTTGGGAACCCCTAAAAGACTCAAAATGAACCTACCACCTGACCTAGTCATACCAATCCTGGGTGTATAGCCACAAGACTCATGGTACTGCAGAGATACATGCCCATCCATGTTTATTGCAGCTCTCTTCACAACAAAGAGCTGGAACCAACCCAAGTGCCCCTCAACCAATGAGTGGATAGAGAAAATGTGGTACAACTACACAATTGAGTTCAGTGCAGTGGTAAAGAAAGATGACATTGGGGGCTGGAGAGATAGCCTAGTGGTTAAGAGCACCGACTGCTCTTGCAGAGGACCCGGGTTTGGTCCCCAGCACCCACATGGTGGCTAAGAACCGTCTGTAACTCCAATTCCAGGAGAACTCCAGTTCTAGGGGAATCCAAGACACTCTTCTGACCTCCACGGCATTGCATGACACGGGTGCACAAACCTGCATGCAGACAGTACATTCATACACATAAAATAAATAAAATTTGCCAGGCGTGGTGGCCCATGCCTTTAATCCTAGCACTTGGGAGGCAGAGGCAGGCAGATCTCTGTGAGTTCAAGGCCAGCCTGGTCGACAGAGTGAGCTCCAGGCCAGCTGGGTATAAAGGGAGACCCTGTCTCAAAAATACCACCCCCAAAAAGAAAGATGATATCATGAAGTTTGCAGATAAATGGATGGAACTAGAAGATATTATGCTAAGTGAGGTAACACAGTCCCAGAAAAACAAATGACAAATGCATTCCTCATTTGTGGATGCTAGCATCAAGTAAGGTAAACTGAGTAACATTAATGTTATATTTCTCTTCATCTAAATGCAACTGTGCTTTTAGAATGTTAATCCCTTAATGGGCTCTAGAATTAACCCACTACTTATTTTCAGACTTTATAATTTTGGTACAAGGGTGGAGGTTAGGTAATCATATCTTAGAGCAATATCAAATTAAAAGGGAAAATGTGAAAAAAGATGCTTATGAAATAAAAAATTGCTGATATTTCTAGGATGAAATCAGAGAAATATGAAACTTTACAAATGTGCACTACAAGTTAAATGCTCTCTATTTTTAAATTTGTATAAATTATCCCCTAGAAGAACACAGGAAATATCAACTAATGTTAATATAGAAGATATGGAGCAGTGACTCAGAGAATATAATTGAATTATTCCAGATCACATGTGAAGAGGTTCACAGTATTCATACACAGGAACACTCACTTCTTAAGTATATTCCCTACACAATACCCCAGTGATTCTTTTGAGTTCCCAAGTACATGACCAGGAGTGTTTACAACACCCTTAACATTTCAAAGTTACAGAGAACCAGTAACTAAATATAAAACTCCCTTCGTAAAAAGAAATAATGTTTTGTAATATTTCTTGCTACAAACAACATGTTTGTTATTTTATGTGTGTGAGCATATTATCTGCATGTGTGTAAGTGTATGCGTGTCCCTCTTCGTGAACTCTGTGAAAAACCCACAGAGTTCAGAAGAGGGAGTTGGATTCCCTGGAATGGGAGTTATGGACTGTTGTCAGCTGCCACATGGGTGCTGGGAATTGAACTAGGGTCCTCTGTAAGAGCAGCCAGTACTCTTAACTGCTGAACCATCTCTCCAGCCCCTATGACCCTATTTTTAAAAGCTAATATATATTTAAAAACAATATAGCCATCAATGAATTAAAATGCTTATTTAATATATGATGTTTTTAGATATTATGAATATTAGTATAATCTGGTAAGCACATACATTATCATAACATTGTTTTGAATATATTAGACATTTTCCTATGCAAAATCAGATTGATGGAACTTGCCTGCAATCTCACCACTTTGGAGGTGAATACAGAATGATCAGGAATTCAAGATCATCCTCACATACATATTGAATTTGAGGCACAAATGAAAAGTGAGCTTGCCTCAAAGACAAGAAGAAGAAAGAAAGAAAGAAAGAAAGAAAGAAAGAAAGAAAGAAAGAAAGAAAAGAAGAAAGAAAGAAAGAAAGAGAAAGAAAGAAAGGTGGGAAGAAGGAAGGAAAGAAGGAAGGAACGAAAGAAAGGAAAGAAAGAAAGAAAGAGAGAGAGAAAGAAAGAAAGAAAGAAAGGTGGGAAGAAGGAAGGAAAGAAGGAAGGAACGAAAGAAAGGAAAGAAAGAAAGAAAGAGAGAGAGAAAGAAAGAAAGAAAGAAAGAAAGAAAGAAAGAAAGAAAGAAAGAAAGAAAGAAAGAAAGAAAGAAAGAGAAAGAAAGAAAGGTGGGAAGAAGGAAGGAAAGAAGGAAGGAACGAAAGAAAGGAAAGAAAGAAAGAAAGAAAGAAAGAAAGAAAGAAAGAAAGAAAGAAAGAAAGAAAGAAAGAAAGAAAGAAAGAAAGAAAGAAAGGGACATTGTTTTTCTGCAGAGCAAAATAGGAGAAAACATCCCCATGATAGAACTACAAGTAATCTTATTTGTCTACTGTCTGTACTATTCTCGCCCAGAGAGCAACAATCAGCTGTATCCTCTGGTACTTGTTTGTACAAATATCGACTCATGCTACACCTGAAGCTCTGTGTCTTAATGAGCTACAACTTCTTGGACTCCTGCAAATTCAGTTTTCCCTCATGGTTCTTGAGTAATTATCTAATGGTTTAATAGATATAGGAAATTATGGTCAAGGATTCCAACTGTAATTTTTCACTTATGAAAAAATAGAGCATAGCTCCTTAAAGGTCATATTGACAGCATAAGAGATCATAGGATAGTGTTTTCAGACAGAGATCCACAAGGGTGGCTAGGAGGTACTGGAATATAACCTTCTCCCTGGGATTTCTGCATATAATGAAACCATGAAATCATTTTACAAAGTTGTCTTCCATTTTTGAAAAAAAGTCTTTTTAAATTTTTTTTTAATTTTCTTTTTTTATTGATGCTTTGTGTATTTCATACATCATTTTCCAATTCAGTTCAGGCATATTTCCCTTTCCCTTACCCCCACCCCACCTCACCTCATCCCAGATCATGCATTCTGCCTTAACTTTCTGGCATCTTTCACTCAGTTTTTTTTTTTCATTTTTTTAACAATAAGTGATAATTTATGAGTACAAGCATCCTTCATGTAAAACCAGTTTGCAAGCAGTTGTGCCCAAACCCACACAGACCCTTGGTCCCACCATCCAGCAGGACGGGCTTGTATGTTCAATCAAGTTGATCAAATGAGTGTCCAGACTATATTGCTGTAGTTTCACCGTTCACCCCAATCGCAGCCCTTACATTCTACCACACCCCCTCTTCCACAGATTGTTCCCTATGCTTAGAAAAGGGGCACAGGGACTGGAGAGATGGCCTAGCGGTTAAGAGCTCTGACCGCTCTTGCAGAGGACCGGGGTTTGATCCCCAGCACCCACATGGCGGCCGAGAACTGTCTGAAACTCCAATTCCAGGAGAACTCCAGTTCCAGGGGAATCCGACACCCTCTTCTGACCTCCGCAGCATTGCATGACACGGGTGCACAGACTTGCATGCAGAGATTACATTCATACCCATACGGAAATAAATAAAAAATTTAAAAAAAAAGAAAAGGGGCACAGGTGGATGAGAAGCAAAACAGTCTACTTTCTCTGGAGCTGTTGTCTTGGACTCTGGTCAATTCTGGCTGTTTCCTTTCAGGGGCTGACAGTTTTTCCAGGAATAACCTTTCGATCCTACTAATGAAGCACAAGCAATTAGATATATAAGTATTTAAACAGTACTAATTGTTATGGTAGGTTACTTTGGTATAGACACAGATGTTTGGATGGTATGTTAATCCATGAATTACATTTTTTTCTGTTAAATATGACAGGGTCTTACTGTGGTTTATAACATCTCCTAACCTGTAGAGGATATAAGCTTGTGGCATCAGCAATGGGTTATTCCTCCAAGGAGAGAGCCAATAGCCAATTAGATTTGGGATATACAGGCATATGGCTGCCTCTGCTGCACAGTATTTCTAGGCAGGTTAGGTGTAGCTGGTGCTGACGGTGGAGTCTTGCTTGACTCAAGGAGACCCGTATTTGCTTTATTGGTTTAGTGGCCTTTGGTAACACTCTCTGGTATTCGAGAGGCCATCCGTACACTTGCATGTGTGGTCTCAATATATCTTTCCCATGTTAATGTCAGGTCTTTGGCAGCATGGCCTTATTGGCTCTCTTCTTGCAGGTATCCCAGTTTAGAGGCAAGGAGCCTTTACCTTTTGTGGGGCCTTGGATCCTCTGGCCAACATCTCCTTGGTAGAATAATCCATTGCTGATGTCAGAACTTCTGTATTGATATATTTTGCTTAAGTGCATAGCTTAAGGAGACTTTAGTATTATATTTGGTTCTGAATAGAGAATAATCCTTTTCACAGTTCCTATGTCTATTAGTCAATTAAAGAAGGCAGTTTTACCGNGACCCGGGTTCGATCCCCAGCACCCACATGGTGGCTAAGAACCGTCTGTAACTCCAATTCCAGGAGAACTCCAGTTCCAGGGGAATCCGAGACCCTCTTCTGACCTCCGCGGCATTGCACGACACGGGTGCACAGACCTGCATGCAGACAGTACATTCATACACATACAAAAATAAATAAATGAAAATTAAAAAAAAAAAGACTAAGAGAAAGATGCAGGACATGTATGGCAGAATGCATGAACTGGGGTGGGGTGGGGGGAAGGGAAAAGGGAATATGTTTAAATTGAACTGAAAAATGATGTCTGTAATACACAAAACATCAATAAAAGTATTATAAAAATAAAATAAAATAAGTTTTTATATGAAAAAAGAACAATAGCTTAGAACAATTACTTGCAGATAACTACTAAACAATAGCCTAAGTCAATATATCCTGATAACTACTCAGCTTGCCATGCCTGCTTTCTATCCATCCTTAGTAACAAGCTTAATTAATTCACCGTTACAGGTGCTAAATAACAAACTAAGCACAGCCAGTAGGTAGATGCAGATATCACAACAAAGTTGCAGTTGAAGCTCTGAGTTACCTATTGCCCCGAATGCATGTGCTAGAAGTTCAGAACTTTCCCCTATCAATTACGTTGGAAACAAAATGACTATATTTTTAATTTTATTTTTATTGAATTTTGGCAATTTTCATATAATATAACTTGATAGTATTTAGATACCCTCCACTATTCATACCTCCCTGCACTGCACCAGCACCAGCACCTGATATAATGTAGTCACATATCTATTCATCTATCTATCTATCATCTATCATCTATACAATGGTCTATAGAATCCATTTGTCTCCAAACGTCCAGACACCTACTTTTCAACATGGGACAATCAAAACTTACTGTGGCTTTGGAAGCGATGAAAAAGAAATTTAAAATGGGGCTGGAGAGATGGCCTGGCGGTTAAGAGCGCTGACTGCTCTTGCAGAGGACCCGGGTTCGATCCCCAGCACCCACCTGGGTGCTGAAAACCGTCTTTACCTCCAGTTCCAGGGGAATCCAACACCCTCTTCTGACCTCCGTGGCATTGCACGACACGGGTGCACAAACCTACATGCAGACAGTATATTCATGCACATACAAAAATAAACAAAATTAAAAAAAAACAAGAAATTTAAAATACATGTCTATCTGTTGAAAATCAGAGAATTTTAATTTAGATTATATTTTTGGATCCTTGTTCCAGTGTCTAAAGATTTTAGTATCTCATCTTTGATGAAGAACAGGCCAATTTGTTATGTAAGAACAAAGGTAATGACAGCCATTGTGTTCCAGCTGTAAAGACCAGCAGTCCTTTTTCAGGGTAACAATAGCGTGTGGGAGCATTAGGGAAATAAAAACACTGACAGATATATTTACCATTGCAATACGTCTTCAACTAAGAATGGCTTTACAGAGAAAGCCAAGAAGACATGTCATCAAACAGATTTCTACAGTGTACAAGCCAGCTTCTTTTTTTTTTTTTTTAATTTTCTTTAAAGTCCAATTGAGTCCTTTTTTCACTTTGTTCTGTGGTCAGCTTGTTGGCGACAAGTCTTTTCCACTGGAGAATTGCTCACATGACCGTCCCAGGGTAGGCTGCACCAGTCATTCAGAGCTACGAGGAAGAAGAGGCTGGGAAAAACACCCCCAAATAGTTCAACACATTCATCTCCACCAAAGACTGAACCTCATTTTCTCTAAATTGGAAAACAAAAGTAGAAAGCCCATTGTTTTCAGTGCATTATGCATCTTTTACTTGTAAACACTTGAAAATGGTTCCAATTACTTTAATGTTGTTCATTGATCATGGATTAAACTGGAAGAATGAGACCCGAGCAGCTCCACCCCTCATAGGAACAAAGAGATTTCAACATTTTGATGAATAACAATGGGAATTTGAATCATTTTGCATATTCAACTGTGCCTTTTTAAACCTAAATCTAAGCATGTTGTTTTTTTAGTTTTTGTTATTTGTTATATATATATATATATATATTGTGTTTTGCCCACATTTATATAAGTGCACATATATGCAATATTCAGTTATCTAAACTGCTTAGCCATCTCTCCATTTTTTTTTTTTTTGCTTTTTTTTTTTTGTTTTGTTTTACTTTTTTTTTTTTTGTTGTTTTGTTTTCAAACCATTACATAGCTGATAATTAGGTATCAAAATAAAATGATACTCATACTATTTATAAGAAATTCTTTTTTTTTTATTATTTATTTTTCGTATGTGTATGAATGTATTGTCTGCATGCAGGTCTGTGCACCCGTGTCGTGCAAGACCGCGGAGGTCAGAAGAGGGTCTTCGATTCCCTGGATATTAGTTGGAATTGGAGTTCCAGACGGTTCTTGAGCCGCCATGTGGGTGCTGATCGAACCCGGTCCTCTGCAAAGATGCAGTCAGGTGCTCTTAACCTCTCCAGCCCCAAGAAATTCTTAATATTGTAAAATTTGTGTGTTGATAAACAATTTTAGGCTATATACTCCACATGTTCTATAAAATATTTGTTATAAAGAATCTAGAACTCTTTTATAATTTAGATACCAAAAAGTTTCAATATCTAATAATGATAAGAATAAATAATGTGCTGTTTTTTTTTTCATTTTTTATTTGTTGTGTGTATACAAGTGTTAGTCCTACATGGGTGCAAGTTCTCATGGTGAAGAGAGTGTTGGATCCTGTAACTGGAGCTTGTGACAGCTGTTAGATGCCCTGTGCATGCTGAGAATTGCACCCAGGTCCTCTGGAAAAGCAGCCAGTGAGTGCATTTAACTACTGAGCTATCTCTCCAGCCTGTGTCAACAGTTGTTTAAAATTGGATAATATTTGATGTGTCTAATAGTCTCAATAAAATATGTTTTATTAATTTTAATATAATTTTTTTTCTGATTCATGAATGTATATTTATTTATTTTTTTTAATTTATTTTTGTATGTGTATGAATGTATTGTTTGCATGCAGGTCTGTGCACCCGTGTCGTGCAATACCGCGGAGGTCAGAAGAGGGTCTCAGATTCCCCTGGAACTGGAGTTCTCCTGGAATTGGAGTTACAGACGGTTTTTAGCCGCCATGTGGGTGCTGGGGATCGAACCCGGGTCCTCTGCAAGAGTGTCGGTGCTCTTAACCGCTAGGCTATCTCTCCAGCCCCATGAATGTATATTTATGAAAAGAGTTCCAATTCCCTGCTTAGATCAAACCCACTATATCTATAAATAATCTGGCCTAAGTTTTCCTCTGCGACATTTGTGAAAGTCATTAACTTCTTGAAATTTAAAATTCCTGACACACTTAGAAGAAACTGTTAGAAAAAACCATAGGTAGTACTATACAAGATATATATGCAGGAAACAACTTTTTAAGTGGGAAATAAGTTGCTTGGGAATTAAAGTCAACAATTGACAAGTGGGACCTCATTGAATTAAAAATTTTCTGTATAGTAAAGGAAACACTCAAGTGAAGAGGAAGCCCACAGAATAGAAGAAAATCTTTACTGCTACACTAATCTGACAGAGAAATAATATCATCATTATAGAAAGAACAACAGTAAAAATAAAGAATCCAGAAAATAGATGAACCAATCAAACGATGGGCTATGGATCTATATCCAGAGCTCTCAAATGAAGAAATAAAAATGTATAATAAAAAAATTAAGCCAGGCATGGTGGTGCATGCCTTTAATCCTAGCACTTGGGAGGCAGAGACAGGTGGATCTTTGTGAGTTCAAGGCCAGCCTGGCCTACAGAGTGAGCTCCAGGACAGCTGGGGCTACAGGGAGACCCTGTCTTGAAACAAACAAACAAAAAAAAATGTAAAAGGTGTTCAAGATTCTTAGTAAATAGGGACATGCAAACTAAAACCACATTAGGATTTAATCTTACCCCAGTCAGAATGGCTAAGATTAGGAGGAAAATGACATCAAAAGTTGACAAGGATGCAGGGAAAAGGGCAACCCTCATTCACTTCTGGTGGGATTGCAAAGTCCTGCAACCAGTATGGAAAGCAATATGGAGAACTCTTAAAATACTAAAAACGCATCTACCATATAGCCTGGTTATACCACTCTTTTTTGTGCTTTTATTGATGTTTTGTGTATTTCAGACATTTTTCAATTCAGTTTAGGCATATTCCCTTTTCCCTTTCCCCCGACCCCACCCCAGATCATGCATTCTGCCATAACTGTCCTGCATCTTTCTCTCAGTCTTTTTATTATGCTTAGGAATTCACATTTTCCTCCATTAATTTTATATTACTCTAAAATATGGATACATACTCTCCACCCATATACAATAATTACAGAGTCTGAAAATAAGTGGTCGGTGGATTCCTGAGCCCATTGAGAGATTTACATTATAACAACATAGTTGCTTTCAGATAAACAGAAATATAACAATAATGTTGTTCAATTTGCCTTTCATATGGGGGGATTGGGGATTAGCATCCACAAATGAGGGAAACCATTCACCATTTGTTTTTCTGGGACTGTGTTACTTCACTTAGCATAATGGCTTTGAGCTTCATCCATTTACTTGCAAAGTTCATGATGTCATCTTTCTTTACTGCTGAATAGTACTCCATTGTGTAGATGTACCACACTTTTTTCATCCACTCATCTGTTGAGGGGCATTTGGGTTGGTTCCAGTTCTTTGCTATTGTGAAGAGAGCTGCAATAAACATGGATGGACATGTATCTCTGCGATAGGATGAGTCCTTTGGGCATATACCCAGGAGTGGTATGGCTGGGTCAGGTGGTAGGCTCATTTTAAGTCCTTTAAGGGTTCTCCACACTGCTTTCCATAGTGGTCGTACAAGTTTACATTCCCACCAACAGTGGGTGAGTGTTCCCCTTTCCCCACAACCTCTCCAGCATCTGTTGTCTTTTTTTTTCTTGATCTTAGCTAGTTGTATAGGAGTGAGATGATATCTGAGAGTGGTTTTAATTTGCATTTTCTTAATTATTAATGAAGGTGAACACTTTTATAAAAAGTTTTTAATTTAATTTATTTTTTATGTGTATGAATTTACTGTCTGCATTTAAGTTTGTGCACCTGTGTCATGCAATGCCGTGGAGGTCAGAAGAGGGTGTTGGATTCCCCTGGAACTAGAGTTAAAGATGGTTCTCAGCCACCATGTGGGTGCTGGGGATTGAACCCTGGTCCTCTGCAAGAGCAGTTGGTGCACTTTTTAAGATGTTTTTCAGTTATCTTTAATTCCTCACTGGTGAAGTTTCTGTTCAGCTCTTTATTCCATCTTTCGAGTAGGTCATTTGTTTTCTTACTTCTTGACGTTAATGCTCTGTCAGTTGCATCTATCCAAAGGACTCAGCTTGCTGTAGAGACACTTGTACATCTATTTCCATTGCTGCTCTTTTCACAATTACTAAAACATGTAAACAACCTAAGCGCCCCTCAACCAATGAATGGAAAATGAAAAGATGGAACTTTTACATGTGGAGTTCTACCCAGCAGTGAGGAAAGATGAATTTCTGAAATTTGCTGGTAAATGCTGGAGCTAAAAAATGTTGTACTAAGTGAAATAACAGACTCAGAAGAACAAGTAACATGTTCTGTCTCATTTGTGGAACTTAGCTCCAAATCTTAGAAGTTATTTATCCTTATTTAACTGCAGGATCCAGGTTAAAAAATTAAAAAAAAAAAAGTAAGGGGAGGATAAAGGAGGAACAGTAGCCCAAGAGAGAGGGATAGTAAGAGATGTGTTTTTCCAAGTGGGAATGGGGAAAATGGGGACCTTTAGCTGAAAAGACAGGAGGAGGATTATACATGGAACCATGGAGGTAGGGGAAGAAGAAGTGGAAGAGAGGAAGGATAACAAGAGAGAGGTACAATCCAGGAGGAGATAAGGAAAATGGGGATAGTCACCCGGGGAGAGAGGGTGGAGGGTTAGAGAGAGAAAGAGAGAGAGAGAGAAGAGAGAGAGAGAGAGAGAGAGAGAGAGAGAGAGAGAGAGAGAGAGAATATAATGTTCATGTGGTTTGGAAAAGAGTACAGAAATATAATGAGTCAAAAACCTACTGAAAAATTATACCTCACATATCTCGACATGTGTCCAGAAGTATAGCTGATGGCTCCATATCAAGAAACACATTGCTATCAAGAGAAACCTCCCTTTGAATTGATGGTCAGGGTAGTCCAAGAAACTCCCAAAATAACATGTCATTGCCACAGATGGTTAATTATCTCCTAGAACTTGAAGGTAAGACCCTACTGCTGAAGGCAGGGCATGATTTGAACACAGGACTCGGAGCAATGGAGCTGGAACCGACCTGGAATCCTCCTCCCTGAAGACCAGCTCTCATATTTCTAAAGGACACTATGGAAGCTGGTAAGGGAGGTGATCAATCAATCTTCCAACCCCAGCTATGAAGTCTAATAACCAACACAATGACCAACACAATGAATACAAACTATATCCATTGCTGCATTAGTGACAACTTTGTTTTGTGGGTAATCAATAGAAATCTAATTAAACATAAAACCCACACACGGGGAGGGAACTCATATGTTGTCCTGAAAACATAGACAAATATACACAGCTGGAAAGGTTATAGATGCTCTCTGTGTCTCCCACATCCCTAGATAAACATAATTTCTTACTGTATGCTAAATGCATTTTTTTTTGGTCTTTTCACGACAGGGTCTCCCTGTAGCCCCAGTTGTCCTGGAACTTGCTCTATAGACCAGGCTGGCCTTGAACTCACAAAGATCCGCCTACCTCTGTCTCCAGTTTCCTGAGAGCTAGGATTTAAAGGCAAGCACCACCACCACCAAGCCCGGCTTAAATACACTTTTTATATTTACAGTCAAGTATAGCTCTCAATTCTTATCAAGCTACTTTTTGCAACAGATGAGGACTATTACAGAGTTTTATAACTGGCCAAACATGGAGAATATGGGCCTGTGAGATGCACAGCCTTACCTGACACGTCTACAATGCAATCTATATAATTAAGGTTCATGGAACATACTAGAATAAGAGGTAGAGAGAATTTAATCTTTGAACTCTCACCAGTGAAGCTTCCTCATGCAACAGAGGGTGATTAACACCAAAAAAGATGACTTTCTCAAATGTAGAGAATAAGAGAGTGCAGAGTGTCTGTCCCTAAGATAAGGCTCCTATATTAAACCTCTGTCTCTCAGGGTACAG
Organism: Rhizomys pruinosus; assembly: GCA_009823505.1. Lineage (NCBI taxonomy): Eukaryota > Metazoa > Chordata > Mammalia > Rodentia > Spalacidae > Rhizomys > Rhizomys pruinosus. Next base: position 6,005,586 of record VZQC01007142.1, on the reverse strand, counting down.
GGACCTGTGAAAGAGAGGGCAGAAGTACTGCAAAAGTAGAGGGGGAATGGATGACCACAAGCAAACGCAGTTTTCTGGTGGTTGGCAACTTAGTCACGTGTATGTACAGCAATGTTGACAGCATGCACAAGCCCCATGCAAACTCAAATGAGAAATAAAACCCAACATAAAGTTGGGGAAATGGCCAGCAGGCACCAACATTAGCTGAGGAACATACAGGCAGCTTCTGAAGCCATCTACAGAAAGCTCTGCATCAGATCATTTTGCTGTTCCAGTTGAAAAGTAGTTAAAAATGTTCAAAGTTTTGAGAGATTAACCACTAAATCAGTCTGTCAGCATTCTTTAAGGAACAATTGATGCTAAACTTAATTCAAAATGTGGGTACAGATTTAAACTTAAGTACATTGTATAATATAAAATAATCCTAGCCTATATATGACATATATTTCTTCATCTATATTATTTATGTTCTGTTCACAAACAGTCCATATTCATAAATATCATGCTTAGATTGATTTATTTTTGTCTTTGTACACAGCGAGTTCTTCAAGCTCCCAGAATTTTAATTAATCTGGATTTGGTGTATAAATTCTTTGTGCCTTGATTAATACTGAGCAGGCTTTATTTAATTAAAGGGAAAGACTGGTGAAAAACATTTTAATCAAAATTTTTGTATGCATACAACGCATTTGTACTTAATATTCAGATAAGAGAAAATATGCTGATTTATTATATTTATTTTTAATTTTTTAATAAGGTAATACTCCTGTCCACTATGATGAATCCTTTTCAGTACCTAGTTTTTATCAAAGTCACAAATGTGGAGAAGAGGAACAATACTGAGAGGCAAGCAAAGTTTAGGCTAGTAAGATGTTCACCAGAGAGCTCGCAGATCTTTGGTGAGCACAAAGGACCTTATATTATTTCAACCAGTCCCAGTCTCTCTGTTTAGGCCTTCTAAGGTTACTTATTTGTATATATTAAATACAGGGATTTGAAAGACGGTTTAGTGGTTAAGACCATTTGCTCTTCTTGACAAGAATCAAGGTTTAATTCTCATCACCTACACTGTGGCTTATAAGATTTGTAACTCCAGTTCCAGAGTGTACAACACTTTTTTTTATTGATGCTTTGTGTATTTCATACATCATTTTCCAATTCAGTTCAGGCATATTGCCCCTCCCTTCCCCCCTGCCCCCACCCCATCCCAGATCATGCATTTTGCCATAACTGTCCTGCATCTTTCTCTCATTTTTTTCTTCGTTTTTTAGCTATAAGTGATGATCCTTGAGTACAAGCATCCTTCATATGAAACCAATTTGCAGGCTGTTGTGCCCAAACCCTCACAGCCCCACCATCCAGTGGGGGGTGAGGGGTTGTATGTTAAATCAAGTTGATCAAATAAGTGTCCAGACTACATTGCTGTAGTTTCACCATTCAACCCAATCGTAGCCCTTACATTCTACCATGCCCCCTCTTCCACAGATTGTTCCCTAGGTTTAGAAAAGGGGCACAGGTGGATGAGAAGCAAAACAGTCCACTCTCTCTGGGGCCGTTGTCTTGGACTCTGGTCAATTCTTGCTGTTTCCTTTCATGGGCTGACAGTTTGTCCAGGAATAACCTTTCAGTCCTAAGAATGAAGCACAAGCAGTTAGATATATAGGTATTTAAACAGCACTAATAGTTATGGTAGGTTACTTTGGTATAGACACATATGTTTGGATGATATGTTAATCCATGAATTACATTTTTTCCTGTTAAATATGACAGGGTCTTACTGTGGCTTATAACATCTCCTAACCTGTAGAGGATGTAAGCTTGTGGCATCAACCATAGGTTATTCCTCCAAGGAGAGAGCCAATAGCAAATTAGGTTTGGGAAATACAGGCATATGGCTGCCTCTGCTGCACAGTATTTCCAGGCAGGTGAGGTGTAGCTGGTGCTGACGGTGGAGTCTTGCTTGACTCAGGGAGACCCGTATTTGCTTTATTGGTTGAGTGGCCTTTGGTAACACTCTCTGGTATTCCAGAGGCCAACTGTACACTTGCATGTGTGGTCTCAATACATCTTTCCCATGTTAACGTCAGGTCTTCAGCAGCAGGGCCTTATCACCTCTCTTCTTGCAGGTATCCCAGTGTAGAGGCAAGGAGCCTTTACCTTTGTTGGACCTTGGATCACCTGGCCAGCATCTCCCTGGTAGAATAATCCATTGCTGATGTCAGAGCTCCTGTATTAATATATTTTGCTTAAGTGCATAGTTTAAGGACTTTAGTATTATACTTGGTTCTGAACAGAGAATAATCTTTTTCACAGTTTTACCAGTTTTATAAGAGATTACCTCTATAATAGTTGTCTCCAATTTACAGTTGGAGAGCGACCTCATCATCATCATATTTCTCCTTTTTCTATGGGGGGGGAAGCAAGAAATTCTCTCATATCAAAACCTTGCAGCACCTAGAAGGTAAGTTTCATTAGGACTCATTATAAGTAGTTGTTACAAGTAGGATGCACAGAGGGGTTCGATGTTTATAGCAATCTGAGGCTTTTCTTCCTTTCAATGTTCTGACAGGTCAACCTTTCAGTTGGCACTTTCTGGTACATCCTACTCAATGCAAACCTGTATCTTTTCTTTCTCAGCCATTAAGTTGGTGACATTTTGTCTTATTGGGACCCACAAATCTTTTCCTGTAGTTAGTTTTAGTCTGTACAGCAAAAGAAACAATAAAGGAAGTGAAGAGAAAACCCACAGAGTGGGAAGAAATCTTCACTGCAGATACATCTGACAAAGCATTAATTTCCAGTGTATACAAGCTACTCAAAAAACAAAGAAGAAAGAAAACAAATAAATCACTCAAAAGATGGAGCAAAGATCTGAATAGAGACTTCACAGAGGAGGAATTAGAGATGGCCGAGAAACATCTTAAGAAGTATTCAACATCGCTGATAATTAAGGAAATGCAAATTAAAACCACTTTGAGATATCACCTTACTCCAATAAGACTGGCTAGGATCAGGAACACGAATGATACCAAGTGCTGGAGAGGTTGTGGGGAAAGGGGAACACTCATCCATTGCTGGTGGGAATGTAAACTTGTACAGCCACTATGGAAAGCAGTGTGGAGAACACTTAGAACACTCAAAATGAGCCTTCCATTTGACCCAGTCATGCCACTCCTGGGTATATACCCACAAGACACATCTTACTGCAAAGATACATGCACAGCTATGTTTATTGCAGCTCTGTTCACAATAGCAAAAAGCTGGAACCAGCCCAGGTGCCCCTCAACTGACGAGTGGATAGAGAAAATGGTACATGTATACAATGGAGTTCTATGCAGCAATAAAGAGGGACAACATCATGAACTTTGCAGGTAAATGGATGGAGCTAGAAGACATTATGTTAAGTGAAGTAACACAGTCCCAGAAAAACAAATGACAAATGGTGTCCCTCATATGTGGATGCTAGTACCAATAACCCAGATATAAATATTTCTCGTGGAGAGGGGTGCATAGTAAAAGAACAACAACAGAAAGACTGCATCAGAAAATGAACTGAACTGGTGAATTAGGAATGGGGGAGGGGTGGGAGAGGGACACGGGGGTGTATATTCGATTAATGCATATATAATTGAGGTGAGTTCAACAAGTACCCAGTTTTGCCTAGACACCGTCTACAGGAAATATGGTGTCTGAGGACTTAGTAAAAATAAATATGTGTATATTAAACAACATTGGTTTACAGACTCTGATAAAAACGGTAATGCATCTGAGTTAAATGGAGATATAAATCGCTGTTGTCCCCATTTGTTTTACATAAAATGTGTAGAGCAATAACTTTGGGATTGGCACACACAAATGTTCTCTATAATTTCTCTGTTGTACAGTATCACCTTATAGCATTCTCTTTAAGATGATTTAATGTAAAAATTAAGTTTGCTTCCCAAGTTAATCATATATAGTCACCCAAAACAACATGGGTGAACATGATTAAATCTGTGCCTTGATTCCACCCTATAGTTATGTATAATACAACTGTCTTCTGTAGATTCATGGGTTAAAAAAAAGGGGGGGGGATACAGATAGACATGAAACCTTTTTGTCAAAAACCTTGCAATTCAAATCCTAAAAAATGTACAACACCTTTTAATGGATTCTAGGAACAAGGCATACACACACGGATACACACACACACACACACAAACGCACACACACACACAAACACACATACACAAAAAACACACACAATACATATACATACATAGAGGTAAAAACTCATACTTGTAGATATATTTTTTTAAATTTTTTTGGTCTTTTTTTGAGACAGGGTCTCCCTTTAGTCCCAGCTGGCCTGGAGCTCACTATATAGATCAGGCTGGATTAAAGGTGTGAGCCACCACACCTGGCCTAAGATGGTTCCTAGCTGCCATGTGGGTGCTAGGAATCAAACCCAGGTCCTCTGCAAGAGCACTCAGTGCTCTTAACCTCTGAGCCATCTCTCCAGCCCATAGATTATTTTTAAAATAACATTGAGTTCAAAGTCACTTAGATAAAACACTTTGGAATATTTAGGGAATTTTAATTGAAAAATTTTTCAAATCCATGTATTTTTATGTCTAGTATATAAGAAAATGTATGTTTTTAAAAATAAAATGGCTTTAACAAATTTGTTAAGCCATTCAAAATTGTTCAATTTGTCTTTCTAATCAATTCTTTGTGTGTGTGTGTGTGCCTGCACATGAGTGTATGTGCTAATAAGCATATTTTCTTTCATAAAGTGCTTAATTTCTTTGAATAATTATTTATAAAATTATGTCACACATCAAGAAGATGATGAAATTACTTCCAAAATCAAACTTATGAAAAAATAGCCACTACTTATAATTCAAATATTTGTAAAGCAATGACAATTAAGAAAGTTATGTGGATTGCAGGAGTGAAAGTATTTGTAATTTTTATTTTTCTTTCTGTTTTTATGTACTCAAGAACATAAGTATTTGATTGAGCATGAAACAAACTTTAAAACCAACGTTGTAAAAATGCAATTTGGGGGCTGGAGAGATGGTTCTGAAATTAAGAACACAGGCTGTTCCTCAGAGAACTCAGATTCAGTTTCCAAAACCCATGTAGTGACAGGCAACCTGTGTAAATCCAGTTCTGGGGAATCCGTGGGCACCATATGCATGTGGGGTGGGACACTTACATACATGGAGGCCAAATATTCATACACATTAAATGCAAATTAACAATGTTAAATGAAATCTAATTTGCTTGACATTTTAATTGGATTTTATATGTAAAATCATGGTTAAATGTTATTCTTCTGTACAAAATATGAAATAAAGCATATCTGCAATAGTCCTTCCATAGATTTATCAAGTGATAATGTCTAATGTCTAATTTTATAATTAAGTCAGCATTTTCACTAGTGACATACAATATAATTTGACTAGTAAGTGACATTCTGGCATAAATATTTGTTAGTTTGTAGTTGGTATATTCGGTTCTTATTTTATTATTTGAAGGTATAATGGGCTGTGCTTGATACCTTGTCACATTGAAACACTCGGATAGAAGGAACTTTATCTAAGTGATTTCCTTTGGTGTACTGACCCCTGGGCAGGTGATTCTAAGTTGCATGAGAAAGTAAGCTGAGTCCAAGCCAGGAAAGCAAGCAAGTAAACAACATACTTCCAAGGTTTGTGCTCCAGATTCTTGCCCTAATTTCTTGCTTTGCCTTCCCTTGATATGGACTGAAAGCTGTAAGCCATATAAACTATTTCTTCCCCAACTTGGTTTTGGTCAGTGTTTATTATCACAGCAATAGAAAGTGACTAGGATAGAGATTGTTGCCAGAAGTGGGACATTGCTGTGGGAGATGTTTTGGGAGAGGATTGTGGAAGCATTTGGAACTTTGGGTCAGAAAAGCCACTGAGTGAGTGGAATTTTGTGAGTTGTTGCTATAGCGCTTGAAACAGTTATGCTGAAGAGAAATACAGATGATGGAGGCTTGGCTGCTGAAGTTTCAAGGTATTCAAAGAATGCCAGGGCCATTTATGAGATATTCTGAATTGAGAAACTGTGGGTATTGGTTGCCTGGTGTATTAGTCAGTTTTCTGTTGCTGTGATAAAACACCATGACCAAGGAACTTATAAAAGGTAGAGTTTATTTGAGCTTACGATTGGTGGTTCCAGGGAATTAGAGTCTATTGTGGCAGGAGGCGTGGCGGCTGGATCTGGAGCAGCAAATTGAGGGTCACATCTCGCAAAGAGTACAGGAAACAGAGAGAGCAACTGTAGACCAAGAGGCTTGTTAAAACTCACTAAGCCTGCCCCTAGTGACACACTTCCCCCAGCATGGCCACACCTTCTAAGACCTCCAAAAACAGTGCCACAAACTGGAGACAAATGTCTGAATACTTACAGCCTATGGGGGACACTCATTCAGACCGCCACACCTGGGGATGAAAAATAAGCTGGGATTAGGAAGAGACCAGAGGTACTGAAGCAAAACCTTTGCTTCACAGGGGTAATTGATGTTAGTAAGGTGGGTCTGAAAGATCAGCTGTTGAGTAATAAGACATTATTGTCACTGAAGTAGAATCCTCTGGTAAGTACTACCTTTGGGTCAACATACATAGGCTGTGGTCCAGAGGGAGCCAAGACTGCACATCAAATTTCCAGCAAAACTTGGCACTGTATAAGAATCTTACAGATGGTATTGGCATTGAAGGAGAAAAGGGGTCATGGAGAGACTCTGAGGTTTTGTACATGAAATGCCAGGATAGCCCCTTGGTGAAAATATAGCCTCAGTGCCAGTGAACAAGCCCAGAACTGAAGTGACTGTAGAGGAATCTGGGGTGGCACCTTGAGTGCATAGGAGAACTCATTAAAGAAGGTGAAGCTGCAGCCTCAATTTCAGTAGAAACCCTGAACATTGGAGAAGCCAGGACCAAGAGTAGCAGCACCTGTGGAATAGAGCCAGCATGAGCATACAAGGTAAGTCGAGTGTGCTGTGGATGCCAGAGCCAAAGAACTGGAATTGCCCAAGCCCTTTGGATCTCAGAAGATCATGGGTGAATCCCAGATCATCAGCCTTGAGGTACAGTACTGGGCCTTAGTTTTGCTAAATTGTGCTCAGTTCTTTCTTTTGAAAATAAGAGCGTATATAACTTTTTTTTTTAAATTTTACTGGAGAACACAGATAAGAGAACTTAAAGAAACATTAAAGTTTTGAAGTACTTGAATTTTTAAGGGCTTTGAGTTTTTAAAAATCATACCATTTGTATTATAAATATTATCAGCCCTTAGGGATAAGAAATGGATATGTTGGGCTGGAGAGATAGCCTAGTGGTTAAGAGCACCGACTGCTCTTGCAGAGGACCCGGGTTCGATCCCCAGAACCCACATGGCGGCTGAGAACCGTCTGTAACTCCGATTCCAGGAGAACTCCAGTTCCAGGGGAATCCGAGATCCTCTTCTGACCTCCGCGGCATTGCACGACACGGGTGCACAAACCGACATGCAGACAGTATATTCATACACTTATAAAAATAAATAAAATTAAAATTTTTTTAAAAAAGAAGTGGATATATTGTGGTTTAATAGTGATGTTTGTCAAGTTGACAAGGGGTCAATTGTGCTGGATGGCTGCAATTGTCAACCTGACACACCTGGATAGAGAGAACCGCAATGGAGGAATTTTCTCCATTGGACTTCCATGTTGCCATGTTTGTGGGGCATTTTGTTCATTGTTGAGTGCTGTGGGAGGACTCAGCCCACTGTGGGTTGTGCCACCCCAGGACACCTGGGCTGTATAAGAAACATTTTACAGTTTTTCAATTTCTCCACACTGCTCTCCATATTGGTTGCACAAGTCTGCATTCCCCCAAGCAGTGAATGAGAGTTCCCGTCTCTCCACATCTTCACCAGCATTTGGTACCTTTTTTTTCTTTTGATCTTAGCCACTCTGAGCAGAGTAAGGTGAAATCTTCAAAGGATTTTTAAAATACAGATTTTGATCTGTATTTCTCTAATGGCTAAGTATCCAGTTATACCACTCCTTGACATATGTCCAAAGGACTCATCCTACTATGTGACCCTATGTCCTTGTTTGCTGCCACGCTTCTTACAATAGCAAAGAACTGGAAACCATCTAAATGTCCCTCAATTGACAAATGGATAAAGAACATGTGCTGCTTTTGCTCAATGGAGTTCTACTCAGCTGTATGAAAAGATAAAGTTATGAAATTTGCAGGTAAATGGATGGAAATAGAAACTGTTATACTACGTAAAGTAACAGCAACTGAGAAAAACAAGTGACATGGTCTCCCTCATTTGTGGTTTGTAGTTCCAACCCCTTATGGGAGCCAGGAAAATGGAAAGGAAGTAGGGACATCAAGAGGGGATAGTAGATGTCATGAAGACCAACTGGGAAATGGGAACATTCAAATGGGAAGGGAAGAAGGACATATAGGGAACAGTGGGGGTAAAGGATAAGAAGGAATTCAAGGGAGGGAGGATAGTGGGAGATAGGTGCTAGCAAGGGGGAAATGGGGACACTTAGACTGTGGAGGGTGCTCAGAAAGGGAGAAGGAAATGAGCAATAAATAAAGCACAGGTTACATAAAAAAGCCAGAGGGTAATACATTAACTCAAAAAACCCCTGAAAATATGCATCTGATATCTGACCATGAGCCCAAGTTATATTAAAAGGCTACACAACAAGGAACACAGTGCCATACAGGAAAACTCCCTTGGATTATTGGTCAGCATAGTCCAAGACACTTCCAAAATAACACAAGCTATCGACACAGCCCCTTCAAAGTAAGACCTTATGGCTGAAGACAGGAGAGGACATACTTCAGAAACAGTACTTACAGCAAGGGAGCTGGAACTGACCTGGAAGCCTTCTCCCTCAAGACTAGCTCTCATAATTCTAGAGGATATTATTGAAGTTGCTAAGGGAGAAAAATCAATCAATGGTCCACGACAGATCTAAAGCTTAATAACTACAACTAGCACAGCAAAGTATCTATATTGTTGTAGTGGTACCAATAAAGATAAGGGGTAACCAACAACTATGTAATTAGAGATAAAGCCTCCTCAATGGGAGTTAACTCATGAGTGGTACTGCAAATATAGCCAAATACACATAGGTGGAGGGGTCATAGATCCTAGAGAAAACTCTATCTCTGTCATATCTCTAGACAAATGAAATTCCCTACTGTATGCTAAATACTTTACAATCATTCATCAAAGAAGCTTCTTTTTGCAATAGACGGAAGCTATTACAGAGTTCCACATCTTGTCACATGCAGAAAACATATATCTGAGGGATACCCAGCCCCAGTTGAGACATTGACAGTAGAACCTCTACCTCTAAGGCTCATGGAACATAGCAGAAGAGAGGGTGGAGATAATATTAATACATGTCTCAACTCTCATCAGCGAAACTCCTAAAACAACACAATGTATGTAAATAGGAAGAAGGTCACAACTGGCTGAGTTTTAGGGAATAGGGGACAGAAGAGAGTGCGTCCCTGGGGAGCACTCCTGTACTAAACCTCGCTAACCCAGACTTGGGGATAATTGTGTAAGAGGGGACAGAAAGACTGTAAGAGCCAGGGTTGGTGTATGAGCATAATTAAACAGAGGCTTTCAGGCCACTGGGACCTTATTCTTATGAATTTGCAGTAATGGTGACACCATACACAAGACTGCCTTCACAAAACCCCAGCATAGAATGAGAGAAATGGGCAACAGGCCCCAACTCAGCCTAAGAAGTACCGGAAATTAATTACTGCTGGTGAAGGAAAGCAGACCTTTAAATTAGGGATTCTAGACAGGAGGAAATTTCACAGAGAGACATTGGGATACAAATGCTTGATCAGAAGGGATTTAAGATATATGACAGAATGCATGAAATCATAGAGAGGAGGCTTGGGGGCACACACAAGGGGGCTCTACATTTGATTAAAATCTATTACATGGATCTGAGATCTCCTGAGACCAGTGGAAGCACAGGAAGGTAGGTAGGAACTGGGTGCTTCAGCAAGGCTGATTGTTGATTGTCTTAATGTAGTTAATCCGTTAATCCAGTTGTCTTTGGTTTAATTGGCTTTTGTGGCTGTGGGTGTGCAGTTATTCTCCCAGATGATATAAAAGGTTCGGTTGTGTAAGTCTTGAGATCTGAGATCTCCTGAGACCAACTGAAGCACAGGTACCTGGGCACAGGCTAAAGAGCACCACCCCGCCCCCAACTGGGATTATGAAGGCATCTGAAGGAGGCAAGCAAAGCAAGCCTTCAACACAGTGAAGAGGCATTTAGGACTCACATTGGAATACAGGCAAGGAGAAGCCCACATGCCAGGAACATGAAGAAGAGACAACACAGGAAAGGGGCAGGATAATACCGCATCAAGCTCTACCAACCCTATGGAAGATTCCTACAGTGGGATCCCCGTGGGGATGGCCCAGGACACAGATATCAGAAAAAACAATTGAGAACATATTTAAAGAACTACAAGATTATAAAGAGCAAATCAAAGAACTAAGAAAAGAGAATGAAAAACTCAAGAAGGTCCTAGACAGAGAGAATGAAAAACTCTGGAAGGAACTGGAAATACTGAACATCCCATGCTGAAAAAGATAAGGAAACCAACCAGCAAAGCAAAGAGCTACAGGAAGAGATTGAGAAGCTCCTAAAAGAAGTAGAAATACTAAAGAAATCAGAAGAGGAAATGAAAAAGGAAATCAAACACTCATCCAATCAAGAGGAAAGGAATGGAAAAAGCCTCAGAAGTAGAATGGAGGAAGCAGAACAAAGAATATCAGACCTGGAAGATAACACAGAACAACTAAAAACCTCAAGGAAAGATTATAAAAAATTTAAAAATACACAAAAGTGGAACAACCAGGAACAGTGGGACATTATAAAAAGATCAAACCTCCACATCATAGGAATAGAGGAAGGAGAAGAATCCCAAGAGAATGGTATTGACCAGATCTTCAACAGAATAATAGATGAAAACTTCCCCAAACTAAAAAAAGACAAACCAATACAAATACAAGAAGCACATAGAACTCCAAACAGACAAGATCAGAAAAGAAATTCTCCACGACACCTCATAGTTAAAATGCTAGACACCCAAAAGAAAGACAGCATCCTTAAAGCCACAAGAGAAAAACAACGAGTGACCTATAAGGGGAAACCTATCAGAATTACAACTGATTTCTCAATGCAAACTATGAAAGCAAGAAGAACCTGGAGCAAAGCATTCCCAGAGTAAAAGGACAATAGATGCCAACCCAGGTTACTATACCCAGCAAAAATGTCAATTAGAGTTGAATGAGAGAGAAAAACCTTCCATGACATAAACAAGTTGAAAGAATACATGTCCGTCCAGGAAAACCAACCCTTCAGAGAATACTTGAAGCAATTCAAATGACAGAAGAAAGGAGTAACCATCCCCAGGCACCTAGAAAGAGAAATCAATAAAAGCGTAACTGCAGAAGTAGAAACCTAAACCCAAATCGCAAATGGATAATAAGGCAAAAGGAAGCAACACGAACCTATTAGTCATAACCTTAAATATTAATGGACTAAATTTCCCAATTAAAAGACATAGACTGGTAGATTGGATTAGGAAACAGAATCCATCGATATGCTGTCCAGAAGAAACACATCTTACCTTCAAGGACAGGCACAACCTTAAAGGGAAAGGAAGGAAAAAATATTCCAAGCAAATGGTACCAAAAAGAAAGCAGGTGTTGCTGTTTTAATATCAGACAAAATAGACTTCAAAGTAAAAGAAATCAGAAGAAAAAGAAAGCAGGTATTGCTGTTTTAATATCAGACAAAATAGACTTCAAAATAAAAGAAATCAGAAGAGACAAAGGCCATTACATTTTTATAAAAGGAACAATTCACCAAGAGGATTTCACAATTACGGATATATATGCCCTAAACTCTGGTGCACGAAACTTTATAAAGAAAATTCTCCAGGACCACAAGTCACACACTAACCCCAGTACGATCATAGTAGGGATTTTCAATACCCCATTGAGTCCTTTGGATAGGTCAACAGGACAAAGAATAAACAGAGAGACATCTGAACTGAACGATATGATAAACCAAATGGACCTCATAGACCTCCACCAAATATTCCACCCTAATACCAGAGAATACACTTTCTACTCAGCAACCCATGGAACATTCTCCAAAATCAACCACATACTGGGACACAGAAGAAACCTCCACAAATACAAAAAGATTAAAATAATTTCATGCATTCTATTAGACCACAGTGCAATAAAGCTCAACATCAACACCAGGATAAGCCCTACTGCCTACAAGAACACATGGAGACTAAACACATTCTGGAATAATGAATGGGTCAAGGAAGAGATAAAGAAAGAAATAAAAGCATTCCTAGAACTGAATGAAAATGACAATACAACACAACAAAACCTATGGGATACCTTAAAAGCAGTCCTAAGAAGGAAGTTTATAGCCCTGGGTGCCTACATTAGAAAAACAGAAAGAGCACAAGTGAATGATCTAGCACTGCAGCTAAAAGCACTTGAGAGGGAACAACAGATGAACCCTAAATGCAACAGACAGGAAGAAATAACAAAAATCAGAGCAGAAACCAATGAAATAGAAACAAAGAAAACAATACAAAAAATCAATGAATCCAAAAGTTGGTTCTTTGAAAGAATAAACAAGATACACAGACCTCTAGCCCAGTTAACCAAAAGAAAGAAGGAACAACTCCAAATCAATACAATCTGTGACGAAAAGGGAAATATCACAACAGATAAGGAAAAGATCCAGAAAATCATACAGGAATAATTCAAAAACCTATACTCTACCAAGTTTGAAAACCTAGAAGAAATGGATGAATATCTGAAATCCTGGGAATCACGAAAGCTCAACCAAGAAGAGATCCACAGCTTAAACAGACCCATAATACATGAAGAAATTGAAGATGTAATAAGAAACCTCCCAACTAAAAAAGCCCAGGCCCAGAGGGTATCACGGAAGAATTCTATAAAACATTTCAAAAAGACCTACAACCATTATTACTGAAATTGTTTAGAAGTATACAAACAAAGAGAATTCTCCCAAATTCCTTATATGAAGCCAGCATCACTCTATTACCAAAACCAGGCAAAGATACAACTAAAAAGGAGAATTATAGACCCATCTCCCTAATGAAGACAGATGCCAAAATTCTAAACAGGATACTGGCAAATTGCATACAGAGCCACATCAAGAATATCATCCATCATGACCAAGTTGGATTCATACCAGAAATCCAGGGATGGTTCAACACACAGAAATCAATAAACATCATCAAACACATAAATGGAATGAAAGACAAAAACCAAACCATCATCTCAATTGATGCTGAAAAAGCCTTTGACAAATCCAGCATCCCTTCATGCTTAAAGTCCAGAAGGAATTGGATTGGAGTGATCATTCCTCAATATAATCAAAGCCATATACATGAAACCCACAGCCAATATCGTCCTGAATGGGGAAATGACAGAACATTCACTTTAAAGGTAGGAGCTCAGCAAGGCTGACCCCTGTCACCTCTCCTCTTTAATATAGTGCTTGAAACACTTGCTAGAGCAATAAGGCAAGAAAACGAAATTAAAGGAGTACTAATTGGAAAAGAGGAAGTCAAGCTATCCATATTTGCTGATGATATGATTGTTTACTTAAGGGATGCTAAAAAGTCCACCAGAACACTCCTAGAAACGATTAACAGCTTCAGCAAAGTGGAAGGATACAAAATTAACCTAAAAAAATCAATGGCCTTTCTTTACACCAAGAACAAGCAACTGGAGAAAGAATTCAAAGAGACCTTCCCACTCACAATAGCCTCAAAAACAATAAAATACCTAGGAACAAACCTAATCAAAGACACCAAAGATCTCTACAACAAAAATTTTAAACGTTTTAAGAAAGAAATTGAAGAAGACATCAGAAGATGGAAAAACCTCCCATGCTCATGGATTGGGAAAATTAAGATTGTAAAAATGTCCATTTTACTGAAATTCTTGTATAGTTTAATAAGGTTCCATTTGTTAATTGTCAACTTTAATTCTTGCACAGCTGCTGTCTGATTTAGGAAATCTTTTCCTATGCCTATGTCTTGTAGTCTGTGGCCAAGTTTTTATTCTATCATCTCCAGAATTTTGGGTTTCACGTTGAGGTCTTTGATCCATCTGGAATTGACTTTTGTTCAGGGCGAGAGGTAGGGGTTTAATTTCATTCGTCTACAAGTGGTGATCCAGTTTTGCCAACACCACTTGCTGAAGATGTTGTCTTTCCTCCATTGTGTCTTCTTGGCCCCCTTGTCAGATATGAAATGGCTGAAATTGTATGTGCTCAGGTTTGGATCTTCAGTTTTGTTCCATTGGTCAGTTGGTCTGTTTTTGTACCAGTAGCAAGCTCTTTTTATGAATATAGCCCTGTGGTATAGTTTGAAGTCTGATACATATAGCGTTCCTCCCTGAATTGCTCTTTTCGCTCAGGGTTGCTTTGGCTATTCAGGGTCTTTTGTTACTCCAAATGAAATTAAGGATGGTTTTTTCCAAACCTGTGAAGAAACTCTTGGGGATTTTAGTTGGATTGCTTTAAATCTGTACAAGAGTTTGGGTATAATGGACATTTTTACTATGTTTATTTTTCCAATCCATGAGCATGGGAGGTCGTTCCATCTTCTGATGTCTTATTCAATTTCCTTCTTCATGGGTTTAAAATTTTTGTTGTAGAGAGCCTTGGTGTCTTTGGTTAGGTTTGTTCCTAGGTATTTTATTGTTTTGGAGGCTATTTTGAGTGGAAAGGTCTCCTTGTATTCCTTCTTCAGTTGCTTGTTGTTGGTGTAGTGAAATGCTACTGATTTTTCTAGATTTATTTTTTATCCTGCCGTTTTACTGAAGCTCTTAATTGTTTCTAGGAGTTTTCTGCTGGAGTCTGATATTTTTTGTTTTGCTTCCTCCATTCTACTTCTGAGGCTTTTTCCATTCCTTTCCTCTTTATTGGATGAGTGTTTGATTTCCTTTTTCATTTCGTCTTCTGATTTCTTTAGTAGTTCCACTTCCTTTTGGAGCTTCTCAATCTCTTCCTGTTGCTCTTTGCTTTGTTGGTTGGTTTCCTTATCTTTTTCAACATGGGATATTTTCAGTGTTTCCACTTCCTTCCAGAGTTTGTCATTCTCTCTCTCTAGGTCCTTCTTGAGTTTTTCATTCTCTTTTCTTAATTCTTTGATTTGCTCTTTGTAATCTTGTACTTCTTTAAATATGTTCACAATTTTACTTTTTATATATGTGCCCTGGGCCATCCCCAGGGGTTTCCCACTGTAGCAGTCTTTCACAGACTTGGTAGAACTTGGTGTGGAATTATACTGTACCTTTCCCATGTTGTCTCTTCTTCGTGTCCCTGGCATATGGGTTTCTCTTTGCCTATATTCCAATGTGAATCCCAAATGCCTGTTGAAGGCTTGCTTTGCTTACCTCCTTCAGATGACTTCATTGTTTGTTTGATTGATTTGTTTTTCTCCTTTACTCCTTCCTTATGGAGTGTTGACTTCTCTAAGCTTTAGGCTTTCTATTGGAAGTCTAACTCACTCTTTCCTTTCTGTTCTGAAGTTTCTCCAAAGAATCCACTTTGGTGGAGTGGTTTGCTGTTTAGCCCGTTCTCCAGTACCTGTGCTTCAGGTGGTCTTGGGAGATCCCCGATCTCAAGACTCACACAAAACCACCTTTTACACCAGCTGGGAGGACAACTCCACCCTCACAGCCACGCAAGCCAATGGGGCAAAAAATCAATGAAATCCAGTCAAACAATCCACCTGGCTGAATCACCCAGCTCCTACCTGTGCTTCAGGTGGCCTTGGGAGATCCCTGATCCAAACACACAAATTTAAAAATCGAATCACACTATGCATTCAGAAAAATGTGGCACACCGATTATCCTCAAGGTAAGTCAGTGGAACAGTATTTTAGGGAATAAATAAAAATCTTGAGAGGGGCTGTAGAGATAGCTGCCCTTACAGGGTTTGAATTCCATCACAACCATCTGTTACTCCAGTTCCAGGGGAACTGACACCCTCTTCTGTCCTTCACAGGCACTGTACCACATGGGTGCATGTACATACAAGCAAACATAAGACTCACACACATAAAAGTAAAATAAATCAGTTAATCGGGCAAACAATCAATCAATCTTGACCCAACCAAACAAAGACAAGGATACAGGTATGCAGAAGCATACACACACACACACACACACACACACACACACACACACCTGTAGAGGAATAAACACATTAGGAAATGTATAAAAAGTTGCATATACAATGTGAATGGTATAAACTGGGAAGTAGCATGTCCCACGTGTTTTATGGAAGATTTATTACACTTTTACTTATGTGTGTGTAGGTTGAGGGGGCATGCAAAATGCTGAAGTGACAGGCTGTTGTGAGTTCTGGGGTACTGGGAATAGAACGTGGGCCCTCTCCAAGAGCAGTGCATGCTCTTAACTGCTGACCCATTTCCATAGCCTCAATGCCCCTAATTTCAGGTGATAAAAGTGTGTGCCAGTCTCACTAGAGCATTCATTTTATTCCTTACTTTTAGATGTACAACCTTTTAAACATCCGTGATGGTGATGCTTTCTTGTTATTTTTAATAATTTTATCTTTTCTTCATTTATATTTAAGCTCCACTATGCTAAATTTATCATAATTGAGCTAGAATTCTCCATTCTTACTATTTGTGCATTTTCACAGTATACAACCCAACAAATTATGTATGTGTCTATGTGTACTGAATACATATATCCCCTGTGTGTTTCTGTAGTCTATTTATTAGAGAATTGTTGTTTAACATTTGCCATATGAAGTGCTTTTATGTTTTCATGCACCATGGTATGATTTTAAACTTTAGAGAGTGTGGTAGCCTTCTTGAGAGCCTTTCTGTAGTACTTGACCCAGGTGCCACTGACTGGGAATCCAGTGCTCGCATCAACAAATGCAGGTCTGAAGAGCCTCCAGCCAGAGTCAAAAGCCAGACACAAACGAATAGCTCTTAGCTCTGAACCCAAGATCAATGGGTCCTATGGAGCCTCAGGAGAGGGTATGTAGTTTTCTCTGTGAAAAATCTGCCGCTGCACACAGGAGCCTAAAAGAATGGAAAAGAGTGAGTTGTACTCCTAGAGGCAAGAGCTGTACAGTTGTTAGAAATCTCCCAGAGGACTCCCAGGCATATGTTGCTTTTGCCCGAACAAAGAGGCTTAACTTGCTGTTAACCAAAAGTATCCAGGAGTTTGTTGTTAGCTCAAGCAGGGAGCAGGGATAAAACAGCCTTGAACTGTTGTCCAAACAGCTTAAAGGGATAGACACAGGTATCTTCTACACATAGACTGAAGTAGAGAGCTTACTCCAGGAAGAGCACCTGCGGTTCACATCTCATGTCCAGTTTTTCAAGTTCCTGAACTTATCAGTATACATCGCTGGGTTATAGGCAGTTGCTTAGTAAGAACATATTCCCATTAAATTACAAACTTGACTCAAAATATCTGCAACCATCCAATTATTTTAAATTTTCTTCCATATTCACATTTCACTTTTAACTATCCTTATGTATAAGTATATGCATGTATGCTTGTGTGCGTTTCCACACACATTGATATATTTACATATTCAGACAGATGTCATTTCTAGAAGTTTTAAAAAACTTATAAAATATATTAGTAACATTGATCTCAAACAATAAGCATATTATATTAAACCAAGAGTCCATTCACTTAACAAATTCGTGTAAGATTCTACCAAGTGCTGTGTGCTAAGGACAGATGTAGGCACTGGGGTTATAGAAGAAATAAATATAACTAAACAAAGAAAAATACAGTAAGGAATCTCTGGCATTAGAATGACTCTGCACCAGCTATTTTAGTGGTGAACACAGACACAGAGAAATGCATGCAGATGTATACAATACAGACACTGACCTAACCAAACAAACACAAGGATACAGGTATACAGAAGCATGCACACACACACACACACACACACACACACACACACACACATACACACACACACATACACACCCCTATAGAGGAATAAACACATTAGGAAATCTATAAAAATATTTTCAATAATTTCATAATTTCAACATAATTTCAAGGAAAGGATTTCCCAGTTAACCTTGTTTTATGTGAAAAGGTAAGTTTACAATGTTCCCTGTTTCATTTTAAGCAAACCTGTTTATTCTCAATGCAAGGAATTATACTAATACTTCAAGTAGCATCTATATTTCCCTTGTATTATTTTACATTTTCTCTTTATGTATTGATTTTGCAGCCTGGAGGATTGATCCTATAACCTCACACATGCTAGGCAAGTGTTTTCTTTAGCATAGAGGTGCATTTATAGTCCTCAGGCATTTGTTTACTTTCATCTGTTTTGAAACAGGGTCTTTCAGAAAATTCTTAAAGCAATGCAAAGAACTGAAGAAAGGAGCTACTATACACAAGGGGCAAGAGAAAAGCACTAAATGAAGGTATAATTGTGGAAATACAAAGTCATACCAAAACTGCAAACAGAAATTAAAATGATGAGAACCAATACTCATCTCTCAATAATATCTTAAAACATCAATGGAATGAGCTCTACATTCAAAAGACATAGTGTAATTTAATCTATCAAGAAACAAGAGAAATGGATGAATAGCTGAATTCCTGGGAATCAAAGAAGTTTAACCAAGAAGAGGTTGACAGTTAAACAGACCCATAATATTTGAGGAAATTGAAGAGGTAGTAAAAAATATCCCAACTAAAAAAAGCCTAGGCCCTGATGATTTCACAGCAGAATTCTCTAAAACGTTTAAAGAGCTCTTGTGATGGTTAATCCTGGGTGTCAACTTGACTGGACTAAGGAACAAATAAGAGAAAAAGGATCTTCAGATTGGAATACCTCAACCCGGATGGCCCACCTCAAATGTGGGCGTTACCTTCTGCCAGCAGGCAGTATAAAAGGCCACAGCAGAGGGAGCTGGTCCCTTTTTTCCTGTGGCTTGCCTCTCTCTCTCACTGGTGAGTTTGTTTTGCTGCTGTGATCAACCCTTTGGATCCCAGCATGTACTGAGACCAGCACATCTGGAATCCATCAGGCCTAGCACTAGATTGGGACTACTGAGACATTCAGCCTTGTGGACTGAGAAGTCCCCTGGATTCTCAGCCTCTCCAGTGAGGCGCGGCTATTGTGGAACTCCTTGAACTCTGTCACGTGAGCAAATCGATAAATTGTGTATAGCTATATATTTGTCCTGTTGCTTCTGTTTCTTTTCTTTTTTCTTTGGTCTTTTCGAGACAGGGTCTTCCTGTAGCCCCAGCTGTCCTGGAACTCACTCTGTAAACCAGGCTGGACTTGAACTCACAAAGATTCACATGCCTCTGCCTCCCAAGTGCTAGGATTAAAGGTGTGCACGACCACACCCGGCTGTTGCTTCTGTTTCTTTAGAGAACCCTGACTGAAACAGATTTTGGTACCAGAAGTGGTTCTAGAGAAACAGAATTGAAAGGATGAATTTCTTTAGTGGGTTTGATAGTTTCTGGAGCCAGCTCTCCAACCCAATGAAGCCTAGAGTTACTGCAGGCTCTCCTGGTCGCATGAAGAGGAATGATAATCCTTGGTGCAGACTATTTGATGTAATTATGAAGATAGATCCATTTGACTCACCTAACTCCCCTCTTGAGAGAAGCAAGGAATTTAGTGACTCTATATATAAAATGTTTGAGAAATTGTGAAAAAATAAGGAAAATAATGTTGTTGCCTGGTTGCTCCTAGCATCTCTGGATAAAGTGATAGAGGAAAATAAGGAGCTCAGTGATAAAATTGACGAGGTCCAGATTCGAAACAACAGTTTAAAAGTTTCCAAGTGTGCTCTGGAAGAGCATCTTCTCTCCAACAGCCAAAGAGCTAAAGTGGCAGAAAATCAAGGTGGAGCCCTTATTATACGTTTGGCTGATTTACAATGCAAATTTAATTCCCAGCCACAAGGAGTGTCAGCAGTCAAAGTGAGAGCACTGGTGGGGAAAGGGTGGAACCCTGAAACTTGGGATGGAGATGTGTGGGAGAACCATGATTATGAGGATTTTGAACACTTGGATTCTGAGGGATTTTCTTTATCTAAGGAATTGGTTTCCCCACTCTCAGCAGAGAATCCACACCCTGCAGATCCCACCTCCCCACCCTTGCCTGAGGAAGCTAATCTCCCCCTCCCAGTGGGAGCTAATGTCCCTCAGAGCCCAACAATTGTTGCCTCTAGACCTATAACCAGATTGAAGTCTAAGCAAGTCCCTAAAGGTGAGATAGAAAGTGTGGTCCACGAGGAGGTGTGATACACCACTAAAGAAATTAATGAGTTTGCCAATTCATTCCAGCAGAAGCCTAAGTAAGGAATATGAGTAGGAATGGATTTTAAGGGTGTGGGATAATGGTGGAAGGAATATAAAATTGTATAAGTCTGAGTTTATTGATATGAGCCCACTGAGTAGAGATTCTAGGTTTAATATGGAAGCTCAAGTGATTAAAAAATGTGTTAAAAGTTTATTTGAATGGTTGGCTGACGTATTTATTAAAACATGGCCTACTAACAGTGAGTTAGAGATGCCTGATATTCCTTGGCTTAATATTGATGAAGGGATTGGGAGGGTCAGGCAGATGGGAATGCTCGAATGGATTCAAAGTGTAAAACCACATTGTCCACAATATGAGGACCCAGAGGACATTCCTTTCACTGAATTTATAAAATGGAAAGTACTGAGAGAGACACCAGAACATTTGAAGAGCCTTATTTTTGCTCTATTTCTTATGCCAGATCTTACAGTTAGAGAAGTTGTTGCTAAATTGCATAAATTAAATGTACACTTAATAGGTTTAACAGGACCTCAGGGTAGGCGTCAGGTGGCAGCACTGAATCACCGAAGGCCAGATGAGCATAATCGCAGTTATCATAATGGGTGTCAAAGGCAAAGCAATGCCTATAATGGCATGACCCAAAATTATCTTTAGAACTGGCTAATTAATCATGGTGTTCCCAGGAACCAAATACATAAGAAGCCTACTAAGTTTTTATTTGATCTGTGTAAGCAGAAAAGCTCTAGAACAAATGACAGAAAATCAAAATTGGATTTCAGCAGTAGGGAATCCCATCCAGTTAAACAGTTTCCAGACTTGAGACAGTTCACAGACCCAGAACTCCTTGAATGAAGGGGTGGCAAGGTTCCAGTGAGGAAGGATCTTGTTACACTACCGAAGAGTTATGCTGTTTGCCTTCCTCCTGTGCTTCCCCAGAGGGACCTGAGGCCTTTCACTAGGGTAACTGTACACTGGGGAAAAGGAAATAATCAGACTTTTCTAAGCCTATTGGATACTGGTTCTGAGTTGACACTGATCCCAGGAAACCTTAAAAACATTGTGGCCCTCCAGTTAAAGTAGGGGCCTATGGAGGTCAGGTGATAAATGGAGTTTGGACTGAAGTCCGACACACAGTGGGCCCAGTGGGTCACAGAACTCATCCTGTGGTTATTTCCCCAGTCCCAGAATGTATAATTGGGATAGATATAATTAGAAATTGGCAGAATCCCCACATTGGTTCCCTGACCTGTGGAGTGAGGGCTACTATGGTTGGAAAGGCCAAATGGAAATCATTTGTGTTGCCTCTACCAGGGAAAATAGTGAACCAAAAACAGTATCATATTCCTGGAGGGATTGCAGAAATTAGTGCCACCATAAAGGATTTGAAAGATGCAGGGTGATGAGTCCTATCCCATCTCCATTTAACTCTCCAATTTGGCCTGTGCAAAAGACAGATAAATCATGGAGAATGACAGTTGACTATCGAAACTCAACCAAGTAGTGACACCAATTGCAGCTGCTGTACCAGATGTGGTGTCCTTACTTGAGCAGATAAATATGTCTCCTGGTACCTGGTATGCAGCTATTGATCTGGCCAATGCTTTCTTCTCAATACCAGTTCATAAGGACCACCAGAAGCAATTTGCTTTCAGCTGGCAAGGCCAACAGTATATTTTACTGTCTCACCTCAAGGGTATGTTAACTTTCCAGCCTTGTGCCATAACTTAGTTAGAAGGGATCTTGATCGCCTGACTCTTCCACAAAATATCACACTGGTCCACTATATTGATGATCCTATGCTGATTGGACCCAGTGAACAGGAGGTAGCAGCTAGTCTAGACTCATCGGTAAAGCATATGTGCATGAGAGGATGGGAAATAAACCCAACTAAAATTCAAAGGCCATCTACATCAGTGAAGTTTCTAGGGGTTCAGTGGTGTGGAGCATGCAGAGACATTCCTTCTAAGGTAAAGAATAAGTTGTTGCACCTGGCCCCTCCCTCCACCAAGAAAGAAGCACAACGTTTAGTGGGCCTTTTTGGATTCTGGAGGAAGCACATTCCTCATCTGGGTGTGTTACTATGACCCATATATCAGGTGACTCAGAAGGCAGCAAATTTTGTGTGGGACTTGTCACAGGAAAAGGGTCTTCAACAGGTCCAGGCTGCAGTGCAGGCTGCTCTGCCCCTAGGGCCATATGATCCAGCAGACCCAATGGTGCTTGACGTGGCAGATAGAGATGCCATGTGGAGTCTGTGGTAGGCTCCCATAGGGAAATCACAGTAGAGGCCCTTGGGATTTTGGAGTAAGGCTCTACCTTCACCTGCAAACAACTATTCTCCTTTTGAGAGACAGCTCTTAGCCTGCTATTGGGCCTTAGTGGAAACTGAACGTTTGACAATGGGCCACCAAGTCACCATGTGACCTGAGCTGCCCATCATGAGCTGGGTGATATCTGACCCACCAGACAATAAATTAGGACATGCACAGCAACAGTTAATTATCAAATGGAAGTGGTACATACGTGACAGGGCCTGGGCAGGCCCTGAGGGCACAAGCAAGCTACATGAAGAATTTGCTCAAATGGCTATGGTTCCCACTCCTGTTACAATGCCTCCTGTCCTTAAGCATGCACCTATGGCTTCATGGGGTTTGCCCTATGATCAATTGACTGAGGAAGAGAAGACTAGGGCCTGGTTTCCTGATGATTCTGCATGCTATGCCAGCACCATCCACAGGTGGACAGCTGCAGCATTACAGCCTATTTCTGAAATAACCCTAAACGACACTGGTGAAGGAAAGTCTTCACAGTGGGCAGAACTTCGGGCAGTGAACATGGTCGTGCATTTTGCCTGGAAGGAGAAATGGCCAGAGGTTCGATTATATACTGATTCATGGGCTGTAGCCAATGGTTTGGCTGGATGGTCAGGGACTTGGAAGGAGCATGACTGGAAAATTGTTGAGAAAGTCATTTGGGAAAGCAGTATGTGGATAGAGCTCTCTGAATGGTCAAAGGATGTGAAGATACTTGTGTCTCATGTAAATGCTCATCAAAAGATGATCTCAGCAGAGGATGAGTTTAATAATCAAGTAGATTAGATGCCTCATTCTGTGGATAGTCAGCCTCTTTCTGCAGCTATTCCTGTTGTTGCTCAATGGGTCCATGAGCAAAGTGGTCATGGTGGCAGAGATGGAGGTTACGCATGGGCTCGACAGAATGGACTTCCACTCACCAAGGCTGATCTGGCTACAGTTATTGCCAAGTGCCAGATTTGCCAACAGTAGAGATCAACATTGAGCCCCTGATATGGTGCTATTCCCCGGGGTGACCAGCCAGAAAACTGGTGGCAGGTTGACTATATTGTACTACTTCCATCATGGAGGGGACAGCATTTTGTCCTTACAGGAATAGGTAAGTATTCTGGTTATGGATTTGCCTTTCCTGCACATAATGCTTCTGCAAAGACTACCATCCAGGGACTTACAGAATGCCTTATCCAACATCATGGTATTCTTCACAGCATCGCCTCCAACCAAGGAACTCACTTCACAGCCAAAGAAGAGCGACAGTGGGCCCATGGTCATGGTTTCCACTGGTCTTACCATGTTCCCCACCACCCAGAAGCAGCTGGCTTAATAGAATGATGGAAAGGCCCCTTGAAGACACAGTTACAGTGCCAATTAGGTAGCAATACCCTGGAGGGCTGAGGCAAGGTTCTCCAGCAGGCAGTATATGCTTTGAATCAGTGCCCACTATATGATACTGTTTCTCCTATAGCCAGAATTCATGGGTCCAGGAACCAAGGGGTGGAAGTGGGAGTGATTCCTCTCACTATCACCCCTAGTGACGTAGTAGGAAAAATTTTGCTTCCTGTACCCACAACCTTGCATTCTGCTGGTCTAGAAGTTTTGGCTCCAAAGGGGCGGGTGCTTTTGCCAGGAGATACAGCTAACGTTCCATAGAACTGGAAGCTAAGACTTCCCCCTGGCCACTTTGGGCTTCTACTGCCCTTAAGCTAACAGGCTAAGGAAGGAATAACAGTAGTAGGAGGAGTGATTGATCCATACTACCAGGGGGAAATTGGAATTTTTCTCAACAGTGGGGCCAAGGAAGATTATGTCTGGAAGGCAGGAGATGCTATAGGGCGCCTTCTGGTGCTACCATGTCCTATGATTCAGGTCAATGGGAAACTCCAGCAACCCAAACCAGACAGGACAATAAATGGCCCAAACCCTTCAGGAATGAAAGTGTGGGTCACTCCTCCAGGGAAAGAGCCAAGACCTACAGAGGTGCTTGCTGATGGTGGAGGAAATACAGAATGGGTAGTAGAAGAAGGTAGTCATAAATATCAGCTGAGGCCACGGGACCAGTTGCAGAAACGTGGATTATAATAGATATTAACTTTTGTCCTATTTGGTTAAGAATGTGCTTATTCATATATATATATATATATATATATATATATACATATATATACATATATATACATATATATATGTATATATATACGTATATTAAGCAGATACTTGTGTTGTTCCCTTTTGAATGTGCAACTGAGATAAATGTTAAGTGTTGTCATATTTAGGTTATTAGATACTGAAGGACTAAGTGTTCCTCAAGGACATTACCACCTACTCTAAGATATAATGCTTTGCAAAAAAAAAAGATATAATGCTTTGCTATTGCACATGAGACACTTATAACATGTTAGGTGGAATTATGACCTTGCCATTTTTTACAATTGACATTTAAGCATAACATAAGAAGAGGCTATTTATGGGTGTCAAGTTGACAACGGGTGGACTTGTGATGGTTAATCCTGGGTGTCAACTTGACCGGACTACGGAACAAATAAGAGAAAAAGGATCTTCAGATTGGACTACTTCAACCCGATGGCCCACCCCAAATGTGGGTGTTACCTTCTGCTGGCAGGCAGTATTAAAAGCCATGGCAGAGGGAGCTGGTTCCTTTTTTCCTGTGGCTTGCATCTCTTTCACTGGTGAGTTTGTCTTGCTGCTGTGATCAACCCTTCAGATCCCAGCATGTACTGAGACCGGCAGATCTCCTGGAATCCATCGGGCCTTCAGTACCCGATTGTGACTACTGAGACATCCAGCCTTGCTGACTGAGCAGTTCCCTGGATTCTCAGCCTCTCCAGTGCACTGCGACTACTGTTCACTCCTTGAACTCTGTCACATGAGCAAATCAATAAATTGTATATAGCTATATATTCATCCTGTTGCTTCTGTTTCTTTAGAGAACCCTGACTGATACAGCTATTAACAGTGCAAACTATTCAGAAGTATACAAACAAAGGGAAATCTCCCAAACTCCTTCTGTAAAGCCAGCATCACTCTAATACCAAATCCAGGCAAAGACACAACCAAAAGAGAAAACTATAGACCCATCTCATTAATGAACACAGATGCAAATTTCTCAACAGAATACTTGCAAATCATATACAGACCCATGTCAAAAAGATCTTCAGTCATGACCAACTTGGATTCATACTGGAGATGCAGGGATGCTTCACATAAGTAAATCAAGAAATATCATAAAAGACATGAATGGACTGAAAGACAAAAACCACAGTATCCTCTCAATCTATGCACCCCTTCAAGTTTAAAGTTCTAGAGGGAACTGGACTGAAGGGAAAATTCCTATCAAAACCATATACAACAAACCCACAGCCAACATCAACCTGAATGGAGAAAAATTAGAAGCATTCTCCTTAAAGGCAGGAACATGGCAAGGCTGCCCCTTTCACCACTCCTCTTCAATATAGAGCTTGAAATGTTTGCTAGGGCATTAAGGCAAGAAAGGGAAATTAAAGGAGTTCTAATTGGAAAAGAGGAAGTCAAACTATCCCTGTTTGCAGATGATATGATATTTTACCTGAGGGATGTTAAAAACTCCACCAGAAAACTCCTAGAAACAATTAGGAGTTTCAGTAAAGTGGCAGGATACAAAAATAACCAAGAAAAATCAGTAGCCTTTCTTTACACCAACACCAAGCAACTGGAGAAGGAATATAAGGAGACCTAACCACTCACAATAGCCTAAAAATAACCTGGGAACAAAGACCCCAAAGATCTCTACAACGAAAATTTTAAACCCCTGAAGAAGGAGATTGAAGATGACATTGAAAGACAGACTTTCCATGCTCATGGATTGGAAAAATTAATATAATAAAAAATTTCCATTATACCCAAATTAATATATTCACTGCAATCCCAATTAAACTCCCCATGTGTTTCTTCACAGACTTGGAAAAACATCCTTAAATTCATATGGAAAAAGAAAAGACCCCGAATAGCTAAAGCAGCCCTGAGTGGAAAAAGGCAATACAGGGGGGGATCACCTTACCAGACTTCAAACTGTATTAGAGGGCTATGGTGATAAAGACAGCCTGATACTGGCACAAAAACAGACACATTGACCAATGGAACAAAATTGAAGATCCAAACTTGAGCTCATAGAATTTCAGACCTCATATTGATAAAGGAGCCAAAAAAGCTCTAGAAAGATAGCATCTTCAGCAAATGGTGCTGACAAAACTGGATCACCATATGTAGAAGAACCAAATTAATCCCTCATCTTTCACCCTGTACAAAAGTCAACTCCAAATGGATCAAAGACCTCAATTTGAAACCCAAAACTCTGATGGTTATAGAAAGAAAAAGTATAAGACATAGGAGTAGGAAAAGACTTTCTAAATCAAAGAGCAGTTGACCAGGAAATAAGGTCAATGTCTGACAAGTGGGACCTCATCAAACTCAAAAGCTTCTGTACAGTGAAAGAAACAATCAAGGAAGTGAAGAGAAAACCCACAAAGTGGGAGGAAACTTGCACCAGTGATACATCTGACAAAGCATTAACGCCCAGAATATATAAACTACTCAAAAAACAAAGAAGCAAGAAAACAACTGACTCACTCAAAAGATGGAGTAAAGAACTGAACAGAGACTTCACCAGTGAGGAAGTAAAGATGGTTAAGAAGCATCTTAAAATTGTTCAACATCATTAATAATTAAGGAAATGCAAATTAAAACCAATCCCAGATATCATCTCACTCCAATACTGCTAGCTAAGATCAAGGAAACAAAAGACACCAAATGCTGGAAAGGTTGAGAGTGAAGGGTAACACTCATCTACTTCTGGTGGGAATGTAAACCTGTACAACCATTATGGGAAGCAGTGTTGAGAACCTCAAAATGAGCCTACCACCTGCCCATACCCACTCCTGTGTATATATCCACAAGACTCATCCTACTCCAAAGATACATGCACATCTATGTTTATTGCAGCTCTCTTCACAATAATGAAGGGCTGGAACCAACCAAAATGCCCCTCAACTGATGAGTGGATAACGAAAATGTAAAAATGTGGTACAACTACACTGGAGTTGTATGCAGCGGTGAATAAAGATGACATCATGAACTTGCAGGTAAATGGATGGAATTCAAAGCCATTATGCTAAGTGAAGTAACATAGTCCCCCCAAAACAAAAGGAAAATGGTTTCCCTCATTTGTAGGTGCTAGTACCAGATCCCCCAATTGAAAGGCAAGCTGAACAACGTTATTGTTTTATTTCTTTCTATCTGAAAGCAACTGTGGTGTTATAATGTGAATCTCTTAATAAGCCCTAGAATTAACTTGCCACTTACTTTCAGACATGGTAATATATGTATATGGGCAGAGAAATATAAAATTAAAAGGAAATATGAACTCCTAAACATATATCAGAGTTAATATACAGTTTATTCCTGGAGGAGATAATTCTGGTACATATATGACATTTATATAGGCATATTTTTGTAGCAATACAACTGAGAGGGAACCACAACAACATAAGGACTGGGTCAAAGAACAGACTGATACAGTTAAACTCTGCTCAAAATAATGAAGCTTTGCAGAGAAAAACTTTTAAAAGACTAAGAGAAAGTTGCAGGACATGTATGGCAGAATGCGTGAACTGGGGTGGGGAAGGGGGAAGGGATAGGGAAATATGTATAAATTAAATTGAAAATGATGCATGAAATGCACAAACATCAGTAAAAGTATTATATTAAAAAGAAGACCAGAATCCAAGTCAACAGCTCCAGAGAGAGAGGACAGTTTTACTTCTCATCCACCTGTGCCCCTTTTCTAAGCCTAGGGAACAATCTGCGGAAGAGGGGGCGTGGTAGAATGTAAAGGCTGCGATTAGGGTGAACGGTGAAACTACAGCGATGTAGTCTGGACACTCATTTGATCAACTTGATTGAACAAACAACCTGTCACCCCCCACTGAATGGTGGGACTGTGGGGGTTTGGGCACAACAGTCTGTAGATTGGATTTGCACGAAGGATGCTTATACTCATGGATTATCACTTATAGCTAAAAAATGAAAAGAAAAAACCTGAAAGATGCAGGACAGTTATGGCAGAATACATGATCTGGGATGGGGTGGGGGTGGGGGGAAAGGGAAAGGGAAATATGCCTGATCTAAATTGGAAAATGATGTATGAAATGCACAAACCATAAATAAAAATTAAATTAAAAAAAAAAAAAGAAACAAAATCCATCTCTGTTGTCTACAAGAAACCCATCACAACTTCAAGGACTGGCACTACCTTAAGGTGAAAGGATGGAAAAAATATATTCCAAGCAAATGGCACTAAGAAACAGAAGTTTCAATCCTAATATCTGACAAAATGTATTTCAAACTAAAACTAATCAGAAGAGATAAAGAGGGTCCCTTCATTCTGATTAAGGAACCATTAACCAAGAAGATACTACAATCATGAACACATATGCATCAAACTCTGGTGCAACCAACTTCATTAAAAGAATATTATAGGATTTTAAGACACAGATAAATCCCAACTCATTAATAATAGGAGACTTCAAGACCCCGCTCTCTCCATTATGCATGTCAACTGGAAAAAGACTAAAGAGAGAAAAATCTGAATTAAACAATACCAAATGGACTTAACAGACATCTGTCACATATTCTTTTCAAGACAGGGTCTCCCTGTAGCCCCAGCTGTCCTGGACCTGCTTCTGTAGAACTCACAAAGATCCGCCTGCCTCTGCCTCCCAAGTGCTAGGATTAAAGGCGTGCGCCACCACTCCCGGCCCACATATTCTTTTTTTAATTGATGTCTTGTGTATTTCATACATCATTTTTCAATTCAGTTCAGGTGTATTCCCCTTTCCTTCCTCTCACCCCAGCCCAGATCATGCATTCTGCCATAACTGCCCTGCATCTTTCTCTCAGTCTTTGTTTATGCTTAGGAATTCACATTTTACTCCATTAATTTTATATTACTCTAAAATATGGATACATACTCTCCACCCATATACAGTAATTACAGAGTCTGAAAATAATTGGTGCATGGATTCTAGAGCCCATTGAGAGAGTCACATTATAAAACATAGTTGCTTTCAGATAAATAGAAATATAACAATGATAACATTCAGCTTGCCTTTCATCTGGGGGATTTGGTGTTAGCATCCACAAGTGAGGGAAACCATTCTCTGTTTGTCCTTCTGGGACTGTGTTACTTCACTCAGCATAATGGCTTTGAGCTCCATCCATTTACCTGCAAAGTTAATAATGCCATCTTTCTTTACCGCTGAATAGTACTCCATTTTGTAGATGTACCACATATTCTAACCAAGCATTCAAGAGTTGGGATTTCTTTTCCACTTCACCATGTCTAGGGTGTATTTTGTCTGGATTGATCTTGGATACAAGTTGTTCATGCTTTTACCATTGTTGTGAGTTCATATGAGAAACTGGCCTGCTGTCTGAAAGACTCTGTCTCCTGTGGTCAACTCCTTTCCTGCAATGATCAGTGTCTTGGGAAATAGAGGTGTACTATTTAAGGATAAGCATTCTGTCCCCACTTCTTCTCACCACATTGGCCAATAGGACCTGGGGCATTCCAGCTGGAACTGACCTGGAAGCATCCCTCCCTAAAGATTATCTATAATAGCACCAGAGGACACTATCCAAGCTTCCAAGGGAGAAAACCAATAAATGGTTCTCCCCAATGTAAAACCTAATAAGCAACAATGATTGGCCCAGTAAATAATCTCTTTTGGTGCAGTAGTAGTATTTTTATCTTGGACATCAGCAGCAGCTGTCTAATGGGAACTAGGGACTTGTGTGGTAGTGTAAACATAGCCAATACACATTGCTGGAGATGACCAACATAATCTCTTACTTTATTCTAAATATGCATCTGCATATTTACAGAGAAGTGTCTTTGTCAGTCTTCATCATAGAAGATTCTTTTGCAACAAATGGAGACTATTACAGAATTCTAGAACTGGCCAAATACAGAGAATAAGTGGCTGTGACACACAGATTTTTTTGCTGTGAGACACAACAAAAAAGTCTAATTTTTTTTTTTCATTTTAAAAGCTAGAATAAGGACTGGAGAGATGGTTCAACAGATAAGATCATGGGCTGCTCTTCTTAATGCTCTAATCTTAATGCTACCTCATTTCTGGATGTTTTCAACTCAATTAAACCTTTTCTAGTCTCTTACTTATATCTTTTAAAGTTATTATTAAGATTAGAGCAATAATAACAATAATATAATACAGAACAAAGCAAAAGCAAGAGAAAAAATTCCCTGAACTCGATGGAACTGAAAAGCAGAGTTAGGAATTTCAGAACCTGTCTCCAGCAAGTAGGTCAGCAAGGTTGTCACACCATGGTCTCTCATGGTTTTTACACTGAATAGACCCAACTGAAGGCCTAGACAAAAGACAAACAACTTAAGAAACACAGTTTCCCTAAAAGATATTAAAACTGAAGCAAGCATACAAATGAAAGGTAACACAAAAACCCTGAAAACCAAGATGGCTCCTAGTCTTCATGATGAAGAAGGCAAGTGTGTGGAATATCCTAACAATATTTTCACAACCCATTTTTCACATTCTGAAACTTGTCACTTTCTGTAATTTTTTCCTTTATATTAGAATAAAATACCTGAAATAAAAATCAGGAAACAATTTCTTCACATATACAATTGCCTATGTTGAGCTATGGTGTAAGTTCAATTATCTTCTTAAAACTAAGTACTTAGATTCCTTTTATTCAGTTATGCAAAGGAAGAACTAACCTAATTAATCAAGAGTGATTGGTACTTAATTTTTCCTTGTGATCAAAATGATAAAGTCAACATTTATCAAGAGGGTGTTTATATGACAATTGTAGTAAAATATTACTAACCCCTAATTAAGTTGTTTATTTTGTATGAGCTAGGTTCAGTCTCTGACATTTTCCAATAAATTGGTTACACATTTGGATTATGTTTAATAAAATTGTCAGTGTAACATTCACAGTTTATAATCTTGCCCTACTATAAATATCAGAATCAACAAATACATTGTAACATTTTAGTGTTTTTTTTCTAATGAAGTTGTAGATCTCATTACTAACTTAAATGATTTTTACAAACATGCTCTTGATTATTTTACGTTATAACTAATTGTTAAGTTATTATCTTAGAAATTTGTACATTGCTTATCTTCAGAATAATGAATTATATCAAAGTCTAAAAATAATATTATTCTTTATCATTCCTTAGGAATTAATTTTTAGAAAACCGTTATAATTAACCACTGGTACCTCAGTAAGAGATGCCCCCAATGGTTCATTAATAAGGATGTGAATTTATTCTGAAGTGGAACATACACCTATGGAATTTATGATCCATAGAAAAGTTATTTTATATGCATACATGTGTTATCATTGTGCTTGATATACTCATTGAATGCATAAACAGAAATAATAATTCCTTAGTACTGTATTTGATATATATTGCCTTTGAGACTTGATAAAAACTGTGTCGTATGAAAACAGAAATAAAAGATCTGATCTAGTGGGTAACACATTATTAGAAAATGGAGCTCATCCTAGAAATGTAAAGTTCCAACTCATCCTAGAAACCTTTGGCAATCAACTGCTCCTGGGAGGGGGGAAGAGAGTTCTTTACAGGAAAGGGAATTTGGGTGATTCCTGTGTATTGAGCTACTCTGATGGACATTTGGGGACACAAATCAGATTCTATCTATCTAGATATCCTTCTATCTATATATGAGAATACATTATATTGGGTGCAGGCATTGGGGGGGAGATAGAGATAAGGTAGGGGATCTAAATACCATCAAAATATGTTGTATGAAAATCTCAAATTTTAATAACATAACATTTAAAATATAATATGCAGCAGTAAAGAAAGAAGACATAATGAACTTTGCAGGTAAATAAAGTAACACAGTACCAGAAAAACAAACAACGAATGGTATCCCTTATTTGTGGATACTAGCAACAAATACAAATACCTAATAGTAAGACAAAATGAGAGTAACTATATATATATATATATATATATATATATATATATATGAATACATACCTTCCACTCATATACAGTAGTTACAGAGTCTGAAAATAAGTGGGTAGATTCTAAAGCCCTTTAAGAGATTTACATTATAACAACATAGGTGCTTTCAGATAAAAAGAAATATAAAAATAATGTTGTTCAGCTTGCCTTTCAACTAGGGATTTAGTGTTAGCATCCACAAATGAGGAAAACTATTTACTGTTTATTTTTCTGGGACTGTGTTAATTCACTTAGCATAACTGGCTTCAAGTTCCATCCATTTACTTCCAAAGTTCATGATGTCATCTTTCTTTACCTCTGACTAGTACTCCATTGTGTAGATATACCACACTTTTGTCAACCACTCGTCTGTTGAGGGGCATTTGGGTTGGTTCCAGATCTTCGCTATTGTGAAGAGAGCTGCAATAAACATGGAGGTAACACAGTCCCAGAAAAACAAATGAAAAATGGTATCCCTCATTTATGGATGCTAGCATCAAGTAAGGCAAACTGAGTAACATTAATGTTATATTTCTCTTTATTTAAAAGCAAATGTGCTCTTAAAATGTGAATCACTTAAAGGACTCTAAAATTAACCTACTATCTATTTTCAGACTTTATAATTTTGGTACAAGGGTGGAGGGTATGTCTGCATATTTTAGAGCAATATAAAATTAAAAGTTGGTGTCGGTCAGAGTGTTTTTGTCACAGCAATGGCAGACAAATTACAACAGAAATTGGTACCAGAAGAGTGGGGTATTGCTGTGACAACCTGACCTTGGTGTTCTGGGGAAGGATTATGGAGGCATTTGGAACTTTGGGCTGGGAACATCATTGAAGACCTAAAGATTGTTGTTGTGGAGCTTGGAGCATTTTGCTGAAGGATTTGTAGAAGATGGAGGCCTGGCTTGTGAAGTTTCTAGTTTCAAAGGGGAGCAGAGATCGTCAGGACTGTGTAATCTGTGGGTTCTGGTCAGCTGGGGCTGAAGAATCAGCTGTAAGTAACAAGAGACCAGAACCTGAAGTGAAATTTTTGCTTTACTGGGACAATTGATGCTGGTTAGCTGGGGCTGAAAAATCAGCTGTAAGTAACAAGAGACCAGCATCAATGTGGTGAAATCTTCTGGGAAAAAATTTCTTCAGGATCAGCACACAGAAGCTATGTTCCAGAAGGGGCCTGAGACTCCATGTCAATCAAGCCAGAACCAGGACTTGGTAGTGTGTAAGAGTCTCCTATATGGTTCTGGTGCTGAAATTTGAGGGGGTCACAGAGAGCAGCCAAGGCTTGGCACTGTGAGAGGTCAGGAAAGACCATTGGTAGAAGTGCACCTCAGTTGCAGTGGAGACCCTAGGATTGCAGGGGTCATGGAGAGAAGCTGAGGCTTTGCACCAGGAGAGGTCAGAAGAGACCATTGGTGAAGGTGCTGCCTCAGTTTCAGTGGCGACCCCAGCTTTTTGGAGATGCCAGGACCATGGGATGACCACCAAGAGCAGTGGCAGGTGTGGAATGGAGTCAGCCTGGGCCTGCGAGATGAGCTGTGTGTGCTGTGTATGGCAGAGTCAGAGAAGGGGAGCTGCCAAAACCCTTTGGAGCCCAGAAGATCATGAGTGAATCCCAGGTGTCCAGCCTTGAGCTACTTACTGGACGTAGGTTTTGTTTGAGAGGTCCTGATTCTTCCCTTTGAAATAAGACAGTACTTGTTTTGGATTTTACAGCAGCCCACAGTTAAGAGACTTTTAATAGACTGAACTTTTAAGTGTTTGGACATTTTAAGGATTCTGGGGCTTTTAAGGTTGTACTGTCTTAGGTTGTGATTAATGTTAACATCATACTTTGGGGATAAGAACTGAAAATATGGTGGTTTAATAGTGATGTGTTTTGTGTGTCAAGTTGACAAGGGGTCAGTTGTGCTGGATAGCTTTAGTGTCAACTTGACACACCAGGGTTGAGGGAGCCTCAATTGGGAAATTGGCTCCATTGGACTGGCCTGTGGCCACGTCTGTGGAGTATTGTCTTGATTGTTGAGCAATGTGGGAGTGTCCAGCCCACTATGGGTGGTGCCACCTTGGGCAGGTTGTTGTGTACCGGTATAAGAGGTCAGGCTGGGCATGGGCCAGGGGAGCAAGCCAGTGAACAGCATTCCTCCATGGCTTGTGCTTCAGCTCCTGCCTTCAGGTTCCTGCCCTGAGTTCCTGCCTTGGGCTCCCTAAGTGATGAGCTGTGACCCTTGAGATGTAAGCAGAATAAACCCTTTCCTCCCCAAGTTGGTGTCGGTCAGAGTGTTTTGTCACAGAAATGGAAGGCAAGCTACAACACCCCCCCCACCAAAAAAAAAAATCTTCTGCTTTGAAAAACTTTGAAAAGACTCAGAAGGGGAAACAGGACATGTATGGCAGACTGCATGAACTTGGGAGGGTGTGGGGCACGGAGGGGAAAGGAGTCTGGATTGAACTGAGAAGTGATGTATGAAATGCAACAAACTTTAATAAAAGATAAAAAAAAAAAAAAGAAAGAAAGAAACAGGGCTGGAGAGATGGCCTAGCAGTTAAGAACACCGACTGCTCTTGCAGAGGACCCGGGTTCGATTCTCAACACCCACATGGTGGCTGAGAACCGTCTTTAACTCCAGTTCCAGGGAAATCTGACGCCCTCTTTTGACCCGCAGCATTGCACGACATGGACGTGCAGACCTGAATGCAGACAGTACATTCATACACATACAAGAATAAATAAATAAAAGAAACAAAAGAAAGCACTCTGAAATTTCTAGTCAAAATTAACAAAGTTGGGAATATAAAAATAGTTCATTTTGAAACATGGTAAAAAGTGAGAGTAATAAAAACATAGCAAAGGTAAAGTAAAACCAACATACAAGGATTCATATAGCCATGTCACACGCAAAGTAAGGAGACTAAATTCCTAACTCTCACCATATGCAAAATGAACTCAAAAAAGTAGAGAAGGTTACTTCTGAAGTTCTAAACTATAAATCTTCAGAAATAACTTATAAGGAGAATCCTTCAGGATATTGGTCTGGGCAAAGAGATTTTAAACAAGATTCTGAAAATTCAGATAACAACATGAAATAGCATCAAATTAAAATGTTCCTGCAAAACAAAGTGACCAAATATATCACAAAATAAAATGACCCAAAATGTCACAGAATAAAGACATAACCTAAAGGATAGCAGAAAATTTCTATAAATCAATCAAACTAGTGGCAAAGTAATTTCTAGGAAGTACATCTTACAAATAATCTGATAGAGATATGTGACTAAGTTGGCCATGGAGATGCACACGTTTAATCCCTGTACTTGGAAGCCAGAAGCAGGTGAATCTTTTTGAAATCTAGGCAAGCCTGGTCTACATTGCAAGTTCCAGGCCAGTTATGTCTTCAGAGAGATCCTGTCTCATAAAAAATACGAATAGACTTTTTACAAAAATCAAGAGTATTATTAATTTATTTTAATTTTTGCATGTGCATGCATGTTTGTTGGCATGTTGGTGTGCTGTGTATGAGAGTAACCATACTTATATATTCACCGCATGTGCTGCTGCATGTACACATTTGCATGTGTATATGGAGCCAGAGGTATGTGTTGGGATGTCTTCTTCAGTTGTTCTTATATTTTCTATTGTTATTAAACTTTTTCCATAGGTCATACATCATTTATCAATCGAATCTAGAGTCGCTTCCCTTTCCATGGCCCCCACCCCACCTGAGTCCCTGCACTCTGCCATACAGGTCCTGCATCTTTTCCTGAGTCGAAAGAAACCAAAATTGATATGCTAATAAAGACATGCAGATTAAGCTTTGGGTAAAATGAGAGTGATATTACTTCCTAGAAATACAAAATTTAAAAATTTATAATTAATTTTTTCTGATACAACAGGTAGCCCAGGCTGGCCTTGAACTCTATGCAATCTTCCTGACTCAGTCTCCAAAGTGCTGGGATTGCAGGCCCTTACCACCAAGGCTTAAGATACTTCTCTTGATGAAAAAGTAAGTCATTAGAACTCCAGGTGGGCCCTAACTGCAAATATCTCGACTGTTCACTTCAGGAAGTACTCAGAAATCATTTCCTTCAAAGCAAGTATGTATTATCTTCCTAGTAAAGTTAAGGAGCTTGTCCTTCCAAAGCAAGAACAGACATCTGTGTTCTGAAGATTCTTGGAGCTTATACATTCTTTTCCTTCACAAATGCAAGGAAAGGCATGGAGAGAAGCACCAGTGCAGAGCCCTTGTTTCCTCACAATTAGCAAAGGATTCGCTTAGCACGTCTTTGTCAGACCCATTTCCTATGTGTCTCTTACCTGGCTTACAACTCTCAAAACGGTAACTCGGAGAGTTCTCAGACACACTTTGGTTTTCTGCCAACATACAAACTGTGTATTTGCTTAGCAAACAGAGTGAATAACGTGCTGTTTTCCTCCAACCTTACAAGAGGTTGGATATAAAGTAACAACCTTAGTCACTGTTCAGAATGACAGCACAGAGGCCTTGTGTCTCTTGGCCAGGATTCTTGCCTTCCACATCCCAAAGTCAGCAGCCAGTGGCCATCCAGGGGCTGAGTGGGTGTCACACACATAACTTGTTTCATTCTACAGACAAGACAGGTAGCAAAGGCCAGGGAAGAAGGTGGGGCTTGGCTTACAGAGAACCAGGTATGAAGACAGGCCCCACTGATTCAGAGCAGCTGTGTGACCTTGGGATTGGCTGTCACCTTTGTGCCTTCAGTATGTTGAAGAAAGAACAGATGTCTTTGAAGGTCTGTTTCTAAGAATCTGATTCAAAGGCCACAAGTGAAAGCTTCATTGTTCCACAGCAGCAGGGGCCTGCCCACCTCCCCTGGGGCTCCATCCTCCATCCTCTCCCCTGCCCACTTGCCTTCTCTTGCCAGGTGCCTACAAACATTGCTTTTCTTTTCCCTTCTCCTTGAATTGTTTGACTGATATCAGCACATCCACTCTCTTCACAGTGTCCTTGTGCACAGTGCTGTCGGGCAGGGAGTAAAGGACAGGAGGCTTCCTCAGGCTCTGGGTTCAGAGCCTTAGGTGTTCTGCCTACCTGTCCTTAGGTGTACTGCCTACCTGTCCTTAGGTGTTCTGCCTACCTGTCCTTAGCGAAGCAGTGACCATGATAACCACATGGTCCTCCTCAGGCTTTAACTCACAGCTACAAGGAACATACTACGTATGGAAACTACAGCAGAGGAAGGTTCCCAAAGCGAATAAAGGCAATGCTGGAGTCAGTTCAGGCATGCTCCTTGGAAGGCGGGCTCACCTCTCTCACTGCTTCTCCAAGGGACCTCAGGCTTGTGTGCCCTGAGCACAGCAGCCTCAGCCAAACAGGACACTGTAGCATCAGCACTACTGGATGGCTCTTCTGATTCAATACCACCTAGTTCTATAGCTACCTGCACCCAGGCTGGCTCAAACCCTTCAGGGGACAAAGGCTCACAAGAACCCTTGTCTCTGTCAACATGTTACAAATTAGGTATGCATTATGTGGGTGGTTTTTGAATGAAGAAAAAAATGTATTTTGTCTACTAAGCCATCTCCTCATCCCTGCTTAAAAGAGAAAATAAAATGGCCAACTGGTGTACAAAGAAATGTATCACAAGTAATCAATGTGGAATATCATCTCACCTTATTTAGTATTGCTCTTATCAGAAAGACAAATGTAATGAATCCTGGAAAATTTCAGGGAAAGGGGAACTGTCATGCACTGCTATTAAGGGCATAGATAAGTAGAGTCACTATGGGTAGTTTCCTTTAAACTCTAGAAAGAGAAATGTTAAAATAGAAATGCACCACAAGCCCAGTACCAGGACAAAGCCAAAGATTTCTGCACGTTCATTATAGCACTACACAAAAGCCCAAACATGGAACCAACAAATCCATCAGTCCATAAGTGGTTCAGGAAAATACAGTGCATTACAAAATATTTTGAGCCATAAAATGATATTCTGTCATTTTGGAAACATGGTTAGGACTGAAAGAAAGAGTATGTTAAGTAAAATAAGCAAACATGTTTCCTTTGTTATCTATAAAATAAAAAAATTCTCAGGGAGCTGGAAATTAATTTACTCAATAAAATGCTTTCTTCAAAAGCATGAGGATCTTGAGTTTGATACCTAGTACACTTGTAAAAATGCTGGGCCTAGCAGCCATGTTTTTAATGCTAGCACTGGGGAGACAAAGACAGGTAGTCCCCCTGGAGTTCCTTGATTAAGTGAGTTAGCCTAACTGGGGATCTCCTAGAAAAGAGACTCTTCTAAATGCATTGTATTCTGTAAGATAAGGTTGTGTCATCTAGCTTCTATACACACACACATGAATATACACATTCACACCAACTTGCAGCAGCAAGCACCAAGACACACACACACACACACACACACACACACACACACATATTCAATTTCAGGGAAGAGGAGAAAAGAATAAGATTTTTTAGAATCTTAGAGAGAAAAGAGAGTGGACATTTGGTTGAGTGGAAAGAGGACAGTTAGACAAAAGACCAAATTAAGTTAAATTTAATTCTAAAGACATTTAATAACTCAAGGCCAAGATTGGGTAATGGAACAGAAAAAGGACATTAGTGGGAATGTGGATGAATTAAAAACAAGAATGAAGTATAGTACATAGAATTTCCCAATGTTAAATTACTAATTTTTTAGAATGTTGCTAGGTTTATAGTGGATGCTCCCAGTATTGGAAATGAGATGGGATGTAAGTTCACTGTTGAATTTCTTGAACAAATTTTATTGTCCTTTACATCTTAAAATTGTTTCAATTATTTTTAAATATTAAAGCAAATGATGAGGAAAAAACATTTTTCCTTTTGGAGATTCTTCTCTGTAAATGGAAGACCTTAAAGTAGGGCTTGTACCAATTGAGTACATGAAGGGAGAGTTTGAGTGTTGTTTTATTACCTACATATGAAAAGTTGGGGTGTGATCTGAAATATAAAGATGAAAGCTATCCAAGTGGTAAAATGACTACCATTGTAATTCAAAAAGTGGGTAAGCTTGATTAGAATATGGAGCAAAATATATCTCATATTCTGGTGGTTAAAATATAATTAAATCTTTGGAAGTAAGATTGACAGCCCATTAAAAAGTTGAAGATAATATATGATTGAGGAATTCTATGTTATATTTCAACCCAATTATGACAATGCATATATGTTTAAACAAGGAGGGGTACACATGCTCAAAGCACTAATTCTTGCCTTTCCCCAAATTCTTGAAGTAGTCCAAGGTCCAGAAAATGAAGACTGGTTAGACTAACTAAGGTATTTTCTTTGATTTATTTCTTACTTATTTTGAGGTTCTCGTGTATAATAGACTTTCCCAAAACTGGGCACCTGGCAATGATCCTGAGCCTCCCATCCTCTGCTTCCAGGCCCCAAGTGCTCGGATGACAGGTGCACGTAATCGTACCCAGCTACTGTCTCATAATTACACAACAAAAAGAAATGAAGTGCTGATAGAGATGCAATCTGTATAAACTTTATATAAAGCATTATGCTAAAGACAGACACGCTGATCACGGAATATCAGCATGATTACTCTTATATGTAAATCAGGGTTATGTGAAAACATAAGAAGTAGATTGTTTACCTATGGTGGGCAGCAAGATTTGGGTAAAAACTGGCATTTATTAATTTGTTGGGATGTTAGAAATGTTTCAGATTAGCCTTTGATAATCATTGGAGTAACATTTTAACTTTACAATTATTAAGAATTATACTTTTATGGAAATATGTATGGTATAAACTATATTTTAGGAAAGTATTACTAATTGGCTTGATAAAGAAGAGACTTAAGCTATCATCAGGCACATCCACTCTGGGAGGCAGTGGCAGAATCACATGGCAGGAATGAAGCAGGACGCTGTCTGCTGAGTAGAACAGGATTCTGGAACTCAGCTCTGCTTTGTATGTGTACCATTTTATAGAGCAGACTCATGGAACAGGTGCAATGAGAGAGGTCCTGTGACTGCAGCCGGAAAGCCAAAGGCAATGTCCCGTGGTGCTGTGCACAGGCTTTGTGGCCTGAGGTACCAGCAAGAGGGAATATCTCTCAGTTTCTTTCTTGGGCTGAATCCTCCTGGACCCTGCAGTTACTACAGGGCTATAAGAACTTTAAAGTTCTCATCAGAATGGGAGGTTTATACTGTGTGGGTTTGACATTCATTTTTTTTTTTTTTGGTCTTTTTGAGACAGGGTCTCCTTGTAGCCCTAGGTGTCCTGAGACTCACTCTGTAGACCAGGCTGGCCTTGAATTCACAGAAATCTGCCTTCCTCTTGCCTCCCGAGTGCTGGGATTAAAAGCGTATGCCATCATGCCCGGCTTTGACATTCATTTAAACGGTAAGACAGTGATCTGCTCTCATGCCCTCCTCCCAACCATGGATCGCACCCTCAAGCCATGAGCCAAAGGAAAACTTCCTTTTGTTGCTTTTGTCAGGAATTTTGTCGCAGAGATGAGAAAATACCAATTAATAACTCTATTGTCATGTGATGAGTCCCCCAGACTTAAAGACCTTGCAATATTAAAACACTGGAGGTTTATTAATGGAGTTCTAGAAATCTTTGAAGGATTTAATGCATATCTATCTGTGTTCATGCAAGCTACAGTACCAGATCAAATGAGATCGAGTTGGGTAACCCCTTTATTTAAACCTCTTAGCAAAGTAATAAACCATATTTTATTTTTAGGTTCAATTATACCCCAGAAGAAATATCCATGTAGCAGTTAAAGCAATCACTCTGAGTGATTTAGATGGCAGGTAGCCAGCTTCTCTATTGGAGTGGAAGTAGACATTCTGACTCACATACATGAGTGTGTACACATGCTCTCATCACCACATATGGGCATCTCTTAAGGGACAATGCAGGATGGGCTGGGAAACTAGATCCTGGAGTACATGTGAATGCATGGTTATTTAGTCACCAGTTTTCTTGGAAGTCCATGTGTGTTTAAGACCAAACTCAGTGTGTTTCTCTCATGTTCTCTCTCTTCTCTCTCCCTTTCCCTTTCTCTTCACTCCCTCTCTTCCCTCCCTCTCTGAATGTCATTGTATACAATGTATACCAGGAACAACTTCCATTTATTTGGAATTTTAAAGTCGCTAAGCAACGAGAACTGAGATTTAAAGTTTACTGTTTTCATAAAAAAATACAACAAAAGCTGAGATATTGGACTTAAATGTTTTGGTGATATTTAACAAATTTGATTCAGTGTTGAGCTTGTCCAGTAAGATAGCTACAGCTCCACCTACTAACCTAATGGGAGTATGTGCAGTACCTTCATTGGCCCAACAAGAATGTGCATTGCAAGAAGGCTCAGTTGGAGATGGTCTTAACTCCTTCCTCTGTTCTGTAGCACTTGATAAGCTCTCTTTTCATATCTGTAGATAGCAAAATGAGATATGGATAAGGGAAAGCTGAGACACATGAAACATGGGGCAAAATTTGCTTCCTGCAGAGAAGGCATACAAATTATCTTATAAGACCAAACAGCCAGACTCAGTCAATGGTGATACTTATCAGCAAGGCGATTTGAGAACCATTTTTCACCTCAAAAGAGAAGACAGGCTCTTTGAAGTCACCTCAACATGGATGTTTCATCTGAGTGAGTTTTCCTTTACATGCCCAAAACTGAAAAAATATAATGTTTTCATAATTCCAATGGAAACTTTGTGAGCAGCAGACTTTAGATTTTTAACTATCTCCTTTCTTGCTTTTTTTGTTTTTCTTTTCTATTTTTAAACTGAGTAACTGCACACTGTCACCAAGATGAAATTACTCCCCATCTGGTAAGTAGCTTCTAATCCTGGAGACAGAATAAAAACTTCCAGCTAGTCCTCATCTGGTTAGTCGACCTTTGCTTATCTTTGTGTTGTGTTTTATATTTGGGACCCTATATCTTAATCTTTACAACCTAATGAGCACTGATTGAAGAAGCCTGCTATATTAGCAGCTGGTAAAGGGGCTCCTGGTCTTTAGATTTAACAATTGTAAGACATTCTAAGGAAACTCCAGGGATAAAGAATTTGAGCGAATATCATTTAAAAATTCATACCTGCAGAAGTTATGTGATGTCCCAGAATTCATAGTAGAAGATATCTGTTGCACTTACACAAAATATATGGAGCATCTATTAAATAAAGGCATCGATTAACTTTTTCCCTATTAAATTAAATAATAGATTCAGTATCTTGAGATATGATAAAAGGTTTTTGAGGTTTGATCTACCTTTGTATACAAACCAAATAAAGTTCAAGGAGCCTTCAAAGGAAAGTTCAAAAAATGAAATACTCCAAAATCTGCTGCTTTTCAGTGCAAGCAAGACACTGGGGGGTCCTGCCCTGCACAGCAACCAGATGGAAGGGGAAAGACAGGTGTGCAGTCTGCCCCACCTAGCAGCCTCCCATGTCCCGGAGACACTCAGATAGACAGGGTGTCAGACACAGCCGGATCTCGTTTATTGCAAGCACTACAACAGCTTATAAAGGAAAAGACCACAAGGGAACAGCCAATCATCGTAAAGGTCAAATAGCTAGAGCCAATCGGAAAAGTTTCAAAACAAGCTTGGCAGCGCCTACCTTACTTCCTTTAGCCCCGTCTTGTTTACTTCCTTTGGGTGCTGTCTTGTTTACTTAGGACCAGCTGGAGCGTCTGCCTTACTTCCTTTAGGTGCGATCTTTAGGGTGTTGTTGCCTCTCATGCCCCTTCAAGACATGGATACTTTGAGTGCAAAATTTCACTCCTGATTTCATGTAACAGATCAAAGTACACAGATTCATTAGGGGCTGCAGAGATGGCTCTGTGGTTAAGAGCACTGACTGCTCTTGTAGAGGACCTGTGTTTCATTCCCAGAACCCACATGGCAGCTAATGACCATCAAGACCTCTAGCTCCAACAGTGCCCTCTTCTGGCTTCTGTAGGCATTGAATACACATGGTACACATGTCATACATATAAAGTAAAAAAAATAAATAAATCAAACACATAAAAAAAAAAAAAAAAAAAAAAAAAAAAAAAAAAAAAAAAAAAAAAAAAAAAAAAAAGATGTGAAATCCCAAACCAACCTAAGAAACTTTTGGCAACTGATGGCTGCTGGGACAGAGAAAGACAATGTCTTACCGAGATGGGACTCTTGGTGGGCCTACGTGGTGGATCCACACTAAAGGACATTTGAGAACACAAAGCAGACACTGTAGGCCATATTATGTCTATCCAGTTCCAGGAGAACTCCAGTTCCAGGGGAGTCCTACACCCTCTTCTGACCTCCGCGGCATTGCACGACACGGGTGCACAAACTTGCATGCAGACAGTACATTCATACACATACGGAAATAAATAAAATAAAATAAATTAAAAAAAAAAGAATACATTACATTTGGGAGGCAGTGGTGGAAGGTACAGGAAAGAGAGTGGATCTAAATACCATCAAAGTATATTATATGGAAATTGTGAAAATTCAATGAAAAATAAATGAAGATATATCAAAATACTCAATAAATTTAATTTTAGGATATCCTCAATTTTATGTAAAAATGTAAATGGGTTGTGAGATTAGATTTAGCTTCCTTATCTAAAACAGCTATAACAACAATATATTTATTCCAATTATGAAAAATATCTAAAATCTGCAACACTTCTAGTCCCAAGTATTTTGGATTAGGGAAGTTTTGAAAGATGGTTAATTTATTTTTTAATTTATTTTTCCCATATATAAAATAAGGTTAGCATGCAATCACTGAAGAAATATAAAAACAAGGTATTTTCTGAAAATTTAAATTTATTATTGAAACAGCTCAACCACATAAGATTTCTAAAAACTCCTTATAGATCCTGCTCAACATTTGAGAGTCTACAGGAGAAAGATTGAAGATGAGACCTTGCTTTTCTTTGG
Organism: Rhizomys pruinosus; assembly: GCA_009823505.1. Lineage (NCBI taxonomy): Eukaryota > Metazoa > Chordata > Mammalia > Rodentia > Spalacidae > Rhizomys > Rhizomys pruinosus. Next base: position 5,960,830 of record VZQC01007142.1, on the reverse strand, counting down.
ATATACTTCCAACTTGTCTCCTCAAAGTTTTCTATATTTAAACTTAGTCTCCACTTTGCAATGTTAAAAGGCTAGAGACTTCATCTGATCATGGCATTTATAGGTAGCAATTATCTTTGGGAAGTAATTAGTTTATGTAAAATGAAGAGTCCTAATTGAGTCTCCATGGCTTTAAAAAGAGAGAGACCAGAAAGTAGATTTATACAAGTTCACTCTTTCTTTCTAACCCTATGATAGATACTTCCTACCTGCTGGGAGCTCTGCTAACAGAAGGGCCAATGCCTCTAGACCTTGAATAAATACCTGAGCTATAATAACTACACATTCCCTATCAGTCAAGTTATGGCAGTGTGCTATTCTGAACAGAAAACAGGCTAAGCCAGACCTGATACCAAAGGGACATACATATTTGGCCATTCCTTCCTTATCTGTAGACAACTGTGGTATTCACTATTAGATTAGATTAAATTAAGAAATGAAATTTAAATATTTATCTTGAGTGTACAATGCATGATGGATTTGTGACCCTTTCAACCTCAATGAGTATAGCACTTTTCTAGGGACAGAGTTCCCAGATAGTTCTGAGGCTTGGCATACTAGAACCCAAATCAATGGTAGAACTGTATACACAGCAAGACTTATTTTGAACAGCTGATATTGTGAGTTGTATATCATAGAAACAGTTAACACATGATAAACACATTCACCCAGCTAAAAATGTTTTCATAATCCATACACCCAATAGCTTGTATGCTTTCTCTATTACAAACTTAATGTTTTTTTCACTAATTTCACTTTTGATTAAAGTTCTATGAAAAATAATAGCTATAGTAGGAAACAGTGATTCAAGTTAATTTTAGAAAAAGAAAAATACCAAGTAAAGGAAATGTCAGCCATTAAAATTTTGGTGTAATATGAAAAAAATTAAAACTACTCTTATCTCCTTTCAGTGGCAGACTGTTCTCCATCTAGCTTTCAGAAACCCATGATCTGTAGACGCTTAATTTCAGGAGCACAGTAGTAACAGGTATCTGACACCAAGAAAAAGGGCCAAATCATACAAATTAAAAGTAAACTAAGGCAGGCTTTTTGTGCTGGATAGCTTTGGTGTCAACTTGACACACCTGGGTTGAGGGAGCCTCGATTGGGCAATTGGCTCCATTGGATTGGCCTGTGGCCACATCTGTGGTGTATTGTCTTGATTGTTGAGCAGTGACAGTATAAGAAGGCAGGCTGGGCATGAGCCAGAGCAGCAAGCCAGTAGAGAGCAAGCCAGTGAACATCACTCCTCCATGGCCTGTGCTTCAGCTCCTGCCTCCAGGTTCCTGCCCTGAGTTCCTGCCTTGGGCTCCCTAAGTGATGAAATGTGACCCAGGAGATGTAAGCTGAATAAACCCTTTCCTCCCCAAGTTGGTGTCAGTCAGAGTGTTTTGTCACAGCAATGGAAGACAAACTAGAACAGAAATTGGTACCAGAAGAGTGGGGTATTGCTGTGACAGACCTGACCTTGGTGTTTTGGGGAAGGATTGTGGAGGCGTTTGGAACTTTGGGCTGGGAAGATCATTGAATGCCTAAAGATTGTTGCTGTGGAGCTTGGAGCAGTTTTGCTGAAGGAGTTGTAGAAGATGGAGGCCTGGCTTGTGAAGTTTCTAGTTTCAAAGGAGAGCAGAGATCATCAGGACTGTGTAATCTGTGGGTTCTGGTCAGCTGGGGCTGTGGAGAATCAGCTGTAAGTAACAAGAGACCAGAACCTGAAGTGAAACTTTTGTGGTACTGGGGCAATTGATGCTGGTTAGCTGGGGCTGAAAAATCAGCTGTAAGTAACAAGAGACCAGCATCACTGAGGTGAAATCTTCTGGGGAGAATATCTTCAAGGTCAGCACACAGAAGCTGTGACCCAGAAAGGGCCTGAGCCTCCATCTCGAGCCAGAAGCCGGACTTGGTAACGTGTAAGAGTCTCCTATATGGTTCCGGTGTTGAAATTTGAGGGGGTCACAGAGAGCAGCCGAGGCTTGGCACTGTGAGAGGTCAGGAAAGACCATTGGTGGAAGTGCACCTCGGTTGCTGTGAAGACCCCAGGATTGCAGGGGTCATGGAGAGAAGCTGAGGCTTTGCACCAGGAGAGGTCAGAAGAGACCATTGGTGAAGGTGCTGCCTCAGTTTCAGTAGCGACCCCAGCTTTTTGGAGATGCCGGTACCCTGGGACGACCACCAAGAGCAGCGGTAGGTGTAGAATGGAGTCGGCCTGGGCCTGCGAGATGAGTGTGCCACGGACGGCAGAGTCGGAGAGGGGGAGCTGCCGAGACCCTTTGGAGCCCAGAAGATCGTGAGTGAATCCCAGGTGTCCAGCCTTGAGCTACTTGCTGGACTTAGGTTTTGTTTGAGAGTGCCTGATTCTTCCCTTTGAAATAAGACAGTACTTGTTTTGGATTTTACAGCAGCCCACAGTTAAGAGACTTTTAATAGACTGGACTTTTAAGTGTTTGGACATTTTAAGGACTGTGGGGCTTTTAAGGATGTACTGTCTTAGGTTGTGATTAGTGTTAACATCATACTTTGGGGATAAGAACTGGAAAGGTGGTTTAATAGTGATGTGTTTGTGTGTCAAGTTGACAAGGGGTCAATTGTGCTGGATAGCTTTGGTGTCAACTTGACACACCTGGGTTGAGGGAGCCTCGGTTGGGGAATTGGCTCCATTGGATTGGCCTGTGGCCACATCTGTGGTGTATTGTCTTGATTGTTGAGCAGTGACAGTATAAGAAGGCAGGCTGGGCATGAGCCAGAGCAGCAAGCCAGTAGAGAGCAAGCCAGTGAACATCACTCCTCCATGGCCTGTGCTTCAGCTCCTGCCTCCAGGTTCCTGCCCTGAGTTCCTGCCTTGAGCTCCCTAAGTGATGATCTGTGACCTGGGAGATGTAAGCTGAATAAACCCTTTCCTCCCCAAGTTGGTGTTGGTCAGAGTGTTTTGTCACAGCAATGGAAGACAAACTAGAACACTTTTATTTCAGGAAATACACCCTCTCTTGCGTGAATCCATGGCCCTCCAGGACCATGAGAAAGTGTGTGTCTGGGAGATGGGGAGAGACTTCTATAGGGAGCAGGGGAGATGGTGACAATTAAGGAATCTGGCCAATTAAGCCAGGTCAGGGACTCAGATCTGGAGGTGGGTTTCAGGTCCAGAGGTCTGAGAATCTGGTCCTGAATCTGGCCTGACAGGAAAAGAAAGGAAGGAACTTCCAATCTATGCCACCTTGGCTTTTTGCTCCAGCCTGACCTAACATCCCAGACTCCTGGGGTATTGCGGGGGGCGGGGGAGGGGGCGCAACAACTCTGCTCTAGCTTCTTCCTGCTGAGCTGGGATGTTGAAGGGAGAGTCGGGAGTAGGCAGAGCTGTGGGCACAGGGATGTAGGGATGTAAAGACCACTTTGGAGACTTCATGGATGTGTTCCTAGAAGAAACAGAGGAGAGCAGGTGCTTAGATCAGAAGGAGTCTCCTGGTTGAGGCTGGAGGCGCTCCTCTTCCTATTAGATGGTCTCTGTCAGAGGACAGGGTCTAAACATGGACCCTCCAATTTCATCCATCCACTTATCCTGAGCATGGACATGCCAGCAGTATGTTGAATCTGGCACTGCATCGCCTGTTTGGGTAAAGACTGAGACAATAACATGACAAAGGGAAACTGGGCAGGGGGGTCCCAGAATCTGGTATCTGTGGCAGCAGGGACAACAGAAGAAGGGTGAAAGTACAGAGGGTGAAGGCTGCCATACCCAATCATTCAGACCTGTCCTTGAGGATCTCCAGAAAACCTGAAAATAGTGGATCCCAGCTGTTTGACAGACCATCAATCCTGGGATGGGGCTCTCTTGAGTCTGGACAAATGGTACCAGTGTGGCTGGCCTAGTAGTTTGGCTGCTGACAGTGTAGTAAGGATAATGATGTGGGGTCCAGTCCACCTGGGATCAAGAGACTTAGGAGATAAAGTTTTGAGGAGAACACTGTCCCCTGGTGTGAGAGAAGGCAGGCCAGCAGTTGTGGACTCCACTGAGGCAGGAGCAGGGAGGCACTTGTCCACATGGGAGCAGAGGGGTGTATGTAAGAGAGAGAGGTAGGCTAGGTAGTCTCTCAACAGGGAGGCTGAAGTTGGTAGGTTATGGTTGATAAGAAAAGGCAGTCTGCCTCAACAGTGCTGGTGGGAGTGTGGTCCCTGAGGGCTAGCTGTTGGAGTGCCTCCACCATTTCTGGGCAGGAGTGAGAATGAGTCCCAGAGGAGGCAGAAGTGAGAAGAAGTGCTGCTGGGTTTAAGGTGAGGCTGAGGGCCAGGGTCCCAAGAGAAACAGGCAGAAAACCTGAATATGTGAGGGTGCAAGGAGGGGAAGAGAGGAATGACCAAGGAGGACTGAAAGCCTATGCGGAGAGTACACGGTAGTGGGCTGGAGAAGGATAACTTTGCTAGTTTCCTGGGTGAGTTCAGCCACTGCTGCCATTGCCCTCAAACACAGCCGCCATCCACAGACAATGGGGTCAAGCTGTTTGGTGAGAAATGCCACTGCCCAGTATGAGGGCTAAATAGGTCGGCCTAAGGCCCCTGTGGCCACTCCCAGCCTTTCATCTGTAAAGACGTGAAAAGGGCATGAAGAGTCCCTGAGAGCCAAAGTAGGGGCAGTCAGGAGGGCATTCCTAAGGAGAGAAATGTGGACAATGGTGGGGTGCGAGAGAGGCTCCGTGGGAGTCTCCTTAGCTGCCTGGCACAGGGTTTAGCTGTAACAGTAAAATTAGGGATCCAGTGATGGAAGAAACCCACCAATCCTAGAAAAGAGAGGATGTAGTCTGCTGTCTCTGGAGGCTGTAGGTCTCATATGGTGTTGACTCCATCTGACCTGAGAGTGCTGGAAGTTGGAAGCATACATAAGGAACAGAGTTAAAGGAGGAGAGATCTCAGGCCTAGGCTTGGCTGCAGACCTGGTTTTTGGTCCTCCCTTGTGAAGGCAAAAGGAAGTATGAAGGCACAGTAAAGAAGGTCAGGACAATAAAAAAAAAAAAAAAAAAAGAAGGTCAGGACAGTGAAATGGGGGACTAAGGTTTAGGGGTTAGGGCAGAGGTCTTGAACTAGATGGTAGGTGTCAGAGGGCTATAAACTGGAAGAATGGGGGTGTCGCAGGGTTAGTTAGTGGAGATAGGAGGCAGGTAATGGTAGGCTTGAGCCCATGGTGTTGTGTTTCAGAAATAAGAAACTGAGGCCTGGAAGGAAAAGAGGCAGGATTCTTGAGGTATATCAGGACTGGCAGGTGGTAGGAGGTGATTTAGGATGTCATGGCCCAGGACTGGCACTGGACAGACAGACATGACTGAAAAGTAATGGGAGAAAAAAATGGCTTGCAAGGACACAGGGGAGAGATACAGTCCTTTGTGTGAGACAAAGGGTCCCGTCCACCCCTGTGACAGAAATTGGTGAAGGGCCAGAGTGTGAGGTCAGTATGGAAAGTTAGCCTCACTGTACAACAGGAAAGAGATGGACTTACCCGCTACCTTCAGCTTTAACCTATGCTAAAACAAGGGTCAGCGGGGGTCTCCCAATCTAGCCACCAAGTAGTTCTCCACTAGGCCAAGGAACTCAGAAGCCAGAGGGGGTTAGGGTGTTCATAACAACAGGGCCAGACCACTGTGGCATGGCAGAGAGGATGAGCCAATGTCTGGGCACTCAGAATTCAAATGGCTAGGATGCTGGCAGAGCTCTGCCAGAGAGAGCACAGCATGATGGATGGCTTGGGGTTTGGGCAGTTTCTAGCCCAGTGACCTCCTTTGCCACACTTGAAGAAGGCTCCTGGTGGAATGAACTTAGGCCAGGCCCCCTGCAGGATAGGGCTTCGAAGAGCCCCATGTGTCCCACTGTGGGAATGCCTTTAGCCTCAAGGCAACTACCAGGGCTTGGGCATGGACTGTAGGCTTTTGTCATGGCAGAGCCTTTTGGGAGAACTCAGCTGCCTCCTCTTGGCCATTAAACAGTTTAAAAACCATTTTCATCAAATCCTGCAAAGTAGTCTGGGGAACATCCTTGGCCTTTTAATTATTTTTTTTTTTCTGATATCTGGAAAAGACTGAGAGATAAAGTGAGAAGCCAAGATTGTGGTCACTGTTGGGGAGAAAAGGTCAAGGTGAGCTTTAAGTATGGTTGTCCTGGGGCTGGAGAGATAGCCTAGTGGTTAAGAGCACTGACTCCTCTTGCAGAGGACCCGGGTTTGATCCCCAGCACCCACATGGTGGCTGAGAACCGTCTGTAACTCAAATTCCAGGAGAACTCCAGTTCCAGGGGAATCCGATACCCTTTCCTGATCTGTACAGCATTGCACAACACGGGTGCACAAACCTACATGCAAACAGTACATGCATACACATAAAGAATAAATAAATAAAATTATATATATATATATATATATATATATATATTTATAAATATAATGGTTGTTCCTTAATAAAATTCCTGAGCCAGGCATGGTGGCACATGCCTTTAAATCCTAGCACTTGGGAGGCAGAGGCAGTTGGATCTCGTGAGTTAAAAGTCAGCCTGGCTACAAGTGAGCTATAGTCCAGCCGGAACTAAGGGAGATCCTCTCTTAAAAATACCAATATAATAAATAATAATAATAAAAATTCTGAATTTCAAAGAAAAGAAAAAGGGCAGGAGAAAGTATTTCTTTATATATATAGATATATATATATATATATATATATATATATAATTTTTTCAAATCTCAAACCCGTGTCCCCCCATCCCCCCACCCCTACCAGAGTCATGCATTCTGCCAACAGCTTTTCATCTCTTCTCAGACTTTCTCAATATTCTCCATGTAGGAGTAATGTTTTGAGCAGAAGTTCACTGTTTCAGTCAGTTCTTGAATGCAGTCCTTTCTTTGTTGTTGCTATTGTGTTTTTCAATATGCATCATTCCCAACTGTTTAAACAAAGGCTCAAGGGGCCATGCACAAGAAATACTTAAAACTAGGTAACTGGAAAGAGCATCCACAGATGAGGGATACCATGTGTCATTTGTTTTTCTGGGACTGTGTTACTTCACTCAGCATGATGTCCTAAGCTCCAGCCATTTTCCTGCAAAGCTCATGATGTCATCTTTCCTTACTGCTGCATAGAACTCCATTGTGTAATGTACCACACTTTCTCTATCCGTTTCATCAGCAGAGGAAACATTTGGGTTGGTTCCAGCCCTGCTATTGTGAAGGAGAGCTGAAATAAAACTGGCATGCATGTAGTCTGCTGAGGGTGTCTTTTTGTTATAGGTACCCTAGGAAGTGGTTGTATGGCCCCCCTGGTCGGGTGCAAGTTCATTCCAATCTTCCAAGGCGTTCCTCAACACCAACGTGCTTTCATAGTGGCTTGCACTAGTTTACATTCCCCCAGCAGTGGATGAGTGTTCCCCTTTCCCCACACCTCTCCGCACTTGGTATTTGGTTTACTTGATCTAGCCAGTCTTAATTGGAGTAAAAGTATATTTTAAAGTGTTTTGATTTGTTTGTCCTTAATGAATTAAGATGATTGTTGAACACTTCTTAAAGGTTCCGCTTTTCGTCAGCTTTATCTTAATTCCTCAATTTTGTGAAGATCTCTGTTCAGCTCGTGCCCATCTATTGAGGGGTACCGCATGTGCTTCTTCTTTTTTTTTGAGTAGTTTTAATAGTGCTGGAAATGCGATACTTGTGGTCTATGCACCATGGTTTCACCAAGAAGGTTTCCAGCACTCTGTGGGATTTCTCTCACTTCGACTTGGTTTTTCTTTGGATGTACAGAAGTTTTTGAGTATAATGAGGTCCATTTGAAAATGTATGACCTTAATTACTGTAGCAGGTGCTGGTCCGGATTTAGGAATGTCTTTTCCTACGTCTATGTCTTGTAGTCTGGCTGCCAACTTTTTCTTCTATTGCCCTTCAGAGTTTGGGGGTTTTGGTGTTGAGGTCTTTGATCCCATCTGGAGTTGGACTTTTTGTACAGGGTGAGGGTAGGGTTTTAAATTTCATTCTTCTTTACAGTGGTGGTACCCGTTTTGCAGCAACACCACCTGTTGGAGATGTTGTCTTTTCTCCATGTGTGTCTTCTTGGCCCCCTTGTCAAATAGAGATGGCTGAAATTGGTAATGTGCTTCAGGTATGGATCGTCGGTTTTTTTTCCATTGGTCCAATGGGTCTGTTTTTGTGCCAGTACCAGCTTCTTTGTTTTATGACTAAAGCCCTGTAGTATAATTTGAAGTCTGGTATAGAGATCCCCCCCTGTGTAGCTCTTTTGCTCAGGGTTGTGTTTGGGATGATTCGGGGTCTTTTGTTTACCCAAATGAATTTAAGGACTTTTTTTTTTTCAAGCTGGTGAAGAAACTCTTGGGGATTGTTGATTGGATATTGCGTATTAAATCTATACAAAAATTGTTATCAGTAGAATGGCATTTTACTACATAAGATTGTAACTTTTCACAATCCGGCGATGAAGCATGGGAGTTTTTCCATCTTCTGGATAGTTCTTCTTCCATTTCTCTTTAAAGATTAAAATTTCTGTTTGTAGAGATCTGTTTGGTGTCTTTGGTTAGGTTTGTTTCCTAGGTTATTTTATTGGTGTTTGAGGCTAGTTGCAAGTGGGAATGGTCTCTTTGAATTCTTTCTCCAAGTTGCTTTGTTCTTGGGTGTAAGAAGAGCGCCTTGATTTTTCTTTTGGTGTAAGTTTTGTATCCTGCCTCCTGTTGCTGAATGCTGGTAAGCATTTCTAGGATTTTCTGGGTGGATGTTTTTACATCCCATTAAATAAACATCATAGAAGCAGCAAAAGGGATTGCTTGGACTTTCCTCTTTTCCAATCATATTCCTTTAACTTTCCTTTTCTTGCCTTATGCTCTAGCAAAGTGTTTCCAGTCAGCATATTTGAAGACGTATTTGGTGACAGGGTTATTAGCCTTGCTGAGTCTCCTCCTTAAGGAAAGGTTTGTCAGTTATCTCCCCATTTAGGATGATATGGCTGTGGGTTTCCTATATTGGCTTTGTTTCACTTCGGAGATTGTACTCCTCCAATACCATTTCTTCTAGGACTGTTTGCCATGAAGGGATCTTGGATTTTTCCAAGAGCACTTTTTCTGCATCAAGCTGACGATGAATGGTGGGGTTTTTGTCCTTCATTCCATTGTAGTGTTTTATGATTTTTATTGATTTTCATATGTTGAACCATCCTTGTATCTCTGGTAATGAATCCAACTTGGTCATGAAGGATTATCTTGGCTTCATGTGGGTCTGTAATGCGATTTGGCCAGTATCGCTGTTTGTAAGTGGAAATTTTTGGAGCTGTGTTTCATAGTAAGGAGATGGGTCTATAATGTTTCCCTTTTATGGTCAGTTCATCTATTTGCGTGGTGGGTTTTGGGAATATGAGGAGTGATTGCGGTTCACATAGAACAGGATTTGGGGGAGAATTCTCCCCTTTATGTGTACCTTCTAAAACAGTTTCAATTGTAATAATGGTTGTAGTCTTTGTTGAAATGTTTTATAGAATTCTGCCATGAAACCATCTGGGCCTGGGATTTTTTTAGTTGGGAGGTTTCTTATTACATCTTCAATTTCTTCGTGTATTATGAGTCATTTTAAGCTGTTGATCTCTTCTTGGTTGAGCTGTGGTGATTCCCAGGATTTCAGATATTCATCCATTTCTTCTGGGTTTTCAAACTTGGTAGAGTATATGTTTTTTAAGTATTCCCCTATGATTTTCTGGATCTTTTCCTTGTCTGTTGTGATATTTCCCTTTTCATCATGGTTTGTATTGATTTGGAGTTGTTCCTTCTTTCTTTTTGTTAACTGGGCTAGAGGTCTGTCTATCTTGTTTATTTTTTCAAAGAACCAATTTTTGGATTCATTGATTTTTTTTGTATTGTTTTCTTTGCTTCTATTTCATTGATTTCTCCTCTGATTTTTGTTATTTCTTCCTGTCTGTTGCATTTAGAGTTCAACTGTTGTTGCCTCTCAAGTGCTTTTAGCTGTAGTGTTAGATCATTCACTTGTGCTCTTTCTGTTTTTCTAATGTAGGCACCCAGGGCTATAAACTTCCCTCTTAGGACTGTTTTTAAGGTATCCCATAGGTTTTCTTGTGTTGTATTGTCATTGTCATTCAGTTCCGGGAATGCTTTTATTTCTTTCTTTATCTCTTCCTTGACCCATTCATTACTCAAGAGTGTGTTGTTTAGTCTTCATGTGTTTTTGTAGGCAGTAGGGCTTATCCTGGTGTTGATGTTGAGCTTTATTGCATTGTGATATGATAGAAAGCATGAAATTATTTCAATCTTTTTGTATTTGTGGAGGTTTCTTCTGTGTCCCAGTATGTGGTCGATTTTGGAGAGTGTTCCGTGGGGTGCTGAGTAAAAAGTGTATTCTCTGGTATTAGGGTGGGATATTCGGTAGAGGTCTATGAGGTCCATTTGGTGTATCATATTGTTCAGTTCAGATGTCTCTCTGTTTATTCTTTGTCCTGTTAACCTATCCAAAGTATTCAGTGGGGTATTGAAATTCCCTACTATGAGTGTACTGGGGTTAGTGTGTGACTTGTGGTCCTGGAGAATTGTCAGTATAAAGTTTGGTGCACCAGAGTTTGGGCATATATATATTCATAATTGTGAAATCTTCTTGGTGAATTGTTCCTTTGATAAAAATGTAATGTCCTTCTTTGTCTCTTCTGATTTCTTTTACTTTGAAGTCTATTTTGTCTGATATTAAAATGGCAACACCTTCTTTCTTTTTGGTACCATTTGCTTGGAATTTTTTTTCCATCCTTTCACTTTAAGATGATGCCTGTCCTTGAAGGTAAGATGTGTTTCTTGTAGACAGCATATCGATGGATTCTGTTTCCTAATCCAATCTCCCACTCTATGTATTTTGATTGGGTAATTTAGACCATTAATATTTAAGGTTATGACTCATAGGTTTATGTTGCTTCCTTTTGCCTTATTATCCATTTGCGGTTTGGATTTAGGTTTCTACTTCTGCAGTTATGCTTTTATTGATTTCTCTTTCTAGGTGCCTGGGGTTGGTTGCTCCTTTCTTCTGTCCTTTGAATTGCTTCAAGTATTCTCTGAAAGGTTGGTTTTCCAGACATGTATTCTTTCAACTTGTTTATGTCATGGAAGGTTTCTCTCTCTCCTTCAACTATAATTGACATTTTTGCTGGGTAGAGTAACCTGGGTTGGCATCTCTTGTCATTTAACACAGGGGATGCTTTGCTCTAAGTTCTTCTTGCTTTCATAGTTTGCGTTGTAATTCTGATAGGTTTCCCCTTATAGGACACTTGTTTTTTTCTCTTGTGGCTTTAAGGATTTTGTCTTTGTTTTGGGTGTCTAGCATTTTTAGTATGATGTTGCGTGGAGAATTTCTTTTCTGATCTTGTCTGTTTGGAGTTCTATGTGCTTCTTGTATTTGTATTGGTTTGTCTTTTTTTAGTTTGGGGAAGTTTTCATCTATTATTCTGTTGAAGATCTGATCAATACCATTCTCTTGGGATTCTTCTGCTTCCTATATTCCTATGATGTGGAGGTTTGAACTTTTAATAGTGTTCCACAGTTCCTCATTATTCCACTTTTGTTTTTTTTTAATTTTTTATAATCTTTACTTGAGGTTTTTAGTTGTTCTGTGTTATCTTCCAGGTCTGATATTCTTTGTTCTGCTTCCTCCATTCTGCTTCTGAGGCTTTTTCCATTCCTTTCCTCTTGAGTGGATGAGTGTTTGATTTCCTTTTTCATTTCCTCTTCTGATTTCTTTAATATTTCTACTTCTTTTTGGAGCTTCTCAATCTCTTCCTGTAGCTCTTTGCTTTGTTGGTTGGTTTCCTTACCTTTTTCAGCATGGGATCTTTTCAGTGTTTCTACTTCCTTCCGGAGTTTGTCATTCTCTCTCTCTAGGTCCTTCTTGAGTTCTTCATTCTCTTTTCTCAGTTCTTTGATTTGCTCTTTATAATCTTGTAGTTCCTTAAATATGTTCCCAATTGTGTTTCTGATATCTGTGTCCTGGGGCATCCCTAGAGGGTTCCCACTGTAGGAATCTTCCAAGGGTTGGTAGAGCTTGGTGTAAGATTATCCTGCCCCTTTCCTGTGTTGTCTCTTCTTCGTGTTCCTGGCATATGGGATTCTCCTTGCCTATATTCCAATGTGAGTCCTAAATGCCTCTTCACTGTGTTGAAGGCTTGCTTTGCTTGCCTCCTTGAGATGCCTTTGTAATCCCAATTGGAGGGGGGTGGGGGGCTCTTTAGCCCATGCCCCAGTACCTGCACTTCAGCTGGTCTCAGGAGATCTCAGATCTCAAGACTCACACAACCCTACCTTGAGAAGTATTTTCATATCTTCAGCAGACAAGAAATAGACTTAAATCAAGCTCATCAAAATTGGTTTCATTTGGACTGTCCCATGTGATTCCTGGAAGTAAAACCTAATCTTACTGTCTTTGGGTTGCACAGTACTGAAAATCTCCAGCTATGGAATAAGGATCTAATAATTAATTTCAGTGATGACAGTTTATAAAAGTTGTACTGAGCAGAGGCACATACATGGAAATGCTTTCATTCAGACAAAACTCCTTACATTGTAGATGCCATTTACAGCATTCAGGCCCAACCAGTTTCCTTGCATTCTCAAAGCTGAGATGGCCAAACTGGCCAATGCAGTTTCTCTATCATGCTGTTACCAAACATTTTATAAAATGGAATTACATACAGTTTCATTAAGGAAGAAGCTAAAGGATGGGGAGAGAGGAGACGTTCAGTCCTACTGAGGCAGTGCAAAGCAAAGATAATCCAGCAATTGACAATATCAAAAGCATGAAGTTGGGTACAGGAGAATAGTATTCAGGACCCTGGAATGAGAGAGTAGGACAGAAATACAACATACAGTGTTGGTGGTAACTTGTGTTGGCCATAAGGAGGGCCAGGACAGCATTGCATACAGTAAAAATACCTTAAACAGTCAACTTGGAAGTAACATCCTACATAATTTTGAGATTCAATTCAGTCTAACAGATAACTTAAGGAATGCAGGTTCATTTTTGTCTTTGAATATAATGGGTTTTGTGCACAATATAACCTAGAAGTGGTCACTTTTTGACAGACACATTACAGACATATACATAAAACAGTTACCACACATGAAACAGCTAACTCACAAACAGCTTGGACAGACAGATGCATGACTTAATTGCATAAATATACTGATCAGTTATCACAGTGAAACTGCAAGGGGGGACCAGCTTTAACCACAGGAGCTTGGCTCACAGCAGCAAAAGCTTGCCAAAGGGAGACTTAGTGTAAATGGGACAGGTACAGGGACAGCAGATATGGGTTGCAGCAAGGCTCACCTGTGTCTAATAGGTGTTGGATTTACCTGCTAATTTAATGAAACAGAATAAAAACAAAACCAAAAGAATATTTGTTAAAAGCCGGTAGTTTAAGCAGCAATCCTGTGAAAACATTAACTATACCCATACAAAAGCTAAATGGAAAAATGATTTTAATTAGAAACAGATGAAAACATGGTGATAAACTTGTAAAACTCCAATAGTGGACATTTTGAGATGAATTTATTAATCTGCCTAGTGAATGTATTCATGCCATGTGTGCTAAATAGCTTTAGTGTCACCTTGACACACCTCAGTTGAGAGATGCTCAGATGGGGAGTAGGCTCCATTGGACAGGCCTGTGGCCACATTTGTGGAGTATTGTCTTGATTGTTGAGCAATGCTGGTAATGCCACCCTTGGGCAGGTTGTTGTGTATGGTATAAGAAAGCAAGCTGGGCATGGGCCAGGGGAGCAAGCCAGTAAGAAGTGTTCTTCCATGACCTGTGCTTCAGTTCCTGCCTCCAGGTTCCTGCCCTGTGTTCCTACCTTGGGCTCTCTCAGTGATGAATTGTAACCCCAGAGATGTAAGCCAAATAAACCCTTTCCTCCCCAAGTTGTTAGTGCTCAGTGTGTTTTGTCACAGCAACTGAAAGGAAATTAGAACATAAATTGGTACCAGGAGTGGGGTATTGCTGTGACAAACCTGACCTTGGTGTTTTGTGGGAGGATTGTGGAAGTATTTGGAACTTTGGGCTGGAAAAGTCATTGAGTGCCTAGAGTTTGTTTTTGTGGAACTTGGAACAGTTATGCAGAATGAGATGTAGATGATGGAGAACTGGCTTGTGAAGCTTCAAAGGAAAGCAGATATCATCAGGACTGTTTAATATATGGGTTCTGGTCAGCTGGGGCTGAAGAATCAGCTGTAAGTAACAAGAGACCAGAACCTGAAGTGAACCCTTTGCTTTACTAGGACAAATGATGCTGGTTAGCTGGGGCTGAATAATCAGCTGTAAATAACAAGAGACCAGCATCACTATGGTGAAATCTTCTGGGAAGAATTTCCTCTGGGTTAGCACACAGAAGCTGTGGTTCAGAGGAGGCCAGAGCCTCCATTTCAAGCCAGAAGTGGGACTTGGTAATGTGTAAGAGTCCCCTATATGGTTCTGGTATTGAAAGCATGAAGGGATTACAGATAACAGCTAAGGCCTGGCACTATGAGAGGCCAAGAAAGGCCATTGGTCAAAGTGTGGCCTTGGTTGCAGTGAAGACCCCAGGGTTCCAGGGGTGAGGAATAGAAGCTGATGCTTTGCATCAGGAGAGGTCAGAAGCATCCTCAGTTTTAGCGTTTTGGAGATGCCAGGACCATGGTACAACCACTAAGTGCAGCAGTGGGTGTGGAATGGAGCTGGCCTGAGCCTGTGAGATGGGCTGTGTGTGCTGTGGATGGTGGAGTCAGAGAAGGGGAGCTGCCAAAACCCTTTGGAGCTCAGAAGATTCTGAGTGAATCCTAGATGTCTAGCCTTGAGCCACTTTGCTGGTCTTAGGGTTTGTTTGAGAGTGCCTGATTCTTCCCTTTGAAATAAGACAGTACTTGTTTTGGATTTTACAGCAGCCCACAGTTAAGAGACTTTTAATAGAATGTGAATTTTTAAGTGGCATTTTAAGGACTGTGGGGCTTTTAAGGTTGTACTGTCTTAGGTTGTGATTAATGTTAACATCATACCTTGGGGACAAGAACTGGAAAGTGGTGGTTTAATAGTGATGTGTTTTGTATGTCAAGTTGACAAGGGGTCAATTGTGCTAGATAGCTTTAGTGTCAACTTGACACACCTGGGTTGAGGGAGCCTCAATTGGGGAATTGGCTCCATTGGACTAACCTGTGGCCACATCTGTGGAGTATTGTCTTGATGGTCGAGCAGTGTGGGAGAGTTCAGCCCACTATGGGTGGTGCCACCCCTAGTGAGTTTGTTGTATACGGTATAAGAAAGCAAGCTAGGCATGGGCCAGGGGAGCAAGCCAGTAAGAAGCGTTCTTCCATGGCCTGTGCTTCAGTTCCTGCGCTGAGTTCCTACCTTTGGCTCCCTCAGTGATGAACTGTAATCCTGGAGATGTGAGCCAAATAAACCCTATCTTCCCCAAGTTGGTAGTGTTCAGTGTGTTTTGCCACAGAAACTGAAAGGAAACTAGAACACCATGTCATCAGATAAAAATGGCGACCATTCAAGGCCAGCCTGGTCTACAATGTGAGTTCCAGGACAGCTGGGGCTACAGGGAGACCCTGTCTCAAAAAGACCAAAAAAAAAAAAATGGTGACCGTGTCTATTTGAATCAGGCACAGGAATGAAGGAGGAGAGATCCGAGATGGGGAGAGCGGTACGAGAGAGCAGATCCTGAAAAGCCTGCATTTAGCCAGTTTAGAAGAAATAAAAAAAAAATTGTGTCTGGCAGGGAGGCTTTCACCCAGAATTGCTCACGTTCAAGCTTCCAACAGCATCCTCTACTGTACCCTGAGACCTGGCAGTGAGGTAGGCATGGGGTGGAATTGGGATGATCGTCTTCAATCCAGTGAGATCCCTCTTAACAAAGCCTGGCTCTGCACTCCTCCCCCAAAATAGCCAGTGGACACTGGGTCCAGTAGACTAAGGTCCCTAAGCATCTGTGGGCCATGGGCCCTGGCATTGCAAGGACTTAGGCAGGAGCTCTGGACAGCAGAAATGAGGCAACAGGAAACAGACTTACCCCAGGTCAGAAGTCGGATAAGTCAGGAAGCTGTGTCCCCAATGTCCATGGGCCCTGGACCCCTGGGGCCGAGGAAAAATAACCCCCTTCTCATAGGGCCACCAAGGTAAGAGATATCTGTTGCTAAGAAAAAGGGCTGAATCAGTCCAAATTAAAAGTAAACCAAAGCAGGCTTTTATTCCAGGAAATTCACTCCCTCTCTCAGGCGAATCCATAGCCATCCAGGACCATGAGAAAGCTCATTTCTGGGAGGCAGGGAGGGACTTTTATAGGGAGGAGAGGAGATGATGACATGTTGAAATCTGGCCAATTAAGCTAAGTCAGGGGCTCAGATCTGTAGGTTGGTCTCAAGTCCAGAGGTCTCGTAGGATCCTGGCCTGACAGAAAAAGAAAGGAGGGTCCTTCCAGTTCTGCCATCTTGGTTTTTTGCCCAAGCCTGACCTAAAAGTAGGAAAATAGATGTGTGTCCCTTTTGTTTGGGATGTAAAAGACAGAGGGGTGATTAAAGTGCTTCAAGTAAAACAGAAAAATACCAGATATCCTTTGTGAGTTTCAAGCTTTAGAAGTTTGCTTTCTGTTTCTGTGTGTTTGGGAATGGAAGGAATCTGGGGACATTATAAATCATTTATTTAAAACAGGTATATTTTACGTCCTTAAGAAACTTGAATACAACATAGTTACAGTATACATGCAACAAAGAGACTAATCCACAGGTACACAATTCACTGATTTTTGCCAATATGCATACTCGAAACTATTACTAATGAAAACAAATGTACAGCATCCTTACAGCCTCTCCTGGCCAATATCAAAGACTGTTCTGATTTCTATCTCAAAAGATTTGGGTCTGGTATTGTTTGATATGTTCTCCTCACAGGCTAAAGGATGGAAGACATGACTCCAGCTGAGGGCAATTTTGAGAGTTTGTTGTGCCATACCCCGAAGTCCCTTATCCAATAGGTTAAACTATTAGCATAATTGGATTGCATTATGGAGATATCATTGAAAGTAAGACCTGAGGAGATTCAGAGGAAGTACATCACTGAGGGTGTGTCCTGAGGGCTGCGTTTTCTTTCTTTACACTTCCTCTCTATTTCTGTGCATCTCGCCTGCCTTTAAGTGAACAGCATATTTCCAGAAAGAGAGGAGGCAGGGACCACTGACTGAAACTTCTGAAAGAATGAGACAAAATGAGTCTTTTCCACATTAATAAGTGGGATACTAATGTTTTGGCATCCTGTTGAGACAGATATTGAATCTTTAAATTCTGTGGTTTAAACACACTGAAGCAGCCAGCCTACCATCCCACCCCCAGCCAGCAGTTTTATAACAAAGAGATCAAAGACAACTAGTCAACCTGGGGTTCCATCTTATTCTCCAGGTCATGTTTCCTATATGCCTGAAATATGTGATATCCATGCCACCTTCATTCCTGCCCTTCACACTTCTCATCATCTTTCTGGAAAGCACAGGTCAGATACTTCTTGGACCAGTGGTTCTGGTTAACACTGGCTGAAGTAAATTCTTACACTCCTCCAAGTACCAGCTGGGTTGTAGCACTATCATTGAAATATATATAAAAAAACAAAACAGGTGACCAATAGTGCATATGTACAGGCTGTAATGGTACAGGTGTGCAGGCTGTGATGATGCATATGTGTGGAATGTAATGCTGCATACATGTAGGCTGTGAAGAGTGTGTTGGAGCAGACTTCTCTCTAGAGTAAGACATTCAGAAATGTTATCTTTGTGGAAATAATAAATTGTAAGTTGACTGTGACAGTTAATTTGGCTTTATTCTGACTTTTGCAAGTATAAACAGTGATTTGGAAAGAAATAATCCTATTCAGGGTAACTTCCTGTTTCATATACATGATGCTTGCAGAACTACACTAAAGCACAATTTCTAGGTCAGAATAAATTAGAGTTTGTAATGCATTTGCCTATAGTGAGAAAGCATAAAAAAGAAATGAGGTAATTTTGTCAGGGTTTGATGGTCATTGTTCACTGAAACATAATGCAAGTTATGTCTTCAGCTATAAAATAAAATAACGAGGCAATATATTCCAAGTCATTCTCATAGATTATAAGCTCAATATTCCAATTGTGTACATTTAATGACTCTACACTGCTGATCACTTATTTTCAAATGCTATTTGGAGATAATAAGCTCAATTCTTTGCAGAGGGCTGTGGAATTTGCTTTCTCTAAATGAAAGGTACAAAGAATTATGTTTATACGACCAGATTCAGTGAATGCCATAGCAAATACTACAGTTTTGAGAAGCTAAAGTCTATAGTATTGCAGTGCAGTCATCTCATTAAACACATTAATTGAATTAAATCATTTAACATTAATTGGCTTCTGAACTCCAAAGAAAAGCAGTCAATGATAATAATAATTTTAATAATAGTAATAATAATAATTTTGTGTGTAAAATAACATGGCACATAAGTACTAATAAAGATTTGTAGTGGGAGAAAAGAAAGAATTTTAACAGTTCAAAGTAAAGTAAAGTAAATAAAGTAAATGATGATCGATGATTGTCTTTAGTTTTGAGAAAATTATCTTTCCTACCTGCTAACGTTTTCCCTATATTTTTAACATTTTCTCATATATTTCTCTATGACTGCTTTTTGGTTGGAGGAGACTGGTCCAATTGCCAAAGATATTTTGAAGTGCAAAAAAGAGGAAGGTATCCTAGGTTGAAGGAAGGGGTACTTGAATAAAAATTCAAACATAAAAAGCAAGGACACCATGTGCTTCACCTAGAAAGTTCCATTAGACTAAATTCTACACCACTATTATGCTCAATACACCATGTATTTAACTTGCTGGATTTTGCTCTATTAGGAAGTTGGATAAGGGACATGGTGGGCATATATGATCTTATTTCATTGCAAACATGCATAAAATTATCAAAAATAAACAAAAAAAATTTAAACATTTATTTATAGTTTTGGATAGGATAAAACCTTTTTCTTTGGAGAAAATTAATTTTGGTGACAGTGTAATAAAAGCATGGAAATACAGTAAGTGGGGATTTAACAGCATTCTGCCTGTTTTCCAGAATTAAAAAAAAAAGAATGAGGGACAGAAAAAAAGTTTAAAAATTGGCACAATGGAAACCAAACTACAGACTGTGTGACTCCTTCAGGTATTAACCTAGGACCCACTAATTCTGCTGAGTCTCTGCATATGGGTGATGGTCAGACATTAGAAAGCACAGGCATGCTCTGTGTGAAGTGTTCTTTGGTTGGCACTTTGAAAATTTTGGGGAGTCCTGTGACTAAAGAAGTAAAACAATTTTATCGACAATAATTCAGACTTTAAGTTTTATTTTTATGTTTGTGGATATAAAGTTGAGCTGTATAATAGAACAGTAACTGCACATATTAGCTTCATGTATTTCTTAGGAGTGAAAGTAGGTTATGTCCCTCCATACTTGGAGGCTGAAAAAAAAGCATGGATTTACCAATATTGGAGAAAATGTATTTTATATTATATTTTTGTCTGTCCACCCCAAGAACAGCAAAGATTATTCATTATGTTATCGAAATTTCAACCTTTGCATAACGTAATCAGATTCCAGTATGTGTTTTATCAATTTTCCCTCCTCTCCAAATCCCACTAAAACTAACCCGAGTCACCTACTCCTGTTTTAGCTAACATGTTTACTATAAACTAGAATAAAATATTATTTGTAATGTTATTAAGAATTCAGGGCACGAAATTTAAAGATGACTTTAAGAAAAAAATCTTTCAATTTTCTGTTTATGAAATGATATCTATGCTAATCAAATATATCTTCTCTATTCATGATGGGGTTCCTTGGGTCTGATTAAATATGAGCATTGGACCTAATCTAACCTGGATTATCTTCCTTTAATTTTCCTTCTGAAATTTCCAAGTCACTCTTCATTACAACATATATATGAGTCGGGAAACACATTTCCAGCGTTTTGAATGGTATACAAACCTTCCTTGAAGTGCTGTTTCAAAACCTGAAAATCAGATATTATTTTGGTGTTGGATCTGTGACAAACGATGCTTGACCTCACTTTCTTCACAGTGTTAGGGGAGATGTCCCCTTGGACAGTTTGGGCTGCTCTTAGAGACTACCACAATCTGAATGGCATTCAAAACAACACTGGAGGCTTGCAAGTCAAAGATCAAGACATCAACAGAAAAAAGTCCTGGTGAAAGGTTTGATCCTAATTGCTAGATGAAGGTCTAGCTGTGTGGCAGATCCTGTATTCCTTTCCCTTTTCAAATGGCACTAATTCCACACTGAAGACACTAACTCGCGGTCTAAGTACCTTGTAGATAATCACATCAAGGGTGATAATATAGCTTTTTGAGCATGGAGAGATACGCCATCATAAAGTTTTAATAAACGCAGCATATCCCTTCAAAATAGCATGGCAATTAATAAAAGCTGATGTCATCATATAGAATTGAGAAGTGCCTGGATTTCTTTTTTTAAAGTATGTTCCTAAATGCATAGTTTAAGTGCAGTTCTACTGTCAGAATGTGAATCTCTGAACATGTTTTGCAATTGACCTATAGTTTATGTTCAGATGTCATAACTTTGGTATATGTGTGTCATGGTATGTAGGCATATTCTGGAGTGATACACATTGGAAGGAACAACAACAACAAAAAGACGGGGTCAAGGAACTGACTGAAACAGTAAACTTCTGCCCCAAACAGTAAACTCCTGCTGCCAAAAATTCAAAAAAGCCTGAGAAAGATGAAAGACACATATGGCAGAATGCCTGAGACCTGGCAGGGTAGGGAGCATGCAAGGGGGAGTGGGTCTACATTTGATTAGGAAGTATTGTATTAAATACACAAAACCTCAGTAACAAAATACAAAAAACAAAGAATCCAAAATATTTTCGTTCTTATGTAAGTGAATAAGAATTAGCAATTATTCCTCAAACATGCTACTACATTGAATGACATAGAATAAACTGATATTAATGATTAGTTTTCACAAGAAGCTCTGAGAGAGTAACAATGTTAACAGATACTCATATGCAGTTATGTTCTAAGACCTCCATGGCTATTTCTAATCATGATCCACAGATGCTTAAGAGACCTTACAGAAGATTTTCCATCATAGTGCCCATCTTATTCATCACAACGTCAGTGTCAGATATTTTTACCTTGACTTTGGATGGGGGAATTCAGGTATAATATAAACAGGAAGCTGTGTATGTTTACCAGAATATCCTATAAAATTTATCTTACAAATTACTAAATTGTACAGTGTTACAACCTCCTCTGCTCCAGCCAGAGAAGTTTAGGTCACGAAGAATGGGGGTGAGAGAGAGATGACTGAGTCAACACACAGACATGGAGAGTTGGGTGAAAAGCAAGCAGAATGAGAGCTGGCTGCCACAGACTTGTTTATTCAGGGAAACACAGGGATATATATGTGATCAGCTCTGCTGTGAACTTCCAGGTGCTGATCATTGGCTCAGGTCACTGACTCAGCTGTTGCCATGGTTAACTTCCTAGAACAGGTTAAACCTGTTCAGCAGGCAGAGCACTAAGTGTGCTGGTGCTGGCACATAACATTCTACACATTTCCAACCCCCTTTTTTGTTTTCTTTATGCTTTTATTGATGTTTTGTGTATTTTAGACGTCATTTCTCAGTTCAGTTTAGACATATTCCCCTTTTGCTTCCCCCCACACCACCCCAGATCATGCACTCTGCCATAACTACCCTGCATCTTTCAGTCTCTTTTTTATGTTTAGGAATTCACATTTTCCTCATTTAATTTTATATTACTCTAAAATATGTATATATATTGTCCACTCATAAACAGTAATTACAGAGTCTGAGAGTAAGTGGTGGATCCATTCTAGAGCCCATTATGAGATTTACATTATAACAACATAGTTGCTTTCAGATAAACAGAAATATAACAATAGTGTTGTTCAGCTTCCCTTTCATCTCTGGATTTGGTGTTAACATCCACAATTGAGGGAGACCATTTGCCACTTCTTTTTCTAGGACTGTGTTACTTCACTTAGCATGATGGCCTCAAGTTCCATCCATTTACCTGCAAAATTCATGTCATTTTTCTTTACTGCTGAGTAGTACTCCATTGTGTAGATGCACTACATTCTTGTCATCCACTCGTCAGTTGACGGGCATTTGGGTTGGTTCCAGCTCTTCACTATTGTGAAGAGAGCTGCAATAAACATGGATGTTCATGTATCTTTATGGGAGGATGAGCCTTGTGGGTATATACCCAGGAGTGGTGTGGCTGGGTCAGGTGGTAGGCTCATTTTGAGTCTTTTAAGGGTTCTCCACACTGCTTTCCATAATGGTTGTACAAGTTTACATTCCCACCAGCGGTGGATGAGTATTCCCCTTTCCCCACAACCTCTCCAGCATTTGGTGTCTAAAACTTTCTAAGTCAGACAGCAGCTGCACAGGAAATAAGATCAACAGTTGACAAATGGGACCTCATCAAACTCACAAGCTTCTTTACAACAGAAGAAACAATCAAGGATGTGAAGAGAAAACCCAGAGAGTGGGAGGAAATCTTCGCTAGTGATTCATCTGACAGCACATTAACATCAAGAATATATAGACTACTCAGAAAACAAAGAAGTAAGAAAACAAATGACCTACTCAAAAGATGGAGTAAAGAGCTGAACAGTGACATCACCAGTGAGGAATAAAAGATGGCTGAGAAACGTCTTCAAAAGTGTTCCACATCATTAATAATCAAGGAAATGCAAATCAAAACCACTCTCAGATATCATCTAACTCTGATATGACTGGCTAAGATCACCCCTTTGTTTTTGAAGAGAGCAACAGAGTGGGAGCCTGCATGCATAGCTCAGACATTGTTGCCCCCAACTCTATCATATCAACATTTGACTGTGCCTGTCTTAGCTTGTCCTGGTTAACAGGATCTTACCAATCATTGACTAACCAGCCACTGAGGGAAGAGGCTAGGAACAGTTTGTCCAGGTGGGAGTAGAGGCATGGGGGTTTACCCCATGAGTCATAGATGGCAGAGAGCCAAACACAAACTATGTCATCCAGAGGAGCTGAAGGAGAGCTTGTTGACCAACAGCAGTCAGGACCTGGATCTAGATGTCACTAACTCTCCATTGGCCATGGGCAAAATGGAGCAGTTATTGTTGGTTGTCCATTCAATAAAAATCTGTGATGCAAAAGGAAACTGACCACAGAGCAAGGAGCTACAAGAAGAGAGTTACAAGTCACTTGAGGAGAAGAAGAAGGAGGGCCAAAAGGCAGAGAAGGCTCTAAGTGACAAGGGGTGAGCGGTCAAGGATGGCCCACATCTTGGGCCACACTTAGTGGTCTACATCCCCCTGGCATATATGAGACTCCCCTTGGTGTTTGAGAAACACCCCCTCTATGGTTTCTACTTGCTGCCCCCCAGCTTTTGCGAGATGCCCCCAGGCATTTGTGAGATACACTCCAGCATTTATAAAATGCCCCCCAGTGTTTGTGAGACACCCCTTCTACGGTTTCAGTGAGTAGACCCCCATGGTTTACTATCCCCCAATGTTTGTGAGACACCTTCTCTGCAGTTTGATGAGTAGACCCCTTTCTGTTTGATGTGCTTACAGCTATGCATGGGTGAACAGTTGGCCCCCTTCCCTTCGCTTTCAATTCCTGTCATACAATTTTTGTCTAATTCCCCACCCTGCCTTCATGGTTAACTTTAAGGACCCTCAGATGGCCGCCCTTAAGGTTCTCCTCCAAACCTGTGGTCTTCTTCCCCCAACCTCATTCATTTCTATATTCCTCGTCGTAATTGCAAGCCCTAAAGGCTCCTTGGCACAGGACTTTCTACATGAACATAACTCATTCTGTCACAAAAATATGGAGGAAAAACTGGCCCCTCCCTGTGTACCCAATTTCCAACTGGATAAGGAGAATTCTTCTCCCACTCCCGACCCACAAAAAGTCTCTTCTGCTGTCCCTGCTAGGGATACCTGTTCAACCCTGCCAATATACCCTTAGAGGGAGGCCTAGGAAGCTCTCTCCCATGTTGCCCCTCCCCCTCTGCTTCCTTCCTGGCTTCCTTCCTTCTTCCCTTTCTTTGCGCTGGCAGCAGTTGCATCCCAACGGGGATGGAGAGTTGGGCACCCAATGCCCAAACCAGAAAGTTCTGTGTGGCACCTGCCTGGTTGGCTTCAAATCCTCAAGGCTCTTTCTCCTCTCTGCACCTGCCTGCAGGGAGTCTGTGGCCGGAAACTTTCCCTGGAGTGGCTGCAATCCTGTGGGCTTCCCATGCATAGCCCAGGACCTCCATCTGTAGTGTGTGCACATGGCTGCCGGCCCAGCTGCACCCATGGGACCTGGGGCTCCCGACATGGCTCTCCTGCTGCCGGCTGCTCACAGGTGGTGCTGAGTGAGAGGGACCGGAGGGTGGTGCCATGGCCAACGAGCCACTTGGGCCCAGCCCAGTTCGTGCTCCTCCGCACCCTCCAGGACTGCATCCGCTGGGGGCACCACCACCTCCACTGCCACCCTCGCCCCTCTGCGACCCGGGCTCCACCTACCACTCACAGCACCATTAAGCTCTGGCAGATGGGCAGCATGCACATTCCAGCCTTTGGTGGGCTGGGGTGCATCCATGTGCCTGTTGACACCTTCTCCAGGCTTATTTGTGCTGATCATTGGCCCAGGTCACTGACTCAGCTGTCGCTATGGTTAACTTCCAAGAACAGGTTAAACCTGTTCAGGCAGGCAAAGAGGTAAGCATAACACTCTACAGTACAAGGCTCTATTACCCATCGAAATCCATAAAATGGTGCTTACTGTCATATTCATGATTCCTGTGTCATGTGTTCAAATATTAATAGTATTCAAATGATATTGTTGGTTGTCCATTCAATAAAAATCTGTGATGCAAAAGGAAACTGACCACAGAGCAAGGAGCTACAAGAAGAGAGTTACAAGTCCAAAAGGAAATGGAAAAACTAAAGAAATCACAGAATGAAATGAAAAAGGAAATGGAACACTCATCCAATCAACAGGAAAGGATGGGAGAAAGCCTCAGTAGGAGATTGGATGAAGCAGAAAACAGAACATCAAACCTGGAATATAGCATGGGAAAACTAGAATGATCAAGTAAAGATTATGAAAAATTAAAAAAAAAACAACAACAGTGGAACAATCAGGGGTTGTGGGACACTATGAAAAGACCAAACCTCCACATCGTAGGGGTAGAGAAAGGAGAAAAATCCCAAGACAACTGTACTGATTATATCTTCAACAGAATAGCAGAAGAAAATTTTCCCAAACGGAAGAAAACAAACCCATACAAATACAAGAAGCACATAAAACACCAAAGACAAGATCAGAAAAGAAATTCCCCAGGTCTAGAGATGGCCTAGTGGTTAAGAACAGTGACTGCTCTTGCAAAGGACCCAGGTTTGACTCCCAGAACTCACATGGCAGCTGAGAACCATCTTTAACTCCAGTTCCAGGGGAATCTGACACCCTCATCTGACCTCCACGGCATTGCACAAAGCAGATGCACAAACCTACATGCAGACAGTACACTCATACACAATAAATAAATAAATAAATAAATAAATAAATAAATAAATAAATTCCCCACACCATATCAGAGTGAAAACACTTGATGCCCCAAACAAAGATAAAATACTGAAAGCAAGAGAAAACAAAAAAAGTTATATATAAGGGGAAACCCATTAGAATTACAGCTGACTTTTCAGTGCAAACTATGAAAGCAAGAAGAACATGGACCAAAGTATTCATAAAACACATAAAAGGACTGACCGACAAATCCACACAATCATCTTAAATGACACAGAAAAAGCCTTCATCAAAATCCTGTATCCCTTCATGTTTAAAGTCCTAGATGGAACTGGGCTGAAGGGAACATTCCTCAACATAATCAAAGCCATATACAACAAACCAACAGCCAACATCATCTTAAATGTTGAAAAATTAGAATTCCCCTCAAAGGCAGGAACCTGGCAAGGCTGCCCCCATCATAAAAAAACAGCCTGGTATTGGAACAAAATTGAAAATCCAAATTTGAGCACATAAAATTTCAGCCATTTCATATTTGACAAAAGGGCCAGGAAGACTCAATGGAGGAAAGACAGCGTCTTTAGGAAATGGTGTTGGCAAAACAGGATCACAACTTCTAGAAGAATAAAATTAAACACGTACCTCTCATCCTCTACAAAAATCAACTCCAAATGCATCAAAGACCTCAACCAGAAACCGGAATCTCTAGAGGCAATAGAATAAAATGTTGGCAGCACCTTACAAGACAGAGGTGTAGGAAAAGACTCTCTCAATCAGACAGCAGGTCACCACCACGCCTGGCAACAGGTTGTATTTTAAAAAGCCTCCTGGGTCAGATTCATGCCTTTAATCCTAGCACTCAGGAGACAAAGGCAGGCAGATCTTTGTTAGTTCAAGGCCAACCTGGTCTACAGAGTGAGCTCCAGGCCAGCTGGGGCTACAGGAAGACCCTGTCTCGAAAAGCTCCGCCCCCCCAAAACACCCTCCTGGATCACTAAAATATACACTAATGTTTGAGAACTATTGATATAACTGATGCATTAATTCTACCCAACTTTATGACACTTTATGATAGGGGCAAAAATAACATTTTTTTAATAAACCACTCATTGTCAAAGAAAAAATATTTGGAGACAAAATCAGAAGACGCCTTCAAAAATCATTTATTTTACAGTGAGATTTACTTTCTTTCCTGTCTCCTCCAAAGTCTATGATAAGACATTCCCTTCTAGAATCCTCAGATACATCATTTTCAGTGAAGGAAACAAATATATTTTTTTCTTCTATGATATATAGATAGTCATCACTCTGAGGATATGCAAAGATACATAAAAAATCTTTTGGAACATCCTATAGCTGTTAATAGAAGACAACTAATATAAGTCATCATTAGTTTACAAAATTATCAATATAAAATGAAGTCTAGATTACAATGCTACAATTATCTATATTGGACCTTTAAATATAATTTTTATAATGTCTATAATCATAATATATAGAAAATATAATATTAGCTTTATATTGAGGACTCATTCATTCACGAAATGTGTCTTGATGAAAGATATATTAATTACAAACATGAATGCCTTTAACAGGGATAATTGATTTTAGGTGCAAAATATAACATAGAAATAGTTTATTCAGGGCTGGAGAGATGGCCTAGCGGTTAAGAGCGCCGACCGCTCTTACAGAGGACCCGGGTTCGATCCCCAGCACCCACATGGCGGCTGAGAGCCGTCTGAAACTCCAATTCCAGGAGAACTCCAGTTCCAGGGGAATCCGAGACCCTCTTCTGACCTCTGCGGCATTGCACGACACGGGTGCACAAACCTGCATGCAGACAGTACATTGATACACATACCGAAATAAATAAAATAAAATAAAAATTAAAAAAAAAAAGAAATAGTTTATTCAAAGTACAGATAAATAGCTCAGCAAAAAACCTGGAAAATTCTGACTCCATGAAAAGGCACTGCAATTTCTGATTTAGCTTTTTGAGAATCAGTTGCATGCATCATTATTAATCACTCTTCTATACAATTGCATATGACATAGGTTTTGATATTTTGAATATAGTATACCAAAGAATGGATCTTCAAGAAACATGTTCACATTCTTGTTTCTCAAATCAAGATTCCAAGTTAGTCTTAAATATTTGACTAATCATAAATTTGTAAGTGAAATTAGATTAGTGCCATGGCAGCATAGAATATTTATTATATGTTTTAGATACAGGACAAGGTTTATTTTCTGTAGCTTTATAATAATAAAAAGAAGTGAATACCTTAATAGTCTAAAAGAGGAGAAGTTATTTTAAAAATCGGTCTCCTATTTTGGGTCTTTTCTAAGCTACTTCTAACTTGCATAGATTTCCTTTACATTTCCTATAGATTGCAAAATAAAAAATGTATCTTAGTAGAAGCTACTGCAGATTGGGAAGATTCCACCCAGAATATCACGAAATTGTAGTAGAAGGTTTGCTTCCAATTGGGAGGGGCAAACTATAATTTTATTTATGTAGATACACAGTGTAAAAACTAAAATGCATGTATAGATGGTTAAACTTGATTGTCAGCTTCATGGAATTGAACTCAACTTAGAAACATGTCTCTGAGCATGACTATGAAGGTTATTAGGATTAAGTTAACTAAGGTGGCAAAACCCACCCTAAAGGGGATGGAGCCATTATTTCATGGGCTTGAGTCCCAGACTGAATGAAAAATAGAAAGCTAGTTGGACAAAAGCATTCATCATTCTCTGATTCCTGAGTTGGACACAATGTGAAAAGCTGCCTCATGTTCCAATTACCATACCTTCCCTGCAGTGACTAACTGTATCCCTGGACATGTAGCCCTGAACAAACCCCTCTTCCTGTTAGTTGCCTATAGAAGTTATTTTGTTGTGCTCATGAGACAAGTAATAAATCAGATGGATAAAAAGATAGAGTTATAAATAGATAAATATAGACAAGTATATTTAGATAGAAAGATTATATGTGTGTACATACCCAAACATTCAGGCAGATTTGAGATCTAATTTGCATACAATATGGAATATTATAGAAGTCTTCCTGATCCATGACACTTTCTCCACTTCATTAAATGCTCAAAATATAAATCATCAGTGAGTTCTACTGACTTCAGTCACAAAATTTTTGTTATTATCTTGAAGAATTACATACTCCACAGATTTCATGCACAAATTTTATCATCTTAATGTCATACTCAAAGTTATCCCATGATTAGATTGCTGACACTATCTTTAGACTTACAGGGAGATGGTAAAGGCAAACACAGTAATAATAATCTCCCAAAAGACTTCTTATGAAAAGAAATTGTGTTACCTTGATTTTAAGACACTGACAAAATTTCTGACATAAATAACTATGAATGATGTTATTTTTCTCCCACTTTCATAGGATTCAGTTCATCATGATGGGGAAGTATAGCGGAGCAGGGTAGCTCACATAGTGACAGACAGGAAGAACTACAGAGCAAGTAACAGAATGGAGAGGATAATCTTTCACTACCAAAGACACACTTCCAGATGACAGACTTCCTCCAAGCACTCCTCAGCTTGTAAAACTCCACGAGATCCTAACGGTCTATTCACATTGAAAATTCATCAGTGGGTAAGATCTGCCATGATTTCAAATCCTTAATGATAAAGTAATCTTTGGACCCACTGTTACAGACAAAGAGTTGTGCCTTACAAAATCTTAAGGCATTTCTTAGTCCAATCCAGTTTTCAGTCAAGATCGACCATCACAAACAATTCTTTACCAACTTTAAAAGAAAACAGATTTCTTTGAACCACAACATTGATCCCACCACTACCAGGAAAAAGCTTTTTCAGACAAGGCAGGTGCTTAGAAAGCAGATGTTGTAGTTAAGCACGCATAATCACTAGGCTTAGAAAAGGGGCACAGGTGGACGAGAAGCAAAACTGTCGTTTTGGACTCTGATCAGTTCTGGCTGTCACCTTTAAAAGAAACCTGCTTCTCCTTGGGAAAGTAAGAAGGCTACCCTGAAGGCATGACTCCACCCACTGATGGGTCCATCTAGCAAACATCTAAGAATATTTGATAAAAGAAAGCATAAACCGAGCATGCCATTGAAGTGAACATGCTCCAAAAACAATCAAGAAAGTAAATGTCTACCTGGTGTCAACCTTGAAGTCACACTGAACCAGGAGCAATAATTGTCTACATAGTATACTACAGGTCAAGCAAAAGAACTTGATGGTGAGGTAGGTGGATGTAGCTTCACAGACATGATAGATGCATGAAGGAGAGGGCCATGGAAGTTCATGAAAGGGTTCCAGAAGCTTGATAGAGTCAGGATATATGAGATACAGAAAGCTTCTATGGAAATAGTTGCCATGTGGTAAACCTTAAGTTGCTATGGAGACCCCAAGAAGTTGAGGAGTTCAAGACAAGGCACTGGATGTCCACTAAGGAAAATTTTATGTAAAAAATTATTCCGGGCCAATAGAGAGGCTCTGTGTGCTGCAGTCCACAGATGTTGAGGTGCTACCTGATCTCTGGAGCTCACATGATTTATTTCACCACCACATACAGATGTCAGTAATAGAGCTGCAGGACTTGGCCTTTTCCGTTAGCTTTTGCTTTTGCTTTGACCTGATAGTTGCCTTATATATGCTTATGTTTCCTTTTGTTATTGTAAAAGTAACTTTGAGACACTGCGTGTAAGAATTATGTGACTTGGGTTTTGATATTAGGTCTCTGAGTCAAGAGGGTGAGATTTGAAGTGTTAGAAATGAATGTATTTTGCATTATAATATGGAAAATAGAGCTGGAAAGTGGTATGCTTGGGTGTCAAGGTAACAAAAGGTGGACTTGCAATGGTGTGATGGTTATTTTTGCCTGTCAACTTAATTTGATCAGGAATAAGCTGAGGGAAATGCCTCTGGGAAATTCTGTAAGGATATTTTCGAAAACTATTAACTGAGAGTAGATGACTTTCCCCAGAATGGGCAGCACCTTTTGACAGCAGTTCAGACAGATAAAGGGAGATCCAAAGGGAAAGCTGTGTTTTTTTGTCTGTGTTCCTTTGCCTGTTTTTCTGGTGAGTGCATCCATATGACTGCTGCTGTGACCATTATGCTAATATTTGAACCAATTTTCTTGGTCATCCATTATGGGCTGATGACTGTACTCTCTGGGAATCTCTGGACATATTTTTGGAAGGAGTTTCTAGGTTGGATCAGGTGGGAAGGCCCACCCTTACTGTGAGCATCACTATTCCACAGCCTGGGACTCTAAATTGAATCTAAAGGAAAAAAATAATCTGAGTGCCAGCATATTTCTCTCTCTCTCTCTCTCTCTCTCTCTCTCTCTCTCTCTCTCTCTCTTTCTTCTTCTTCTTCTTCTTCTTCTTCTTCTTCTTCTTCTTCTTCTTCTTCTTCTTCTTCTTCTTCTTCTTCTTCTTCTTCTTTTCTGGACCCAAAGTGACCAGGTAGCTCAGACTCCTGCCACCATGCTGTGTGTGCCTTCACCACCACTAAAGGCAGTGCTGTCAACTATGAACCTAAATAACCCATTCTTTCTTTAATGTTTCTTTTCTGGCATCTTGTCACAGTAACGAGGAAATTAGCTAATAGAGCTGTGGTAGCAGAAATGTGAGGTCACTTCTTCACCTCTCCAAAGGACAGCCAGCAAATAGCTTGTTCTTCTTTTCATTTTTTTAATTTCATTTATTTATTTTTATTTTATGTGTATGAATGTACTGTCTGCATGCAGGTTTGTGCACCCGTGTCATGCAATGCCGTGGAGGTCAGAAGAGGGCGTCGGATTCCCCTGGAACTGGAGTTCTCCTGGAATTGGAGTTACGGATGATTCTCATCAGCCATGTGGGTGCTGGGGATCAAACCCTTGTCCTCTGCAAGAGCAGTTGGCGCTCTTACTGCTAGGCCATCTCTCCAGCCCCTTCTTTTCATTTTTTATTGATGTTTTGTGTATGTTATGCAACATTTCTTTTTTGGGGGCGGGGGGCTTTTGAGACAGGGTCTCCCTGTAGCCCCAGCTGTCCTGGAACTCACTCTGTAGACCAGGCTGGCCTTGAACTCACAAAGATCCACCTGCCTCTGCCTCCCAAGTTCTAGGATTAAAGGCATGCACCACCATGCCCAACACAACATTTCTTACTCAATTTTATTTTCCTCTTCCTTGCCCCCTCACATCAGACCTCATGCATTCTGCCATACATGTCTTTCATCTTTTTCTCAGTCTTTTTTTTTTAATTTTTATTTCTGTATGTGTATCAATGTACTGTCTGCATGCTGGTTTGTGCACCCGTGTCGTGCAATGCCACGGAGGTCAGAAGAGGGTCTCGGATTCCCCTGGAACTGGAGTTCTCCTGGAATTGGAGTTTCAGACGGTTCTCAGCCGCCATGTAGGTGCTGGGGATCGAACCCGGGTCCTTTGTAAGAGCGGTCGGCGCTCTTAACCGCTAGGCCATCTCTCCAGCCCTTTTCTCAGTCTTTTTAAAAAAAATTTTGATGCTAAAGTTTACTATATTGGGCTTAAGTTTACTGTTTCAGTCATATCTTTGACCCAGTCTTTTTTGTTGTTGCTGTTCCTTCTCATTTATATCATTTCAAAATATGTCTATATGCATGCCGAGATATACCAAAATTATGTCATCTGAATATAGACTCTTGGTTAATTCCAAAACATGTTTAGGGTTTCCCATTTTGATAGTAGGATTGTATGCAGATAAAGAAACAATGTTACTTTACTTTCTTACATTACAAAGCAAGTTGATGAGTAACATCAGGTATTATATTTACTAAAATGGAATATATCTATATCTATATATCTATATATGAGACATATCTCAACATAGAAAAGACAATACACAACAAGCCATAGTCAATATCATAGGTATGAATAAAAACTCAAAGTATTTCCATTACAATCAGGAACAAACCAAGAATACCCAGTCTCTCTATTCCTATTCCTTAAATATATTGAAATCTTAGCTAGACTGCTAAGATAAATGAAGGAGATAAAGAGGATAAACACTTGAAGAAAATTCAAAATATCCTATTGTAGATGACATGATTCTATATATAAAAGATCTGAAAGTCTCCATCAGAAGACTCCTACAGCTGGGAAACACATTCAATCATTGTAGCAGTATATAACAATATCCAGAAAAATCTATATCCTTCCTTTATGTCAACAACACACATAATAAGAAAAAAATGAATCAGAGAAGTGCTCCTGTGCTCCGGAGTTTCAGGTGTCAATTTGACAGACTTGGGAAGGGGGAACCACAACTGAGGAATTGTCTTTATTGATTTGGCTTGTGGCCACATCTATGCTGAATTTTCTTGAGTACTGTGTGATGTAGGAGGGTCCAGCCTAATGTGGGTGGTGCCACCCCTGGGCAGGTGGAACCTAGTTCTAAAAAGCCAAGCTGAGCATAGGCCATGCAGCAAGTCATGGTCTGGGCATCAGCCTCCAGGTTCAGGTCCTGAATTCTGCTATGACTTCCCTCAGTGATCAACTGTGACCTGGGAGAAATAAGGTAAAATAAAACTTTTGTACCATGAGTAGGTTGGTCAGTGTTTCAACACAGCAATAGTAATAACTAGGACAAATTCCATTCACTATAATTTCAAAAACACAACATATATTGAAATAAATCATACAAAGGATGTGAAGCACTTAAATAGTAATAAAACGTAAGACACTGACAAACAAAATTGAACATATCAGAACATGGAAATACCTCCCATGCTCATGGATCAGTAGGACTACTATTGTGAAAATAGGCATCCAGCCAAAATGATTCTATATAACCTTCAGAGTTTCCAGTTACACGTTGAGGTCTTTGATCCATTTGCAGTTGCTTTTTGTACAGGGTGAGAGGTAGAGGTTTAATTTTATTCTTCTACAAATGGTGATCCAGTTTTGCCAGCACCATTTGCTGAGGATGCTTCCTTTCCTCCATTGAGTCTTTTTGGACCCTTTGTCAAATATGAGGTGGCTGAAATTGTATGTGCTCAAGTTTGGGACTTCAATTTTGTTCCATTGCTCTACAGGTCTGTTTTTGTGCCAGTACCAAGCTGTTTTTATGATTACAGCCCTGTAATACAGTTTAAAGTCTGGTATAGTGATCCCCCCCCCCCCATTGCACTTTTTGGATCACTCTGGCGGGGTCTTTTGTTTTTCATATGAATTTAAGGATTGTTTCTCCAATCTGTGAAGAAAGCCTTAGGGATTTTAATTGGGATTCCACTACTTCTGTATATCAATTTGGGTAGAATGGAAATTTTTACTATATTAATTTTTCCAACGCATGAGCATGGAGGTCTTTCCATCTTGTGATGTCTCCTTCAATCTCCTTCAGGGGTTTAAATTTTTTTTATGTGTATGAGTGTACAGTGTACATATAGGTTGGTGCACCCATGTCGTGAAATGCCATGGAGGTGAAAAGAGGGGATCAGATTCCAAGTTAAAGCTGGTTCTCAGCCGCCATATGGGTGCTGGGAATCGACCCTGGGTCCTCTGTAAGATCAGTCAGCGCTCTTAACTGCTGAGCCACCTCTCCAGCCCCAACAAGGAAGGGATTAAAATTTCTGTTGTAGAAATGGTTGGTGTTGCTGGTTAAGTTTGTTCCTAGGTAATTTATTATTTTTTTGTTTCTCTTTTTTTTTCTTTTTTATGTTATTATTTTACTTTATTTATTATATTTTAAGGGATTCACAATATAAGAATACAGTTGTTGTCAGATCACATTGACATTACTCAGTTTGCCAAACAATTAGGTAATTGGTGCTAGCAACCACCGATGAGGGATACCATTCATCGTTTGTTTTTCTGGTATGGTGTTACTTCAATCAGCATGATATCTTCTAGCTCCAGCCATTTACCTGCAAAACTCATGATGTCATCTTTCTTTACCATTGCATAGAACTCCATTGTGTAGATGTACCACATTTTCTCTATCCACTTAATGAAGATGCTGTCTTTTCTCAATTGTGTCTTCTTGCCCCCCCCCCCCTTGTCAAATATGAGATGGCTGAAATTGTATGTGCTCCAGTTAGGATCTTCAGTTTTGTTCCATTGGTCAACAGGTCTGTTTTTGTGCCAGTACCAAGCTGTTTTTATGACTATAGTCCTGTAGTATAGTTTAAAGACTGGTATAGAGATTCCCTGTACTGCTCTTTTCACTCAGGGTTGTTTTGGCTATTCAGGGTCTTTTGTTTTTCCAAATGAAATTAAGGACTTTTTTTCCAAGCCTGTGAAGAAAGTCTTGGGGATCTTATTGGGATTGCATTAAATCTATACAAAAGTTTGGGTAGAATAGACATTTTTACTATATTAATTTTCCCAATCCATGAGCATGGGAGGTTTTCCCATCTTCTGATGTCTTATTCAATTTCTTTCTTCAAGGCTTTAAAATTTTTGTGGTAGAGATCTTTGGTTTCTTTGGTTATGTTTGTTCCTAGGCATTTTATTGTTTTTGAGGCTATTGTGAGTGGGAAGGTCTCCTTGAATTCCTTCTTCAGTTGCTTGTTGTTGTTGTAAAGAAAGGCTACTGATTTTTTAGGTTAATTTTGTATCCTGCCACTTTACTGAAGCTCTTAATCGTTTCTAGGAGTTTTCTGGTGGAGTTCTTAACATCCCTTAAGTAAACAATCATATCATTAGCAAAAAGGGATAGCTTGACTTCCTCTTTTCCAATTAGTACTCCTTTAATATCCTTTTCTTGCCTTATTGCCCTAGCAAGTGTATCCTGCACTAAATAGAAGAGGAGTGGTGACAGGGGCAGCCTTGCTGAGTTCCTACCTTTAAATGCTTCTGTCGTTTCCCCATTTAGGATGATATTGGCTGTGGGTTAACTGTATATGGCTTTGATTACATTGAGGAATGATCCCTCCAATCCAATTACCTCTAGGACTTTAAGCATGAAGGGATGCTGGATTTTGTCAAAGGCTTTTTCTGCATCAATTGAGATGATGGTATGTTTTTTGTCTTTTAGTCCATTTATATGTTTGGTGATATTTATTGATTTCCGTATGTTGAATCATCCCTGGATTTCTGGTATGAATCCAACTTGGTCATGATGGATGATCATCTTGATGTAGGTCTGTATGCAGTTTGCCAGTATCCTAGTATCCTGTTTAGAATTTTGGCATCTGTGTTCATTAGAGAGATTTTTGGTTGTATCCTTGCCTGGTTTGGGTAATAGAGTGATGCCGGCTTCACAGAAGGAATTTGGGAGAATTCCCTCTAATTGTATCCTTTTTTAAATTTTTTATTGGTGCTTTGTGCATTTCATACATCATTTTCCAATTCAGATCAGGCATATTTCCCTTTCCCTTCCCTCTACCCCCACCTCATCCCAGATCATGCATTTTGCCATAACTGTCCTGCATCTTTCTCTCAGTTTTTTTTTCATGTTTTAGCTATAAGTGATGATCCACGAGTACAAGCATCCTTCATATGAAACCAATTTGCAGGCTGTTGTGCCCAAACCCCCACAGCCCCACCATCCAGTGGGGGTTGAGGGGTTGTATATTCAATCAAGTTGATCAAATGAGTGTCCAGACTACATTGCTGTAGTTTCACCATTCACCCCAATCTCAGCACTTACATTCTACCACGCCCCCTCTTCCACAGATTGTTCCCTCTACCAGGGAGAGGTTGGCCAGGGGATCCAAGGCCCCACAAAAGGTAAAGGCTCCTTGCCTCTAAACTGGGATACCTGCAAGAAGAGAGGCGATAAGGCCCTGCTGCCGAAGATCTGACATTAACTTGGGAAAGATGTATTGAGACCACACATGCAAGTGTACAGATGGCCTCTGGAATACCAGAGAGTGTTACCAAAGGCCATTCAACCAATAAGCAAATACGGGTCTCCCTGAGTCAAGCAAGACTCCACCGTCAGCACCAGCTACACCTCACCTGCCTGGAAATACTGTGCAGCAGAGGCAGCCATATGCCTGTATATCCCAAACCTAATTGGCTATTAGCTCTCTCCTTGGAGGAATAACCCATGGCTGATGCCACAAGCTTACATCCTCTACAGGCTAGGAGATGTTATAAGCCACAGTAAGACCCTGTCATATTTAACAGGAAAAATGTAATTCATGGATTAACATATCATCCAAACATATGTGTCTATACCAAAGTAACCTACCATAACTATTAGTGCTGTTTAAATACCTATATATCTAATTGCTTGTGCTTCATTAGTAGGATCTAAAGGTTATTCCTGGACAAACTGTCAGCCCATGAAAGGAAACAGCCAGAATTGACCAGGGTCCAAGACAACAGCTCCAGAGAGTGGACTGTTTTGCTTCTCATTCACCTGTGCCCCTTTCCTAAGCCTAGGGAATAATTGTATCATTCTAAACAATTTCAGTAATAATGGTTATAACTCTTTTTGAAATGTTTTATAGAATTCTGACATGAAACCATCTGGGCCTGGGCCTTTTTTAGTTGGGAGGTTTCTTATTACATCTTTAATTTCTTCATATATTATGGGTCTGTTTAAGCCATCGATCTCTTCTTAGTTGAGCTTTGGTGATTCCCAGGATTTCAGATATTCAACCATTTCTTCTAGGTTTTCAAATTTGGTAAAGTATAGGTTTTTGAAGTATTCCTGCATGATTTCCTGGTTCTTTTCATTGTCTGTTGTGATATTTCTGTTTTCATCACAGATTTTATTGATTTGGAGTTGTTCCTTCTTTCTTTTGGTTAACTGGGCTAGAGGTCTGTCTATCTTGTTGATTCTTTCATAGAACCAAATTTTGGATTCATTGATTTTTTGGTATTGTTTTCTTTGTTTCTATTTCATTGATTTTTGCTCTCATTTTTGGTATTTCTTCCTGTCTGTTGCATTTAGGGTCCATATGTTGTTGCCTCTCAAGTGCTTTTAGCTGTAATGTTAGATCGTTCACTTGTGCTCTTTATGTTTATCTAATGAAGGCACCCAGGTCTATAAACTTCCCTCTTAGGATTGCTTTAAGGTATCCCATAGGTCTTGTTGGGCTGTATTGTAATTGTCATTCATTTCCAGGAATGCTTCTTATTTCTTTATCTTCTCCTTGACCCATTCATTATTCAATAGTGTGTTGTTTAGTCTCCATGTGTTCTTATAGATAGCAGGGCTTATCCTGGTGTTGATATTGAGCTTTACTGCATTGTGGTATGATAGAATGCATGAAATTATTTCAATCTTTTTGAATTTGGGGAGGTTTCTTCTGTGTCCCAGTATGTGGTCGATTTTGGAGAATGTTCCATGGGGTGCAGAGTAGAAAGTGTATTCTCTGGTATTAGGGTGGAATATTAGGTAGATGTCTGTGAGGTCCATTCCGTGTATCATATCATTCAGTTCAGATGTCTCTTTGTTTATTTTTTGTCCTGTTGACCTGTCCAAAGAGCTCAGTGGGGTATTGAAGTTCCCTACTATGAGTGTACCGGGGTTAATCTGTGCCTTTTGGTCCTGGAGAATTGTCTTTATAAAGTTTGGTGCACCAGAGTTTGGTGCACAAATATTCATAATTGTGAAATCTTCTTGGTGAATTTTTCCTTTGATAAAAATGTAATGGCTTTCTTTGTCCCTTCTGATTTCTTTTATTTTGAAGTCTATTTTGTATGATATTAAAATAGCAACGCCTGCTTTCTTTTTGGTATCATTTGCTTGGAATATTTTTTTCCATCCTTTCAATTTAAGGGGTGCCTGTCCTTGAAGGTAAGATGTGGTTCTTGTAGATAGCATATCAATGGATTCTGTTTCCTAATCCATCTCCCAGTCTATGTCTTTTGATTGGGGAATTTAGTCCATTAGTATTTAAGGTTATGAGTGACAGCTTTGTGTTGCTTCCTTTTGCCTTATTATCCATTTGTGGTTTTGGTTTAGGTTTCTACTTCGGCAGTTATGCTTTTATTGTTTTCTCTTTCTAGGTGCTGGGGGATGGTTGCTCCTTTCTTCTGTAATTTGAATTGCTTCAAGTATTCTCTGAAGGGTTGGTTTTCTGGGCATGTATTCTTTCATCTTGTCTATGTCATGGAAGACTTTTCTCTCTTCTTCAACTATAATCGACATTTTTGCTGGGTATAGTTACCTGAGTTGGCATCTATTGTCCTTTAACGCTGGAAATGCTTTGCTCCACGTTCTTCTTGCTTTCATAATTTGTACTGAGAAGTCAGTCCTAATTCTGATCGGTTTCCCCTTATAGGTCACTTGTTGTTTTTCTCTTGTGGCTTTCAGAATTTTGTCTTTGTTTTGGGTGTCTAGCATTTTAACTATGATATGGCATGGAGAGCTTCTTTTCTGATCTTGTCTGTTTGGAATTGTATGTGCTTCTTGTATTTGTATTGGTTTGTCTTTTTTTAGTTTGGGGAAATTTTCATCTGTTATTCTGTTGAAGATTTGATCAATACCATTCCCTTGGGATTCTTCTTCTTCCTCTATTCCTATGATGCAGAGATTTGATCTTTTAATAGTGTCCCACAATTCCTGGTTTTTCCACTTTTGTGTATTATTTTTCATAATCTTTCCTTGAGGTTTTTAGCTGTTCTGTGTTATCTTCAAAGTCTGATATTCTTTCTTCTGCTTCCTCCATTCTGCTTCTGAGGCTTTTTCCATTCCTTCCTTCTTGATTGGATGAGTGTTTGATTTCATTTTTCATTTCCTCTTCTGATTTCTTTAGTATTTCCACTTCCTTTCGGAGTTTGTCATTCTGTCTCTCTAGGTCCTTCTTGAGTTTTTCATTCTCTTCTCTTAATTCTTTGATTTGTTCTTTATATTCTTGTACTTCTTTAATTATGTTCACAATTGTACTTCTAATATCTGTGTCCTGGGCCATCCCCAGGGGGATCCCACTGTAGGAATCTTCCACAGGCTTGGTAGATCTTGGTGTGGAATTATCCTGTACCTTTCCCATGTTGTCTCTTCTTCGTGTCCCTGGCATATGGGTTTCTCTTTGCCTGTATTCCAATGTGAATCCCAAATGCCTCTTCACTGTGTTGAAGACTTGCTTTGCTTGCCTCCTTCAGATGCCTTCATTGTTTGTTTGATTGATTTGTTTTTATCCTTTACTCTTTGCTTATGGAGTGTTGACTTCTCTAAGATCTAGGCTTTCTATTGGAAGTCCAACTCACTCTTCCCTTTCTGTTCTGAAGGTTCTCCAAAGAATCCACTTGGACACTCCTTCCTTCAGCAATCCCAGTTGGTGTGGGGGGTCTTGCTCTTTAGCCCATGCCCCTGTACTTGTGCTTCAGGTGGTCTTGGGAGATCCCTGATCTCAAGACTCACACAAACCCACATTTTATACCAGCTGGGAGGACAACCCAGCCCCCACAGCCACAAAAGCCAATCGAAATCCAAAGATGAATAAATCAAATTGAACAATCCTCCTGGCTGAAGCACGCAGTTTCTACCTGTGCTTCAGGTGGTCTTGGGAGATCCCCGGTCAGTATTTTATTGTTTTTGTAGCTGCAGTGTTAGTTCATTTATTTGTCATCTTTCTGCTTTTTTAATGTAGGCACTGAGGGCTATAAACTTCCTTCTTAGGACTGCTTTTATAATATACCATAGTTTTTACTGTCTTGTATTTTCCTTTTTGTTTATTTCCAGGAATTTTTTTCTTTCTTTATTTTACTTCCTTGACCCATTCATTATTCAAGAGTGTATTGTTTAGTCTCCATGCATTCTTATAGATATTTGGGTTTATTCTGGTGTTGATATTGAGCTTTATTGCACTGTGGTCTGATGGAATGCATGAAATTATATCAATGCTTTTGTATTTGTAGAGGTTTTTTTCTGTGTCCCAGTATGTGGCCAATTTTGGAAAATGTTCCATGGGGTTCTGAGTAGAAAGTATATTCTCTGGTGTTTGGGTGGAATATTCTGTAGATATCTGTGAGGTCCATTTGATGTATTATATTGTTCAGTTCTGATGTCTCTCTGTTTATTCTTTGTCCAATTGACCTATCTAATATTCTCAGCAGCAATATACAAGACATAGGCATAAGAAAAGACTTTCTTTTTTGTTTTTTATTTTATTTTAGTTATTTATTTGTTTGTTTGTTTGTTTGTGTGTGTGTGTGTGTGTGTGTGTGAATGTACTGTCTGCATGTAGGTTTGTGCACCCGTGTTGTGCAATGCTGGGGGAGTCAGAAGAGGGTATTGGATTCCCCTGGAACTGGAGTTAAAGATAGTTCTTAGCCACCAAGTGGGTGCTGCTGATCAAACCCAGGTCCTCTGCAAGAGCAGTTGGTGCTCTTAACTGCTAGGTCATCTCTCCAGCCCTGGAAAAGACTTTCTAAATCAAATAGCACCTGTACAAGAAATAAGGTCAACAATTGACAAGTGGGATTTCATTAAACTCAAAAGCTTCTGTACAGTGAAAGAAAATCAATGAAGTGAAGAGAAAACCACAGAGTGGGAGGAAAACTTCACCAGTGATACATATGACAGAGCATTAATATCCAGAATATATAAACTATTCAAAAAATAAAGAAGAAGACAAATGACCTACCTAAGAGATGGAGTAAAGAGCTGAACAGAGACTTCACAAGTGAAGAAATAAAGATGGCTGAGAAACATCTTGAAAAGTGTTCAACATCCTTAATAATTAAGGAGATGCAAATTAAAACCATTTTAAGGTATCATCTCACTCCAATAATACTGGTTAAGATCACAAAAACAAAAGACACCAAATAATGGAGAGGATGTGCAGAAAGGGAAACACTCATCCCATCCACTGCCAGTGAAAATGTAAATTCATACAACCACTATGCAAAGCAGTGTGGAGAACCCTTAAAAGACTCAAAATGAGTATACCACCTGACCCAGTCATACCATTCCTGTGTATATACCCACAAGACTCATCCTATGGCATAGATACATGCACATCTATGTTTATTGCAGCTCTCTCCACAATAGTGAAGAGTGATAACAAACCCAAATGTCCCTCAACCAATGAGTGGATAGATAAAAATGAGGTATATCTACACAATGGAGTTCTCTGCAGCAATAAAGAAAGATGACATCATTAAGTTTGCAGGTAAGTGAATGGAGCTAGAAGACATTATGCTAAATGAAATAATGCAGTCCCAGAAAAACAAATGACAAATGGTATCCTTCATCTGTGGATGCTAGCACCAAATACCTAGTATTAAAGCAAACTGAGCAATGTGTTTATATATTTTTTTCTTTTACCTGAAAACAACTGTACCATTATAATATGAATACCTTAATGGGATCTAGAATTACCCTACCACTTATTTTCAGACATTTTAATTGTGGTATATCAGGGAAGAGTATGTATGCATACTTTAAAATAATATAAAATTAAAGGGGAAAATCTGAATTCCAAAAAAAAAGACATGTATGGCAGAATACACGAGCTCTGATGGGGAGGGGGCAAAGAAGGAGAATCAGGTCTATATTTGATTAAGATATGTTGTATGAAATATACAGAGTTTCAATAAATTATGAAAAAAACCCAAAACAAAAGTGATTCTATAGACTCAACACAATACTCATTGAAAATCTCAAACACAATTCTTCACAGAAATTGAAAAGCCATTGTCAAATTTCACATGGAAACACACACAAAAAAACACCCAGGAGAGCAATAGGAATTTTGAATAATAAAAGAAATGATGGAGTGACTACCATAACTGACCATATTATAACTTGACATGATAGGCATTAACATATATGACAAAATGCATGAAATCCATTGGGCAGGGTGTGGAGGGATCCAGATAGGGAAGAGGTTCCATGTATAATTAAGATGTTTGAAATGCACAAAACTTCAATAAAAGATTTATTTTTAAAAAAACATAGTTCTAGCACATTTTGATCACTGGAATGGAAATCATGGACCCAGGTTTAATCTCATTCAATTACAGCAATGTAACTTTTGCTAAAGGAGCCAAAAACATGCATGGTACAATTAATATAGGAGAAGGTGCATGACCATATGGAAACAGAGTCTTACATGCTCCTGGGATGTTGCTCATATGAATGAATGTTCAGCAATGGTGTTGGCATGTACAAGACCCAGGCAAACTCAAGCTGTCAGAAACCCAGCATGGAACTAAGGAAATGGGCAGAAGGCCCCAATTTTAGCTGAGGAATGGTTGGAAGCTGATTAGTGGCAGGCAATAGAGAGCTAATCTTCTTTAAGGGAGTGACTCTATATGGACTGACTAGGTCCCAGTGAATGAACTTGCATTGAGGGACATCTGGGTACACTAATTTGACTCAATAGGTCTTAACATAAATGACAGAATGAGTGAAATGCAGGGGGGTTGAGGTTCCTATGGGAGCAGGCAGATAGGGGAGGGGATATAAAGATGATTAAGCTGTTGCATGTACGAATTGCACAAAAATTCATCTAAAATATACAAAAAGAGAGTGTACTCAAAAATTAATGCTGGTTAAACAAGATGGTTTCACATAGAACAATGAACCTACATCCCTATCCCTTACTCTGCACAAACTCTAAGTTGGTCAAGGACCTGCACGTAAGAGCAGATGCATCGAATCTGACAGAGGGGAAAGTAGAGCATAAGCTGGAACTTACAGACATGGGAGAAGGATTTCTGGACGACCTCCACCCTAGCGGTGCTGGTTTTAAGACCAACAATTGACATATGGGATCACATGTAACTAAAAAGCTTCTTAACAACAAAGGATACCAACATTTGAGTGAGGAAGAAATCTTCACTTAAATGAGAAAAAAATCTTCAAATAACTATGCATCTGACTGAGGATTAGTATTAATATAAGACAATCTCAACAAAACTAAACACAAACACAAACTGATGAGATTTTTTTAAATATTCAACATTTTAGCCATCAGCTAAAACTACTTTGAGATTTCACCTTACCCATTCAGAATTGCTAACATGCAAGAAATAAACACAGACAAATCTTGCTGAAGATATGGATAAAGGAGACTTTGTTGTTCTTAATAAATATTTTAAATTAAATGCTCTGATAACTATTGATGCCATGGAATATAACATGAAATAAAATGGCTAAAGAATTGCAGAAGACAAAAATTTCAATCATATTTTACACAATGGAAACCTGGAGAGATTTGAAAACCGTTTTCACCAGCTTTGATTCTCATTCGTGTTACCTGTGTGGTTTCACATCCTTGAAATCCTGACACAAATAACATTATTTTTAGGACAAAAATCATCAAATGTGAATAGCTATATATTTGACATAGGTCCAAGTTGTGAGTCTTACAACAGAGATTTTGGTAGCAGTGAAAACTAGTTTTAAAGTTTATTCATAGATATTACCAATTGGATATCAACTATGTCCCAGAGGCTCATGTCTTGAAGGCTTTGTCTTTAGTTGATGATGCTATTAAGATGTGTCAGAGCAATGAGGGCCAGGAATATTAGAGGTAAGTCCTATCATGAAGGGTTGTATTATCCCTAAGGAGTGCACTGAGATCATAGCCCTCCTGCTTTATCTTTGCTTCTCAGTGATCATGAGATGGACATCCAGGCCCCATGTGCAATTCCAAGTCATGCTTCACCATATGTTGCAAAGTCACAGACCAAATGACTGTGAACTGAGATCTGTGGAACTGTGAGCAAATGCAATATCATCTCCTAGGTTCATGTTTTCAGCTGTTGTGTCACAACTGAAAGTCAGCTACACAAGACTAGAAGATCAGCTTTCAAGTCTTTTAACATTCCTATTGTAAAAATGCATTCTTAAGCACGTTGACTCTTTCCATGAGCCTGTAATCATAGAAAATACTCCTGGAGAATAGGCATGTGTCCATATACTCAATATCCATCTCAACATGAGGCCATGTACCAAGCTTTGTTCTAATTGTTGAGGATATGACATCTGTTGATGACACAAGTTCCTTGCCTGTATGGCTGTGCTGGATAGCTTTAGTGTCAACTTGACACACCTGGGTTGAGGGAGCCTCAGTTGGGGAATTGGCTCCATTGGATTGGCCTGTGGCCACATCTGTGGAGTATTGTCTTGATGGTCGAGCAG
Organism: Rhizomys pruinosus; assembly: GCA_009823505.1. Taxonomy (NCBI): domain Eukaryota; kingdom Metazoa; phylum Chordata; class Mammalia; order Rodentia; family Spalacidae; genus Rhizomys; species Rhizomys pruinosus. Next base: position 5,916,141 of record VZQC01007142.1, on the reverse strand, counting down.
TGTGGGAGGGCCCAGCCCACAACAGTGGTGCTACCCTGGGCAGGTTGTTGTGTTCTGTATAAGAAGGCGGGCTGGGCATGAGCCGGAGAGCAAGCTAGTAAGCAGTGTTCCTCCATGGCCTGTGCTTCAGCTCCTGCCTCCAGGTTCCTGCCCTGAGTTCCTACCTTGGGCTCCCTGAGGACTGTGACCCAGGAGATGTAAGCTAAATAAACCCTTTCCTCCCCAAGTTGGTGTTGGTCTGAATGTTTTGCCACAGCAATGGAAGACAAACTACGACAATGGCAATGCTGAGATTACCTTCCTACATTTAGGTAAGAATCCAATGAGTAGCTTTCTACTTGAGATAACTACAATAAAACAGATCAGGATTATCATGAAAGCAGCTATGGTTTGCCAGCCTGACTATAAAGTCTGAACTAAATCTTTTCGGCTTTGTCCATCTCCTACTCTATAGTTTACACAAGTTTTCCACCTGTTGAACTGAAGATTTATCAAGCACTGTCATATCAGCACTCAGACATTAAGAATACACATTTCGCTGGGCATGGTGGCGCACGCCTTTAATCCTAGCACTTGGGAGGCAGAGGCAGGTGGATCTTTGTGAGTTCAAGGCCAGCCTCTACAGAGTGAGTTCCACGACATCTGGGGCTACAGGGAGACCCTGTCTCCAAAAGACCAAAAAAAAAAAAAAAGAATTCACATTTCACTGAAGATTTTTGTTCAATTCTGCAACTAATTTAACAGACAAGAATACAGAACAGATATGAGTTTATTTGCTAATGTTTTGTTGCCAAATTTCAGTATGTGGATTTTTCTGTAAAATAAATGTCATATCTATTCATGAAAAAACAAATGAGGAATCTATATCTATTTTCCATTACTCTCTTAACATAATAACTATGATTGCTAAGTCGTCTTGTGTGAAGGCAAGCTTAAAGCTTTTTTAAAAAAACTGATATGGGTATAATGTCTAATTTCTCATCTATATTCCTGAGCAAAGTGCATTGAGATATTTACCAAAAAGAATAACATATCCATTAGAGTTTTGATAGCAGCATAATGATATTCTGAATTAGAGAGGAGTTGGAGGGAAAAGATAAAAGTATTTGCTATCTCATACACATTTTAATTTTATTTTCAAATATATTTATTAAGTATTAGTTATAATTAAATGCATGTTTCTGAATGGAGAGGATAGTAAATGAGTAAATCTACAACCATAATGCCATTTAAAGAAATGCTTCAATTTCTACTTTGAGGGGAAACATTCCATGTAACTAGAAGAACAAAGATGGTGGCAAAGCAACAGATCCAGAATAATAAAATTCTTTAAGTCCTTTAATAAGGTAAAACCTTATTAAACCATGAAGGGAAAACTCATTACCATCTGTGGTGGTTTGAAGTACAATTTCTCCCATAAGCTCCAAGTATGTGGACATTTTGTCCACAATTGGTGGGACTGTTTTGGGTGGTCTTGAGAGGTGTGACCATGCTGGAGGAAGCAAGTCACTCTGGACGGGTTTAGAGTTCTCATAATCTTGCCAGTCTCTAGTCACTCTCTCTGCTTCCTGTACCTGCTTGAAGTTGTGAGTGCTTTTCTTTCTGCTCTGGCCACCTCTTGCCTGTGCCTTCCTGTCTTGATGGACTCTGTTTCCTCTAGAACCATAAACACAAATAAACTCTGTGTTTTATAAGAAGTTCTCTTATGGTAAAGGTGTTTTATTTTTCTTCACAGCAACAGAAAAGTACTTAATATGGTCTCTGACCTCACAACTCTTTCTTGTCCTTATTTCTTTCTGCCTGTTTCCAATATTACATGTAAATATGAGGAAAAAAAACAAGTATATCATGCATCTTCTACATACATTTCACACTTAGCCTTGTCTAAATATGGCCTGTTTTTACCACTGGCTGGCACAGAGCAGTTTTCTGCTTGGGAAAATATGCTTGGGCCAGCTCCAGATCTTTATACACTGTTCTCAGAAATGGGTATAAAACAGTGAGGAAAATATGCGATAAAAATCAACAACTATACCCTGGAAGTTATAAAGATGATACTGTGGTAAGAACAGTAAAAACAAAGAATGTATAACTGATTTCCTATTATTAGGTAGAGGGGGTGTGAGTCGTCCTCCCCAAGACTAGTGTATTACTTATGTGTGTTTCAATCCTCAGCTGGTGGATCAATTGATAGTTGATTTGTCCTGAGGTCACTAACGTCTCTAATGAGTTAATCCGCAGTTCATAGATGAATGGTCTATTAAGAGCTAGACCTCAGGGAGAGGCCACACTTTTGAAGGATGCGTTTCACTTTCTTCTCTATTTCCCTCTTTCCAGGAAGCATACACGTCTACATTCTGCTCCTACCAAATGCTCTGGTATACCAATAGCATTGGAGCTCATCTGAAAGAACTCGAAGCTCAGAAAACATGTTGCTTTGAATTTGCTTTTATGTCACAGTACCAGAAAGCCAATGAAGAATGACTGAAGGAGTTGAATTGAAAAGCAGATCCAAAATAGAGAGAGAGAGGATTCCAGGATTTTGGTTGGGCACGTGCCCATGATGTTAGAGGAAGACATTCAGACCTATCAACAGACTGCGACATTAGAAGGGAATGTGGAGAGATAGCCTAGCGATTAAGAGCACCGACGCTCTTGCAGAGGACCCGGGTTCGATCCCCAGCATCCACATGGCGGCTAAGAACCGTCTGTAACTCCAATTCCAGGAGAACTCCAGTTCCAGGGGAATCCGAGACCCTCTTCTGACCTCCGCGGCATTGCACGACACGGGTGCACAGACCTGCATGCAGACAATACATTCATACACATACAAAAATAAATAATAAAAAAAAAAAAGAAGGGAATGTTGTATTGTATGTGGCGGGGCCTCCTTGCAGCGCCAGCATTCACAGACTCGGGGGCAGAAGGATTAAGATCACTGAGAATTCAAAGCCAGCCTGAGCTACATAGTATTGTTGCAAGTAGTTTAATCCCTACCAAGCAAACAGGAACACTGAGGTGTATAAAGATGGCAGTGCACATTTCCTGCTGCTTCTTGTTCTGAGACAAAAACCATGGCAGGCTTATTCTCCCTCCAGCAGGGCACCATTTGCCCACTGACTGGCCCAGGCCAGTTTAGGTGAGACCAAGCCTGGACTTGGCGCCTTGAAGCTGTGACTTATGGGCCTTCTCCTCTTTGTTTAATTTGATCAATCAACTTGCATGTATGAATGTGATTCTTTATGATTGTCATTCTTCATTGTTCAATAAAGTCTGAGTTTTTCCCTTGTCTTTTAAAAAAATATTTTATTGTAGTTTTGTGCATTTCATACAACATTTCTCAGTCCAATTTAGACTCATCCCCTTTTCCAAACCCCCCACCCCATCCCAGTTCATGCATTCTGCCATACGTGTCTTGCATCTTTTTCTCGGTCTTTTTAAAGCTTTTCTCTGAAGAGGTTTATTGTTTTGGGCAGAAGTTTACTGTTTCGGTCAGTTCTTTGACCCAGTCCTTTTGTCGTTGTCCTTCCCTCCAATTTGTATTGCTCCTTGAATTCTTTCTCCACTTGCTTGTTATTGGCATAAAAAAAGGCTACATATTCTTCCAGGTTAATTTTGTATCCCAACACTTTACAAATCAAAGAACTAGAAGGAAAGAATGGCCAACTCTGGGAGGAATTGTCTTTTTTTTTTTTAATTGGCATAGAAAACAAAGTCAGTCCAGATACCCAGATAATAACAATATGTTGAAAATAGTTCAAGAGATGGTAAACTTTGTCCTTATCTGCTCTCCTACAAAGTCAAGTTGTAAATCATGAGACTTAGCAGCCCCCACTGCCTCTGTAGCAAAGTGTCTGCTCTGCTTTGGAACAAGAAATGCATGAGAAGTCATCTGTCAATGAGGAGAATGGCACTATTTCAATAAACTGCAACTTTGGATGCTTGAATTTAAATTTCTAATACTGTAGAATTTTAGAAAACATCATTACTTGGTTATTTTTTATTGATTAAAATAAAGAGGTTACTATTAACTGGGAAACCAAACAGAAGTATATTTGGGGCCTGGGTTTTACATACAGGCCAAGTTTATTTTCCCCTGAAACAATGAAAATTCCATGAACAGATCATTTCATTATTCACATGAAAGACAGAAGTTGAACTTGGTTCCCAAACCTGCTCCAATAATTTTATGAGTTCAGTTGTATCCTCAGAGAGATTAAAATCCAAAGACCTGAGTAACTGAAAAAGTTTTACAGAGAGAGAGAGAGAGAGAGAGAGAGAGAGAGAGAGAGAGAGAGAGACTTAAAAAAGTTAAGCTATATATACCTTTAATAACTTGGAATATTCAGCCACTGAAGACAATGTTGCCTTTTCTTTTAAGCCAGGAGACAGGCTAATTGCATGCTAAAGGCAACAATGTCATGTAGCTGGAAAACATGAAGAAGCAGAACAGATAGGTGTGATCTGGGTGTCAGGGAAGACAATGAGATACAGCACACGGGGTCAGAGGTGCATCTTGGCTCAGAGCAACCCAAGTTCCTTAATGATAAACAGACAAAAGGAAAGCTACGACAGCTTGCTAAGAGTCAGACAAGTTTGTCACACACACTATGCATACTTGTCCCTCTCCAATTCCGACTACATCCTTTCAAATTCTTATTTCAGGAGAAAGAATTGTCAAGCACCTGCCAAGATTTCAAAAAGCAACATTCTGCTAATTCTTCTACAGGTGAAAACTGAAATATCAATGTGCATTTTTTAAGTTCAAAACACTGTTTGAGAATTGGTTTCCATTTCTCAAGTATGAAGCTATTTTTCTATTTCAAGAAACGTTATCAAGTACTGTTCAGAAATCTTCATCACTGTATACCAAGAAAGTAATTTTATACTTTACATTGTTGTTTTAGCACCTTTCCGTTCTTGTTCTAAAGATAATTTGCTCATGTAATTTGTTGGATCATTGCAATAACTATTCTTTATTATTTCAATAAACAGGTTATTGCCAGGATTAAATGTAGTACATTATTATGATGTCTCTCCTTCCAAACACAATAAAATCAATGTTTCTTTTTCCCTTAAGTTTTAGACATAATATCAAAACCTACTTGAGAAACTCTTTTGATGGCTCCATCTCACCTGTGCCTGTGAAAATCTATTGGTAGATGATGTTAATAAGGACACACAAGTTATTAGAGATTACTATAATATTACAGTCTTGGCTTCCACAACAAATTAAATCTTGTCCATTATATAGGGTCTATGTTACTTAAGTCTGGTTGTGAGAAAATCTCACTTTGAAATATCTTGATGAAGTTGACTGTGTTTTTACATGTGAGGGAGTGGAAAGAATAAAGTACTAACAATTAAAAAGGACAAATTATATTTTAAGACACTATTAATAATGTAATATCATTAATAAACATAGTAAACTATGATATATAGTATCTTACTATACTTATAAATAAACATTGGTGTGCCTATGTTCCTGAATAAATAAAACAAGGATTATCATATTACCTGTGATTTCATTTATTTGTAGTAAACTGTTTCTCATATTAACATTTTCTCTTTTATTTCCACATGAAATTTATTTGGTATATTGTGAAAGGCTATGGGCTGGATAGTCACAACAGTACCATATGCTTGTTTTTCTGATATCAACGGGTTTTTGTTTATTTTTTGTTTTATTTTGTTTTCTTTGCATATTAAGGCTGTTAAATATTTTGTTTGTTAATATCATTTGTTCCTAAAATTATTTTCATTTTTAAGTTTTTTATCATTTATCTTGTTTTTGAATTTTTTTTACTATTCAAACCTGAAATCCTCATTTCATCTGTAACATTTTTTGTTGTTTTTCGAGACAGGGTCTCCCTGTAGCCCCAGCTGGCCTGGAACTCACTCTGTAGAGCAGGCTGGCCTTGAACTCACAGAGATCCACCTGTCTCTGCCTCCCAAGTGCTAAGATTAAAGGCATGCGCCACCACGCCCAGCTCATCTGTAACATTTTTTAAGAGTTTGTCTTTTGAGAAAAGATGAAGTCCACACATACTGAGTGAAAGGCTCAGCATTTCCCACATACCTTCTATGTGCCACACAGCCTCTAACATCGTCAACACTCCCCATACAGGGATACATTTCTTTATACGGATGAATCTATTTTGAAATGTCATTTTTTAGTTTTGTGTTGTCTTGGGACTTTACATCCAATGCATTTGCACAAATACATAGTAATATTTGTTTACCAGTGCAGCAGCATGCAAATGCAGTCTCACAGAACCAAAACCCCTTTATTCAACTCCCACTGCATTTGTTGCCCCTCACAAAGCTACATTACTGTTTTTGCTGTTTCTCCGGTTTTACCTTCCCCAGAATGCACTTTTTCTGGGATAACAGAATAGATAGAACTGTATACAATATATACAAACCTTATAGAACTTTGTTCTCTCCACTCCTTACAGGAATTTAAGTTTGTGTCTCCACGGCCTGGTAGCAAATTTATTTTTAGTCCAGAATTATATTAAATTATGTGAATGGATCCACTTTATTTACCCATTCACCCAGTATTACTGTTTGAGTGTGAAATGCCTCCCAGAGTGTTGAGAATAGGTCTCAAGCTAGTAGCAACATTGTGGGATGATCTAGAAGCATTAGGACATTTGCCATGGCTAAGTAGATCATTGGGCATCACTATGCAATTGGGGAGGATTTTTTCTCAAAACGCTTTCTAGATTGCCTCTCTCTGCTTCCTGTTCTCTCTCTCCTCTCTCTCTCTCTCTCTCTCTCTCTCTCTCTCTCTCTCTCTCTCTCTCTCTCTTTCTCTCTCTCTTTTCTGCCAACAATGATATAAATTGTTTGCATAATGATTTCATCGTGTTCAAATTTGTGTTTTCCTAGAAACATGATATGGAGTTTCTTTTCTTTTTTTATTTTACTTTTTTATCTGTCCCTTTTCTAATTTTTTTCTACTACTTTTTAATTTTTTTCATTTTTTAACAATAAGTAATAATTTATGAGTACAAGCATCCTTCATGTAAAACCAATTTTCAAGCAGTTGTGCCCAAACCCACACAGCCCAAGGGTCCCGCCATCCAGCTGTGGGACTTGTATATTCAATCAAGTTGATCAAATAAGAGTCGAGTCTATATTGCTATAGTTTCACCATTCACCCCAATCACAGCCCTTACATTCTACCATGCCCCCTCTTCTGAAGATTGTTCCCTGGGCTTAGAAAAGGGGCACAGGTGGACGAGAAGCAAAACAGTCTACTTTCTCTGGAGCTGTCATTTTGGACTCTGGTCAGTTCTGGCTGTTTCCTTTCATGGGCTGACAGTTTGTCCAGGAATAACCTTTCAGTCCTACTAGTGAAGCACAGGCAATTAGATATATAGGTATTTAAACAGTACTAATTATTATGGTAGGTTACTTTGGTATAGACACAAATATTTGGATGGTATGTTAATCTATGAATTACATTTTTTTTTCTGTGAAATGTGACAGGGTCTTACTGTGGCTTATAACATCTCCTAACTGCTAGAAGATGTAAGATTGTGGCATCAGCCATGGGTTATTCCTCCAAGGAGAGAGCTAATAGCCAATTAGATTTGGGATATATGGGCATATGGCTGTCAATGCTGCACAGTATTTCCAGGCAGGTGATGTGTAGCTGGTGCTGACAGAGGAGTCTTGCTAGACACGAGGAGACCTATATTTGCTTTATTGGGTTATTGGCCTTTGTAACACTCTCTGGTATTCCAGAGACCAACTGTACACTTGCAAGTGCAGTCTCAATACATCTTTCCCATGCTGACATCAGGTCTTCGACAGCAGGGCCTTATCACCTCTCTTCTTGCAGGTATCCCAGTTTACAGGCAAGAAGCCTTTACCTTTTGGGGGGAGGGGCTTGGATCCCCTGGCCAACATCTCCTTGGTAGAATAATCCATTGCTAATATCAGAGCTCTCCTGTATTAATATATTTTGCTTAAGTGCACAGCTTAAGGAGACTTTAATATTATATTTGGTTCTGAATAGAGAATAATCCTTTCCACAGTTCCGATGTCTATTAGTCAATTAAAGAAGGCAGTTTTAGCAGTTTTATAAGAGATTACCTCTATAACAGTTGGCTCCAATTTACAGTTAGAGAATGACCTCATCATCATCATATTCCTCCTTGTACTATGAAGAACAGGTAAGAAAATGTCTCATATTAAAACTGTGCGGCATCTAGAAGGTAAGTTTCATTAGGACTCATTATAAATAGTTGTTACAAGTAGGATCCACAGAGGGGTTTGATGCCTGTAGCAGTCTGATGCTTTTCTTCCTTTCAATGTTCAGATCGGCCAACCTTTCTGCTGGTACTTCCTGGTACATCCTACACAATGCAAAGTTGTGTCTTTTCTTTCTCAGCCATTAAGTTGGTGAGGTTTTGACCTGTGGGAACATACAAATCTTTTCCTGTAGTTAGTTTTAAGATTTGAATTGCAAAGTTTTTTTTTTTTT